>CM076577.1:759486811-760086811 GCA_034641835.2 Pinus albicaulis
TAATTCACTTGAAATAATTGCGGTGATTAAATTTTTTAGTCACCTAATCATTAATCTCATCATTTTTTACTAGTGAATTTCCAAACACCTTGTTGCAATAAGAGTTGGGTGAGTAAGTTATATAAAAATAAAACTTTATTATGTACCAGTCAAATACCCCATGCCAAATAAATTGGAAGGTATTTGACTCCTTTTAGTGGGCGCACTTCATATAATTTTTTTCTCTAAAGATTAAAAAATTCACCTATAATTCTACACGTGATCAAAAAAATTTGGTAAACTGACATTGTATAAAAATATGACATATGTCCTCTTCGTCTGAGTGTCGTAAGGCACAAATAATTTAGCATTTGTAACCATTTTTTTAGCATTCTATCCCAACTTAACACTCGACTCTTCATTATGATCCAAAAAAAAATGATTCCCTTCATCAAAAACTTTAATTTCCGTATTTTTGAATATCACCATCATGATTTTCCATACTATTCCCTATAAAGAAACCTAGTCTGGTTACATATGGACCCATTGTTGTATTATAAACCCATATTAGCTCATCACTTCCATCCTTAATTCTAATGCAAGCATTATCAATTTTCGAGTTGAACAGATTCCACTAAGAATGCCACATTTTTCCCAGACCCAAAAAGGTTTATGAGAGTGAAGCTTGATCACAGTAACCTAATTTAAAATCTAATTAAGAGTAGACTTTCCAATGTATTCTATATCTTTTACAATAATTTAGGGGCAAATTTTTTTTTATTACAACTCGCAATTACATCTCATCCAATATGGACCTTATTTGCCAACAAATCCTTTCAAGAAAGACGCTTCTTGACCACTAAGAATGACCGAGAGATGGCCTTCCAATGATTTGAATATTTTTTGAATGGCTTAAGAGTGGATCGGATTTAATCAATGATAGAGCTTGGAGAAATATATTTTTCCACAAGAACTTAATGCCACAAACTATCATGCATGAGAAAAATATAGAGTGATTTTCCAAACAAATCATTCCAAAAATAGAAGATATTGTTGATACCCCATCCCCCTAATCTCCGGCAAAGTGATTACTCATAAGGTGAGCACCAAAATATTTAGCTTTACTTTTCCATAGTTAATTGAGGCCATTCTTCTAATTTTACTAAGTTTCCATTTTAGAATTAGTCCCGAAAATTTCCAAAACACCAGGATGGTTTCAATGATATATTTTAACCATGCAAATTCAACCACCTTGAGATATCCAATGATTCCACCAAACATTGATCTTTTTTCAAACTTTTCAAGGATCCATTTCTAATATGATAGTCCATATTTATTAGATTTAATATAAAACTTTGGTATTTCAAACCATCACTCAAATCAAGTTCCAGTTATCCAAAAATATAAGTCGCTTGGATTGGTATCTCCCATAGAATTTAGGGAATATGAAGCTTATTTTTCTCGATTAATCTCCATCCTTATAGCCCCATAGTAATAGTTCTCTTTTTTTTTTGGAACATTACGAAGAAAAAAAAATAAGCACATCATAAAAAAATAATAGGTGAATTAATATGTCACCCAACAGTAATTCCCTTGACGTGACATGACTATCTAACTTCAATAATTAAATGAATTAATCCCTGGGCTATAAACAAAAAAATATAAGGAGATAGTTGAAATCCCTAATGAAGACTATGAGAGGAATTAAATAAATATGATGCAAAGCCATAAATAAAAACAACAAATGACGAGTTCATGAGAAAACACATTCTCTAGTTGACAGTCCTTATATTAAACCTGATGCAAGAGACCCAATATTCGGCCCTGGATTGGTCTAATTTTATAACCACAAAGGGACTATCAATTACCTTTATTGTATGCAATACTTCTTGGACCAAAATTATTACCTCGTGAATTAGTTGGCCTCGTAAGAACCCAAATTGTTCTTACAAAATTAATTTGGATAAGAAAATATTTATCCAAATGGAAATGACTTTCGAATAATTTTTTATAAGTAATTATAAAGGGAATAGGCCAAAAATCATTAAATTTCCTTAGCATGTCAAACTTTATAATTAATTGTTAGGTCTTTATAATACTAATGTAGCCCTCTTATTTATTTATTTATTTATTTTTATCTGAATAAGTCTAATTCTAATTTATATAACATAAAAGTACAAAACTGCCACAGCTTCAGCTGAGTAAGTCTGAGAGCTGGGCTTGATAGTAAAAAAATACATGGTTCTGGACTGCCCTCGAAGGGGAAACCAGTCCCTGAGAAACTTGTCTTGCCACCCTCACAGGGGAAACCGTCGTAGAGTTCAAAAAATCTAACCATATAAACAAAAATTGTCCTATGAAGATAACATTCATCTCTTTCAGCAAAGGAGATCTAAACAGAAAAGCAAAAGACAACCCATTAAACCTAGGCTTCAGAACTGTGTTCCAGCAAAGGTTGTCGTGGTTACTTGTCATTAGCAGGAGAGGGAGGTTCCTCCACAATGTGGAATCTGTATTCGTCGCTGCTACCATATTCATCCTCAGTGGTTGCACAGGTGTCTTTGCCAGCAGCCTCCTTAACTGATTCCTGATGCTTAGCAACACGTTCCACCTCTAGTGGCTCCCTTGTATCCTTAACAGCATCTTTGTCCAGGGGGGACTGAGGAGCGGGAGCAGCAGGGGGGTTGAATCCAGTAACTTCTTCCCGAAGGGTGATGATGATATAAGTGGTTATTACAGGCTTGTCCATAGTGCATTCAAATCGGAATTCAGCTCTTTTGGAGGTTTGGCGAAGGGGAATTTGAACAGATGGAGCGGATACAGGGGCAACAAAGGTATGGGAGGCCGGTTGCGAGGAAGACACAACATGGTGAGGCTGGGAGCCCCGGGTAGAATGCGCTTGCCCAACGAGGCTAGCGCGACCTCTTTGGCTCCTGGTTTCTATGTAATGGCCACGAGAGAAATCCTCAGAGGAGGAACCAATGCTGGAGGAAGACCGGGAGTGAATAGCTCGACCCCTGCTACTGCTTCGACGGCATCTCATCCTATGTCGGAGCCGAGGCATATTGGAAATGGAGCGCGGGCTATGGGAACTAATATGCAGACGGGAATGACACTGAGTAGATAAGAGAGGCGTAGCAAGCTAAGCACAGGGTCGAGACTTCGTGCAGCAAAACGCACTCTGAGTGAAGTGAAAATCCGATAGAGTTTCAATGAAACAGAGCAGCAAACAGCATCTTCCTATGTGCGTTCGAGTACTTGGCTCAGCACAAGCAGGAGGATAGGAGCTACTCTACAGAGAAAGAGACCTACAAACAGGGTGGGCATCAATCGAATTGTTGTGTTTCAACGCCATTAAAAACCAGAGGGGTGACACGAATTGGCAGTGGAGCAGAGTGAAGACGCAAATGGTGAGTAGGTTGGCCACATTTAATGAGGATTAAATGCCTCTGTGAGTGGCCATATGGCCACCCCACGTGATCACCATTGGGATCCTCCACGGTACGAACGTCCCATCCATATCAATAATCATCCGCATCCGGAACGACAATGTCTTTGTGCACCAATGTGATGCAGTCCTGTAGAATAGCACTCTCATGAATAATGTTGAGGGGGCCATGTTTGAGAGTATCTACACTTTCCACTCCAAGATTGGCCAAGAAATATTCAACTTTGTTGCCATCTCATTTGATGTGAGTGAACGAGACAACTTTATGAATCTTTAACCAATGATCCATCATTTCGATTCGTGCAGCTAGTCTCCAGCTGGTGGCCACTTTTGCAACGTTGGTACCCCAGAGTAGTTGATTAGCCATGTCGATGAGCACCTATGAATCTCCTTCAATTACTATAGGGAAGAAATTATATTGCTGAGTTAAGTGTAGACCTTGCCACAAACCTTCCAATTCAGCTGAGTTATTGGTGTCCCAGCCAATTGAGCCGAAGTAGATTGCTAGAGGAACGCCCCTGGAGTCTCTGAAAATGCCCCCAAATCCTGCTTGTCCGAGATTGCCTTTTGAAGCGTCATCTAAATTCAGTTTGACAAGTCCTGTCGAGGGAGGAGACCATTGATTAGGAATTCTCGGAATGTTCCTTGCTGTGTTGGTCGGAGTGTGAGTAATATTAAGTTGCCAGTTCTCCCAAATGGTTATTTCTCGTGGATTTTTGGGGATGTCTTCTTCCTTCCATTCATGAAGAGCCAGGGATTCTTGAAGGTTATTGCTAAATATTCTCCAGATTGTCTCCAATGTAGTGCTTTGGCTTTTGAAGATTCTCTTATTTCTCTCCTTCCAGATTGACCATAGTAGTAGGCCTAGAATGAGGCGCCATAGAGAGTTGATAAGAGTGCTACTGTAAGGATGCTTAGGCCAATTGCGTATGGTATTGATTATATCCCCGGCAGGTTTTCTCCTTTGGCAGCGAAAGCTTAGTTTCTCTCGGAGTGTATTTGCTAAAGTACAGGAGACCATGAGGTGTTGAATTGTTTCATTGCTTTGATTACAGTTAGGACATCAAGAGGGTCCAGAGAAGCCCCTTTTAATCAAATTATCCCAAGTGATAATTATTTTGTGGCTGAGAAGCCATAGAAAATTTGAAACTTTGGGCCAAATTCCATGAGACAAAATAAGCTACCAAAGAGGATCAGGAGGGTCAGTGGTCGGGAGCATCAAAGTGTAGGCTTCCTTTGTGGTGAACATTCCTTTTATCGTGTAACCCCACCTAAGAATGTCTGAGATATCCGAGCATCTGATCTTCCTTTGCTATAGTTCTGAGTTGAGAGCTTCCCATGTGTCTTCCTATGCTTGGAGGGCGATTTGAATAGAGTGCTTCCATTGCCTAAACCCATTGTTGCTCGTGGAGAGCCATTGCTGATTTACCTTGTCTTCCAGATTAATGGTTGGATCTACCATATTGTAAGGATTGAGAGTGTCGGCAATCTTGGGCTTTTGTTGCCATGAGTCCACCCAGAATCTAGCAGCACCACCACTGCAGACTTCCCAAAAACTATGTTGTTGTATCAGTGCATTATGTTGTTTGGCAACATTCCAAATTAACGAACTTGTTTCCTCAAGGGAGAGTCTAATCAGTTCTTCTGGAGGTTTTTTATTGGCATATTTTTCAATCCATAATTTGGCCTAAGGCGTGTGTGGAGCCGACATCCATTTCCACCATATTCGCACCCCATAACTTTATTGCTGTGAGTCGGATATCTGAGTCTGAGTCCTCCGGCTTCTTTTGGGGTGCACACCATGCTCCATTTGACTAGAGCCCATTTTTTATTCAGACCAGAAGAACCCCATAGGAACTTACGTTACAAAGATTTAATCTATTTGAGAACCCATTTTGGTGCAGCTAGTACTGAGAAAAGGTAGAGAGGCATAGATTGCAGCACTTCTTTGATGAGAGTTAATCTGCTTGCCATGTTGAGGGCTCTATAGGTCCAGGAGGAAAGGCAGGCTTCCAATTTTTCTAGGAGTAGATTCCAAGAAGAGTGCTTAATGGCAGAGTCGATGAGGGGGGCTCCTAGGTACTTAGTTGGAAGAGTAGCTATTGAGAAGCCCAGGATACAAGCAATATTATCTTGGGTCTAGACAGGGGTATTAAAGAAGTAGATCTAAGATTTGGAAGCATTAATGGAGGTTCTGGAGGCTTCAGAGAAAAGGTTCAGAATGGATTTAAACGAGTGGGCTTCTTGCACATAAGGGTGGCCAAATAACATATTATCATCCATGAATTTTTGATGGGTGGTGGCTGGGGAGCCATGGAGGGAGACACCTTTCAATTTATGGGTTTGAAGAGCATTTTGAATTAGCCTTCCTAGGCCTTCTGCCATGAGAAAAAAAAGGAATGGAGATAGTGGATCCCCTTGTCTAATTCCTCTCGAAGGAGAAAATGGATGAGAGGGTATCCCATTAACCAAGATGGAGGAGAAAGTGGAGAAGATTAGGTTCATAACCCATCTTATCCACATTTGATTGAAACCAAAAGCGTCCAAAATCTGTTGAATGTAATTCCAACTTAGTTTATCAAAAGCCTTGGACAGATCGATTTTAAGAAGCATACCTACCTTTTTGCTGATATTTAAAGAGTGAATGACTTCATGCGTTAAGATGATCCCATCCAGAATTTTTCGACCTTCCACATATCCAGTTTGTTCGGGCAATATGAGCAGCGGGAGAAGTGGCTTGAGTTGATTGGCAATGACTTTTGAGATCACCTTGTAGATCACATTGCACAAATCTATGGGGAAAAATTTGTCCGGCGTGCTTGGTTGATCTTCTTTAGGAACAAGAGCAATGAAAGTGGCATTAAGGGAAGGGATCAGCTAGTGCATTGATCTCGATTCCTCCACTAGTTGCCAAACTTCCAGCTTAATGAGGTCCCAAAAATGGTGAAAGAAGTTTGAGGTGAAGCCATCCGGACTTGGGTCTCTGACATCCTTATATTGGGCCATTGTAGTTTCGACCTCCAGTAGGGTAATTAGCTGAAGAAGCTTTTGATTGTGCTCCTCTGTTATGATTTTAGGAATATGTTGAATTATTTTGTTGATATCGGGTTGTCTGTTGATTGGAGGTTCTTGATGGACACTTTTGAAGTGCTCCAAGAGCACTTGCTCGATGTCGTCATGATTTTCCAATCGCTCTCCTTGCTGATTTGTGATATGGGCGATGCAGTTGTTCATTCTTCTTTTAATGGTGGAAGGATGAAAGAACTTTGTGTTTCTTTCTCCTTCCTTTAGCCGACGGATTCTGGATTTTTGTTGCCAGAGTATTTCTTCTTGTTTGCTTCTTTCATCCAACTGCTCCTGGACTTTCTGTTCCTAAGCTACAAGAAGCTCTGCTCTTCCATTTTTAATGATTTATTGTTGAATTTCTGCCATTCTATGTTCAAGGAGCTTTTTCTCCTTAAAGATGTTCCCAAAGATTGAGTGGTTCCAAGATTTGATTTGAGATTTGAGGTATTGTAGCTTTTGCTGAAACTAATATATTTTGGAAGCAGTGGGTGGAAAAAAGTTCTTCCACGCAGTTTGAACCAGGGTTTTGAATTTGGGATGGTCAAGGTAGAAGGCTTCGAATCTGAAAGGCCACTTCAAATGGTTGCAGGGTCTCTGCCATTGAAGATAAATGGGCCAATGGTCCAAGCCTGCGATTGGTAAGATAGAAGCAAAGATGTCTCCCCCCAAATGTATAGCATTATCATAAATCAGGAAGTGATCTAGCTTGGAAGCTATTTGCTGATTTCCAGATATTTTGTTGTTCCAGGTGTACATTCCATTAGAGAAAGGCATATCACTAAGCCAGTTTTTGTTAATGAATTCTTTGAAGTGGGAGCTTTCAGGCTCCAATCTTGGTCGACCTCCTATTTTTTCTTCAAGCTTGGTGATCATATTAAAGTCCCCTCCTATTATCCATAAGGGGTGTGTTTTGTTGGAATTTAGAGCCTCCATTGTGTTCAAGAGTGCCATCTTTTTTGCTGGATCTTGAGGAAAGTAGACATTTGAGAGGTGCCCATGTGTATTGGTGCCTATGAGGTGGAAGGTTGTCTGAATAATATTATGCGAGGCATGGTAATTTGTGAGCAAGATAGTTTGAGTATCCCATGCTATGGCTAAGCTTCCCGAGGAGCCTGAGGCATCAACCGCTACTAGGTGGCATCCAGGCCATGCTTTGGTTAGGATAGTGCCAAGAGCTGTGCTATTGCATTTGGTTTCTTGAAGAAAGATGATTTGTGGTCTTTCTTGCTGAATCATGTTTTTAATCATTCTGTATTTCCCAAGGTTGTTTAGCCCTCTTACGTTCCATGAGATGAGCTTCATGAGGAATAATTGGGAAGTGGCTTGAAGAACCTGGTCAATTTGGGGTATCTTCCTGACTTCACCAGCATCTCCCCTAAGGTGATGGTGTGTTACCAATCTAGTTTTCTACCTTTTTTCTTGGATTCCTTTATAATCTTTTAACCATCCCAGTGACTTCCTATTTGAATACCCAGTTTCTTTTGTTGCTGAGCTCAGGAAAGCACCACTTCTAAGGTCTCAATCTGTTGAGGACTGATTTTGTCAAATTACTTTCATCTGTAGGCATCCTCCAATCCCAGAAGATCAAGCTCGCCCAGTTTGAAGCTCTCGGAATCCTCATCCATGTGGCTCGGCTGACTGCTTTCTAGGTTGTCCTTGTTGGCGAGGTTAGGATCAAGCAGAAGACCATCAATATCCATACTATTTGGCTTCCAAATGACAAGTTTTGTTTCTGGGGTTGCTTGGGACCCATGGTCTCCTTATTTTGTGATTCTGTCAGGCTAGGTTTAGGACCTAAGGGATCCGTAATTGCGGTCGAGGATGAGGGCTTGGAAAAAGGGTTAGAGGGGGCTGAGGGAGTGTCAGTCGTGAGGTCAGGCTGAGACAGGAGATCAAAATTGTTGCTAGTAGAGGGGGAATTAGATTGTGGATTGGATTTTTTGCGTGTTGATGGAGGTTTCTTGTTATGCCTTCTCCGATTAGAAACTTTGGTAAACCCATCCGCTTCAGGCTTGTCTTTGGCCTCTTTATTCTTGGGAGTATTGTTGAGAGGGAAGTCTCTGAAAATATGCCCATGGTCATGACATCTGCAACATCGAAAGGAAACATGTTCATATTCGATGGGCTCGATCCACTCAAAATCATCATGAAACAAACTTACCACATCCAGGAGAGCTTTGTCGAGGTGCATGTATACACATATTCGTGCATAGGAGGTGTATATTCGAAGCTTTATCTCTTTCGATATATTGATGAACTCGCCCAGCCCTTTTCCAATAGCAGTGAGAGATTATTCATCCCAGTATTCGAGCGGCAGCGAATACAAGCATATCCAGACCAGAGCCCAGTTAAAGTTTTCTTTGTCCAGGTTGAATCTCTAAATCCAATCTCTTAGGTATAAGCCATTATTGTTATCATATTGAAAGTTAATGTTAATGATTATTAATATTAGTTAAGGAAAAACATTAATGAAATATAGGTAGACGTTAACTTGATAGATTAATGAGGGATTCTATAATTATTTAGCTAAGTCATATGAATATTAATGCTCTATCTCATGAGAATGATTGATCCAGAAAGTATCAAATTTACCTATAAAAATGTATAAATATTAATTAATGAATGATATGCAGCTTAATAATGAAGTGAAATATTGAAGAGCATGTAGGCTCTTTATGTAACCAAAGTAGTGAATGAGCATGAGTTAGTGATTGTAATGACATGGTGTGTGTTGATAGGGCGAGCCTTATTTCCACTGCCATAGGCCCATAAATGTGCCCAGGCAGGGAATTCCCGCCGTTAGATTAAAGCTGTTGATCATCGTGCGATGGGCATTCCTTGCCTGGGCGCATTTATGGGCCTATGGCAGTGGAAATAAGGCTCGCCGTCTGTAGATGGAAAAATAGTGTTGATTCGTAGACGCGACACAATATTGAACACGTGTTGAATTACACGTAGGTTAAATTCGGTGAAAACCAAGTGAGATTAAAAACCATTGCATATCTCATTACGCATAACGATGAGGTGCTTTGAAGAGGTGTAGTGTGTGATGAATATTTGTGGGTCTAACACTTAACATGGCTCCAATGATGCGCCTCCATAACTCTGCCAATTTGGATTGAACTCCCACACATTATGGAAGCCTCCTCATCAGATTTAATAGTGATGACCCATAAAAACTCTTTTTCATGGTTGATCTGCCCCTTAACCTGCAATGTATTTTCCTTTGATAGATAATTTAGAGCCATTTTAACAGAATTCATGGTATTTGAACATGCATAGATCTCAGTGTACATATCTATAAAATGTATCTATAAAACCCATGGAGATCCATAATATAAATTGAATTTATGCTATATATATATATATATATATATAGAAATTTGATTGACAATATTTTGAAGTACTTAAAAGAATCGTTTGGGAAAGAAATCCAAACTTTTCAAGAAAAAATATTAAAAAACTACTTCCACATACGCCAATGGTGGGGCATGGAGAAAATAAATCATTTATATTGCACCGACTTGGTTTTCACTTTTTTATAGTTTCAGTTGCTCCTTTGTAGAGAGGCCCCATGTTACTGATATTACTAACGTCTAAAATATGCTTTGGCGAGTCTACCCTGGCCCCACTGTAATGCCTGAAATTTGTGCCACATTGCATTCCCGGATCGGCTTCTAGTAACGAGACTATCCCTACGTACCCACGAGTTCGAGCCTCGTGTTATCTGGGCAATGCTGGTGTCTCCCAATCGGCCTTCTACATCGCGACCCATCCCATAGAAAAGACAAATAGTTTTTCCATGACTAGGGGAGAGTCGCCGGTGGTTGCACACGTCGGCGGCGGCGGACCGGCCACGTCAACATCCGCGGTGGCATGTACGACAGTGCACAGGCTTATGCCTTATGGTTCTTGGAATCACGTGCGGCCACGATCCATGTGATCTTGGGCAGGACCCGACCGATCCCTACTCCCGCGCTTTTGTGGAGCTTGGTCGCCATGTAGTTCATTTTCAATCCGGGTCTGGTTGCTGTCTGTTCGGCTCTCCGATGGTTGCGATGGTTGGCTCCAATGCCCGACCATTCGGCCGCCACTGTCCGCGCGCTCCCTCCTTGGCGATGGCGCCGCTGCTCTCCTGGGTGGAGCTCCCCTGGTCCGGGTTCGGCTGCAGCAGCTTTGCAATCGTGGGTGGTGGAAAACCGTTGCCTGTTCTTATGAGTTCTGCTGGTGGTTTAGCCTCGGCGGTTTGGTTGTTTTTCTTAGGCGCTGTGTGGTTATGGGTCGGCTGTTTGGTATTTATGCTTGGCGAGGGAGTTGGTTTACCTTCGCCCTGTAGTTGGTTTATTCGGCTCTGTAGTTGTGCGTTAGTTGGTTTATTCGGCTCTGTAGTTGTGCTTTTTTCAGCTCTTGCTTTCAGGTTCGTAAGGGGGTTTTTTTTGGAAGTGTTTTGCATTGATGTTTAATTTTGGTGCTTGATTGTGTTTTTGTTTTTTTGCAGGTCAGTGGAGAAGGAATACAATGCAATGCAGGATTCTGTGGAATGAAAGAGGAAGCCTGGAGGGATAGGAGTTTTAAGGTAGGACTCTGTCCTACCAGTAATATCTCTGTGTTTGTAAACACATTTCACCTTGAGGAGATGTTCTCTTTTGAGTGGTTTTACAGTGTTTGATTGGAATGTAGGGTTTTGGGTTTTACAGTGTTTGATTGGAATGTAGGGTTTTGGGTGTGGGACTCGGTTTCCTTCAATTTTGCAATCTAAATAGTTTCAGGACAAAGTTAATCTTGGGCTTCTCTCTGTTTTTGGGCTTCTCTCTGTTTGAGGACGAAACTCTATTTTAGAGGTGGGGTCTCTGTTTTATCAATAGCCTTGGTGCATTTCCTCTCCAAACCTCTTCTCCTTAGTTATGTTGCAAACCAATTTAGAAATTCCCTAAGGCCACATATGCAGGAGAATCTGGCCCATTCACCAGAAACTCAAACTCACAACTGTATACATTCTCCTATACAGTTAGGGTAAATATCGCTATAATTTAAAAGAAGATTCAGAAATGGGTGGCTTTTATATTAAAAGAAACTGTGGCCAAATTTATGGTAGTGTACATAACAACAAAGTTTCGGCCAATGCCATCAGAACAAAATATTCCAAAACTCCAAAAAGACTGCTTAAAATGAAACTATACTTGCTGTTTTATGCCTACGACTGTTAATGCATCTGGTATGTTGCTTAATATGTTGTTCTAATAACAAAGTTGCCTCACAAAACATTATAACACTGCGAATTACATAAGAACAAGCTCGCTTTGAGTTTCTTCCTTGACACAAACCTGGTATTTTGCTCCCAGCAAAAATGGTTGCCTGAACTTTGTGAATGAAAATGCTGAATTGACCATGCCTAATATGAAGTTCTGAGTGGGAAGACTGAGGTAATGAGCCACAGTATTTTCCTCTTTCAGCTGAGATGAGAAAGGATGAAAAGAGCCAACAGAAAATTTTGGAAATTGGGTAAGGATTGTGATGGCTCCATAGGACGGAAAGGGATTGTGCAATTTTGGCCACTAAAGTATACAAAGTGTCCATTTTAGCCTCCATATCTTCTTACTTTTGATGAAGACTTTTCATGAATAAACTCCATCTCTCTCTCTCTTGAACTTCAGACAATTGAGCAACAAGAACTGATGCCTTTTGGGCTCAATGCTCACTTGTCCAGAATCCATGTACTATATCTTTTGCTGGTGCGACTAATTAGTGGAAGTGTTGATTAGCTTCACTTGCAGCTCTGACACGTACCCCTTCCCTTCTATCCTATGCTAGCGTACACCACACATATTAACAAGGTTGACATTGATGCCCTTTCATCCCAAATTCTATGCTAGTCCCAACAGAAGTCTTCATGTCAAATGAAGATCTGAACACTGGCTGTCCCACTCTAATCCCAGCAGAGAGACTTCTCCCTAGACTTCCCACTTTAGGCAGCTGAAACATCATAAAGAAAGCAGAAGCTACAGACCCACTTACCCAGATGAGGGTGAAGGAAGACTGGCTTCTTTCTACACACAGACTGCAACCTCATCTGCCAGGGGTAGTCTTAAAAAACATGGAATCCAAAGAGCCAAACTGTAATTAAACTTGCCATTGCCTTTGTGAATGAATGCAGATCCAAGGTATGATGATGCTTTAACTCCTTCCCTGCCCTTGTGCATGCAACATAACACTTGACAAGATTGATTGAAAACATGTTAAAAAGCAAACAAGTAAAGTCATGGGAGGGGTACAAGAGATAGTGCCCCCCTCCTGTTTATACTGGAGGTCTTTTGTAAACCTTTATCCTTTGCTGTTGTCAGTCCTTGATAAAGAGCCAACATCTCTGCTCCATTCCTATTCCCCATGCATAGCTTGTTTTATGATTTCTTCGGGATTGATGATGAAACTGCCCTGCACCTGCCACCCCTTAGTATTGCTATACTTAGACAGAGTATACAAAGAGATTTGAGAACGGTTTAAAATGGTTACAATGTAAGCACTGACTATTTTATGTTGTGCTTCTTTTTGCATATAGGAAGTAAACCTCTCAGAACTTCCCAGACTTGTTTGTTTGTCCATGAGCGAGGAATTTTGATATTTAAAAAAAAAAATGCACTATTCCTGAAAATAAGCATGGAAGATTAGGTGAAAAGGAATCACATGATAACTATTAAAAAGTTCAGGATTTTTTGGATCATATGGAAATGAATGCTCAATTTTGTTATTTGTGAAAAAGTGTTATGGATGCTGATTTTTAGGAATGGAAAACAACATGAGAAGGCAAATGCTGAACATTTGCCGTCTAAGTGCTGCACAAGTATACAATAAGATCATAAACTTTTTAATATGTACATGATACATGGAATGGACTAAAGGCCCTAAATATGAACTAGACAATGCTATGTTGATTATATTTTGGTTTTATTTGTGTCATGTTTTTATCCTTGCTATCACACATTTGATAGAATTTGCAAACATTCTTGGAAACCAGGAGATTTGAAAAATGAGCCTAAGCTCATAGATGTTTTGAAGCAAATGTATGGTTATCTAGCCAAGTTTTTAGGTCTTGGAAATTGAATTTTTCTTATGGGATTGTTCTCTTCTAAAGAGAGAACATTGACATAATATCTAGTTATCCTTACAAGGGTGTAATAGTGTCGATTATTATGAAGATTCTGGAAAGAGCTATACACTATCATTACCATACCTTATATGTGCTCTACTTTATACAAGTGATTACACTGATGTTTACATTACGTCATTGTGTAAGATCCATATACACTGATTACAAATGTTACAAGGGTTGTACAGGTCAGCTTATACTGCAATGTAAGCAGTAAAAATGGGACCTGATCTGGTTATACAATGCTTATAACTTATAAGGCATACATGTTACAAGGAGTCATAATGTTTACTATGAGGTAATCAACTTCAAAGTATCGTATAGATATAGCTTATACTTTGACTGAGCTTCATGCTTATTACAGATAATGCTATGTTTTATCAATAGTTACAACACATATAGGAGACTGTTTCATACAACAGATTAACAACAGATTAACAAACTTGTATGATTTAGAAACTGTTTGATATGTAGGAATTATAAATTGTTTGATATATAACTTCATACAAAATCTGATATAGGCTATAAGGCTATAACTTCAACAGATTAACAAACTTGGGGGATTTAGACACTGTTTCATACATACTAACTTGAAAATGTTTGTAGCTTCCCAAACATCCATGGATGCTATCATTAGCAAACCTATTTTATCCTTACCAAAATCACAGTGTCTTGTAGTTACAAAAATTAAGTCATGGCACCTCTATGCTTGATGGCTTCCATTTCCTGCGTTGCCCAAGTATGGTGGACTGCCCAACATTGGATGATTAGGATGTGCCTGAATGTTGGCATATGGTTGACTCCAATTTGCTCCATGTAGCCATGGTGGGACTGAGTAGCCCAAGTGTCCACTTGTGTTACTAACCCCGGCACTGACTGCAGGTGTCATATAAACACAATTAGGATTCAAACCTGCACTGGTAGGGGTATAAGAGGTGGGCCTAACCCCTGCCTGATAGCTAGGGACTTGGATGTTAATCAAGTCTTGGAATGATGGTGTCTGCTCTGCAATGTGGTCCAGCGTGTTAGACATCAACCTATTTGCCTCAAACTGTCTTGAACCATGTTCTTCTCTGCTTGTCACCCCTTGTCCTTTTTCCAACTCTTGTTGAACCTTTCTTGCCTCTCTCTGTTGCCTTGCCAATTGCTTTTGATGTTCCTTCTCTTCCCTTGCTTTTTGTCTTTCCAACCTTTCCTTTGCTCGAGCTTCTGCTGTTGCAATCCTTGCAACCCTCTTTTCATTGGCTAACTCCTTCTTTCTCTTTTTAGTTTCTTGAATTTCATTCTTTTTACGTTCAGACTCGAACATTAAATTCATATAGTCTTCAGATGTGAGCAATTGTGAACTCCTCCCTAAACGAAGATAATCTGAGGCTGAGTTCCTTGATGAGGCCTTCACTCTCTCTACTGGTAGCTTTAGGAATGCACCAAGTAATCTCTGCTTTTCCAGACCTGCCTGTTGGATTTCATCTTCTGGGACAATTGAATGGCCCCCATTGTTGTCTTCTTCAGGTACTTCATGCTGAATAGGCTCCTCTTCTAGTGATCCATTGTCCACAAAATAATGAACAAGTTCGGTGTTCAACCCTGATGGTTGTGAAGGCATGTCCATGCTTTCATCCTCATTAGTGGATGTTACATTATTTCCAGTGATATTCATCACGGCCTCTGCCAACCATGATGGTGCACTTACTTGGGTTGGCATGGTCAATTGCTCATTGTCAGCTACATCAGTGGGTGTCACAGCCTCATTGATATTGTTAGTTGGTTCATCACTGAACTGTGTCTCACTGACATGCTCAGCATCATCACCACCACAGAAAAACCCTTCAGAAAGGGACATTATACCTTCAGCAGCAGCTACATCTTCTTGGGCACCAACATGCTCTTCTAAATTCTCTGCTTCTTGACCTTCCACTTCAAATGCTTGGCTACATGTGGTATCATGCATAAGAGCATCATGATTGAGTGGCCATATACCAATCCTCCTAAATCCAGCCTTGATATTAGAAGGTGTGAGAGCCCTTTTAAATGCTTTGCTAGCAAGCTCAGCTAGCTCAAACCTCTTTACTTCCACCCCTGGGTTCTTTGCCATCCATGAAGCTCGCTTGACCATGAAATAGTTCTTGAAAGGCCCAAACAAGCTCACATCAAGGGGCTGCAATCTGTGAGTAATATGAGCCGGCAATGTTAACAGGTCAATGCCCAACTTATTGGCCTCCTCGATTGTCTGCACAGCCATGTGGCTTCCATGGCCATCTAAAATCATCAAGTGCCTGTTTTCAAGCGAGACACCACCCGGTCCAGAAGCAGCAAAGTCGCAAAGCCAATTTAGGAACAGTTCCTTTGTCATCCATGCATGTGGATGTGCAGCCATGCATGCCCCCGGTTCACAATTCTGTATGTAATTTTTTAGTTGAGTTTTACCTTTAAATAGATAAAATCCCGGTATAGATGAGCCAATTGCATTGACACATGCAAGAATTGTGATCCACTCCCTGCTCTTAGGCAATATCTTAGGCACATTTCTACTCCCTCTCTTTGCAATTACCCGCATACTGCAATTTCTTCCTGCCTGTAAGCCTGTCTCATCGCAGTTCCATATGTGGTCTGGGGCATATGAGTGCTGGTCATATGCAGCAGAGAGAGTGTTATAGAACTTGGAAATAATTGCAGGGCGTAGATTTAAAGCCCGGTCTCTGTCAAGGCCCTCTGCTGTACGTAACACAAGGTCTGGATGCCTCTTTTTAAACCCACTCCACCATGACTTACCAGGAAAACCATCTTTAAAGGGGTTTGGCCTCCCTTGACATATTTGAGCTACAGTGGATTTAAGTTGGATAAGCTCTAACCCATGTCCCAATTGGGCCATCTCCTTACACCACTCCACCACCTCATCTTCCTCCTCTTCAGTCGTCACTGTAACAGGCCCTCTGCGCTTTGTATTAGTCAACCCATTTATCCAATAATGTATGTTTGAGGCAGCAATACCATGTTTTTTTGCCGATGCATGGATTGAATATCCCTTAAACTCGATGTCATCAATTGCAGCAAGCATGTCTTCCTTCGTCTAGCCTCTGATTGCACTGATTTTCTTTGTTGAAATTTCACCTTGTATTGTGGTTGAAGGTGGTTCTGTGGATGATGGTGGGCTGGGATGATCTGCAACCACAGGGTCCTTTTCAACTACATTACTAGGAGCAATGGGAGCATTGACATCATCATCTGATGAACTGCTTCGCAGTTGGGCCCCCCTTCTCCCTCGCCTCCTGTTCCTTATCCGATCTGCAACAGAAACTCTTAGCATGGCTACAACCTGCAATTTCCAACATCGTTAAGAAATTTGATAAGTATTACAGCACAACTGTATAGAGTAAACTATAATTATGTATGAATTCCAAAATTTCTGCTAATAACATGAAATCTTTCAGTTGTTTGTTGTGAATTAATTCGAATTGAAGTATTACTTGTCAATTATGTATTACTTGTAAATATCAACATCAGAAAGAAATGTGATACCTACATGGCTGTTAGCTACATGGACTTGTCTACTATGAAGCAGAGTAATATATATGGTTGTATATATATACAATATGATTATTAGGGAGAATACGTCACACCTATGTAATGAGATAAGAGCTTAGAGAGATTACAGTATAAGTGTAAAGCTCATGTTATTACTATAAGTATTACAACTCTTGTTTATCCTTATGTAAGTGATTACCTATGTTTATAGAATAGGCTTTATCACCATAAGCTTACTATCACATACCTTATATAGATTACACATATAACACGTGATTGGTTTAATGTAATGAATCTATTCCAAAGCATGGTTTTCTTACCATTATTTAGATGAGTATGTAGCTTAATGAGTACCAAGCTTGTACTTATGTGATATGTGTGACACTATACTCTCTCTATCCGATCTGATAACTACTATATTTATCCAACATTATATCTGCTTAATATCTTGAATAACATTATTGAAGAACAACGAAATACCTGTATGTTGTTTCCAGCAACTGATGAAGAGAGTGAATAGCAACTGATGAAGAGAGTGAATGTAACACTGTGCACACAATCTGTCTGGAATGTAACACTGTGCACACAATCTTTCTGGAATGTAACACTGTGCACACACTCTGTCTGGAATGTAACACTGAGCACACTCTGTCCTCTGTTTGTATGTCTGGAACACTGTCTGAAAATGATTGTATGTCTGCAAAATGGAAACTCACTTTCTGAAAACTCACTTTCTGAAAACTGAATGGAACACTGTCTGAAAACTCTGAATGTATGTCAGCAGTAGTTTAAGAGCAAAACGAATGCCTCAAATGCAGTAACAATTGAGGTTTTATAGTTTTATGATTTAGAATTTCATTGGTAGGGAAGATTGGCATGGATTGCCATCTCCCAAATTTAATTGTGTGGTGTGGATTGATTTGTACATGATCCAATGGCTGAAAAGCTATCATGGTTGATCCTTGTGCTTTCCTGAATTTAATTTCTGAATTGAAATGCTTTTCAGAATTTAATTCCCGTAATTCCAGGACTGTTGTGTTTAATTCTTGAAATGAAAGATTGGGTGAACTATTACCTGAATTGAATGGTGTCATCTAATGTCTTCAATACGCTGAATGGTTAAACAAACATGTAGATATTGCTGACAGACATTTCCCCTATTTTTGTGCAGGTGGTACTCAATAGTTGTGCAGGGGTTACCCAGTTTTTGTCCAGCTGTTATTCAACAATGAGATGTAGTCTCCCAATGCAAGATCAGTGGGGGACTGTTTGATGGGATAACAGTACTTTTGGATGGGTAGCTTTGTAATATTTTGTAGTGCATTTTGCCTTGAATGGTAATTCAGAACTGGAGGTACTTGAGACAGTGGGTCTTGTCAACTTGTGATGTATGTTTTGGTGTATGGCAGATGTTGGTCTAGTCAAAAACTGGGCCCATTTTGGACATATTTATGTAACTTATATAACTTATTTCCAAATATTTATGTGCATATTATCAAATATTTATGTGCATATTTTAGTGAGTTTTTAATTTATGTTTGGTGGATGTGTGGGACCAGTAGTATAACTACTATTGGTCCTTGCACAACAATAGAAGCCTCTCTTCTCCCCTATGTATTTGTTTCTTGTCACAAAGTGCAGACCGCCAATTCCACATCGGTGGGCCTAACACCCTTTTCTCCCCTTTAAAATTATTTTAAAGTTATTGTACTAAATTACTATTACACCATCTGGTTGTGCAAATGATTGTATTTAAGTATTTTTCATCTTTTATGATTAAAGTCAAGACATTAAAACATTTAACATTATATTTTCATCAATATTAATGGAATGCATTGTTTTGCATTGCATTGTTATTGAAATTAATGTAACTTCATCATTTTACATTATAGTATTATTTAAAGTTATGTTCCAAATATTTTTTGTGGTGTGTCTTTGTTAATACTAATACAATGATCAAACCATATTACAATCAAATCATCTTAAACACTAATTTTATTGACATTAATATATGTAATAGTGGTCATTGTATCGTGTTTTTAAAATTATTGAGTTATATCTCTTTAACATTGTAAAAACAAAATAAAATGGAATCAATGATTTAGATTTGCAAAACACACTTAATAAATAATTAAACTTGACTTTAATAATAGTATATTAATAATATAACAACTACTTATAACTTCAAACACTTTTTATATTGTTGTGATTCTATTAATAAACCTATCACATAGATTGGAAATGAAAAATGACTTTAAAATTGGATAAATACTTTAGCAATTTTTCTATTAAAGTTTTATAGTTTTATGTTAATGTTTGTTATATTATTTTTTTAAATTAACATTGGATTATTATATTTATACCAACTAAGGTCCAGTTTTATCAATATCTATGCATTTAAAAAAAAAATGTTTACATGCTTTTTATATATAACAACTTTCATTGTGTTTATTATCAAGTTGTTCATTTTTTCAAAATAGCCAAATAATAAGGCATAGTGTACATGGTACATCTCTTGTCTCATATAAGGGATTTGAGCTACCTCTTGAGTTATAGTGGCTATTTTAATATTTCCCAAAGGAGATATCTTTACTTGATAGATATCTCATAATTTATGTGTTTAGAATTTATTTTATCTCGTGTCACATAAGAGATTTGAACTAACTCTTGAATCATAGTAGCTATCTAAATATTTTCCAAGAAAAATATCGTTACTTAATAAATATCTCATAATTTTTATATTCATAATTTATTTCATGCCATTTTTAAAAACGTTAAAAAAAAATTGTACTCCCATAATATGTACCTTCTTATTGTCATTGGGCATTCTTTGCATCTCTCAATATAAATGCTAGTATATTAATAAATGAATGCAAACACAGTGCGGCATTTTTAGTTGACTACATACTCTATATTTAAAAAAAAAAAAATCAAAATAAGTAAATTCGATATTTGTAAAACTGCCAAAATATTTGAATTATATTATTTTCGATATTCTATGAATTCTTCGGAGGATATTGACTACGAGGTAGCAGTGCACTGCAAAACTAAGATGATCACGATTGGGGGATTCAGTTCATTTTCCGTTGTTTAGCACAAAATATTAATTTTGTTATTAAAGTCTTACAGTGTGTGACTACGAGGTAGCAGTGCACTGCAAAACTAAGATGATCACGATTGGGGGATTCAGTTCATTTTCCGTTGTTTAGCACAAAATAGGCTAGTTTGCTTATATTAATTTTTGTTTTGTTATTATTGAATAAAATTTGTCTCAAATAAGAAGGGATAAGTGAAGTTTTGGTTTTATTTAAAAATTTGGTTAATTCTATATCAAACTTTTTTTATAATTATTTAAATTTTAAATTTAACAAGTATAGTATCGGTAAGGCATGGTAGTCTTCATTATTCAAGTGTAAATTATTTTTTTAGAAAAATATTGAAGTGGAAATTATGCTTTTAGAAAAATTGCAAATTGATATATGAAGTGGAAAAATTAATTGCCAAATAAATTTTGGTAGTAGTAACCATATAAGTCTGCACATTTACATTTATATCCTTATTTGTTAAGTTGTTGAATGGTAAATAAATAATAATGAACAAAAACTCCTAATGGTAAATATTTTCACAAAGGAAAAATTCGTAACTTTCCATTATAATGATAAGTTACATGTTACATATGTTGGTAGTGTATCACAACTGAAAACAATCAAAGATATATCACATTATGTTGCCGCTCTGGCCTATAGTAGTCTAATAATCAGTCTCAAAATCTGATCAAAATTTTACAATATTCACGAAAGTAAGTTCAGTGCATAACTTACTAGATATAGGAAACAATATACATGATAGAAATAAAAATAATACATGTCGGTATGATTCCATGGGAGTAGTCACAAAATCCTCCCCAAAACTGTATAGTTAGTCAGGCCCATGAGCAGGTGCCTCATCCATAAAAAGCCGGTGGAAAAATCTGAAAACCTGTCCTCCAATCTGTTCAGTAATGTGCCAGGTGCCCCAAATCAGCTCCGTAGCCTCTTTGGACAGTTGGTCAGCCACTTTGTTCTGAGACCTGTAAATGTGAACCACAGAGATGGAGTCAAAAAGTATCTGGAGTCTATGAACCTCTTGCAGTAGTGCAGACAGTGTGTGCGAGTGACAGTGAGCAAGATTATTTATCCAGTTGATCACAAGTAGTGAATCCCCAAAAATCTGAATTGATTTACAATGTTTTTCCCAAGCAAATGTCAAAATGAGTCTAAGGCATTGTAGTTCAGCAAATTTGTTTGTGCCCAGTCCCAATCCCATCTGGATTTTGTAATGGTGATGCTCATTTAAATGTAATGTGGCGCCCCCCACAGCCCTGTGCGTTGGATGCCCCATCAAAATAGGCCCAAGGTCTGCTATGGTCAATTCTCTCTTGTGTCCCAGATGTGGGGGTACTGTGTTGGCGATCCTCAGGTAGGAGGTGGAAAGTAGCAATAGTGGCGGCACATATTTTGTCACAGTTAATAGGCTGACCATTGAATATCATCTTATTTCGACCGATCCAGATTTCCCATGCCATAATCAAGGGGAGATTGCGCATCCTTGGGCTACTAGTATTCAACTGCCACCAGTTTGTCCATGAGTCCAGTAATGTTACACGCTGCCAATGATGTGGGAAATCTAAACCAGTAGTAACCCGAGCCCAGATATCTCTAGTGATATTTCAGTGTAGAAAAAGGTGAGTAGTGTCCTTGCAATTTGAGAGGCAATAGCAACATTGAGAAGGTCCATGAATGGCACATCTGTGAAGGTATTCCATGGTGGGAATGCACTGGTTAAGTATACACCAGAATAGATTTTTGTGCTTGTGTGGAGCCTTTAGCTTCCAAATGCTCCTCCACCACTATGCTTTTTTCCTAGGTTCTTTGTGCTGGATGAGGGTGAGGTATCCCAGTTTCGGGGAATAATGCCCATCAGGTGAGCAGGCCCAAATCAATTCATCCTCCAGTTCTGTGATGCGGATATTGGAAGCTTTTAGTGCCCAGATTTAGTTTTGCCATATCCGAGTGCCCGCCTGTGGGATCCCCAAATAATCAGCCTGTAACCAGGCCTATCCCTGCCAAGTGGTATTAACATGGTCATCAATCTGAGCAAGGTAATATATGTCCCTGTGAGTAAGGTGCTCAAGTATGTATGCAGGTAATTTATAATGATCTCCACTCCCAGACCAAGAGTCAGAGCCAATCCGAAAATTCACACCAGATCCTATTTTCCATGATAAACCCTTCTGAATAATGAGCGCCACTTTTATGATTGCCTTCCAGATAATCGACACACCCGTCGACGGCCCGATGCTGTCTCTGATCCAATCAAGAGTAGTCCGCGACGCAATATATTTTTCCACAATGACCTCCTTCCAGAGGCTCTGTCCAAAGATTAAGTGCCAACACATTTTTTCCGCAAGCGCCCTAGAGAAAAGGTGGAGATATTTTATCCCCCAACCTCCCCATTACTTAGGAATGTTGATCCGATCCCATGCAATCCATGCAAATGTAGATTCCTTTCCCTGGTTGCGCCATAAAAAATGTCTTCATATGCATTTAATTCTGTTAGTAATACCTATAGGTATCCATGCGAGGGTCATCCAAAATATCGGGATAGCTTCAAGCACAGATTTTATAAGGACCAGTCGGCCAGCCCTGGACAGCCATCGATTGTACCAAACATTGATCCTGCGTTCAATTTTGGCAATCATCCAGTTCTAGTCCTTGATTTTATAATCATTTGGTTTGATATGATATCCCAAATATTTTAGGCCTTCACTGATATCAATACAGACATATTCAAATAGAGTCATGGCAATGCCTTGTTCCAGGACCGAGCAGCCAGTCATGATGATAGAATATTTGAAAGCATTAGGTACCATACCAGTGGCTCTGCAAAAACATTTCAGTAGCAAGTCAAATTGAACGGCATCCTGTCTAGAACCATTGAGAAAGATTAGTACATCATCCACAAATAAAAGGTGAGTGAGGTGTAGTAAATCATTTATCTGGAGTCCATGCAATAAACCCTGAGTCTTTGCATTTTTTATAAGGATAGAGATTCCTTCCATAACCAGGACAAATAACAGTGGAGAGAGCGGACATCCTTGACGTAGACCCCACCCCGCATGAAAGAAATCAGATGTTGTGCCATTGAGTAGGATACTGAAGGTAGCATGACAAATACATCCCATAATCCAGTTGATGAATGAGAGAGGAAAGCCAGTATGAATAAGTATGAGATGAAGGTAACTCTAATTAACTTGGTCAAATGCCTTTGTAAGTTCAATTTTGAGTATAGTGGATTTAAGGCGCTTAGTTTTGATGGAATGAAGGGCCTCCTGGGCAGTACCAATAGCCTCATGGATTTGTCTGTGGTGCAAAAATGCAAATTGTTCCTTTTCAATATGGGTGGATAAGAAAGGCTTGATACGGTTTGCAATAATTTTAGATATGATTTTGTAAATACAGTTACATAGATATATGGGCCTGTACTCATGGAAGTTGTTCGGGTTATCAAATTTTGGTATGAGTGCAATAAAAGTAGTGTTAAACCCATCATATATCCTGCCTCTCACCCCGTTGTCCTCAATCATGATCAATAGATCATTTTCCATGAGCTCAAAAAAGTGAATGAAAAATTCGATGGGCCAGCCATCAGGCCCAGGGCTTTTGTCCCTCTTGAACCATTTCAATACCCCCTCCAGTTCACCCATTCTACCTATGTTTCTGGGAGAACCTTAAAGAGTTTTTTTTTTGTCTAAACGAGTTTAAAATCCTACAACATAATTGGAGACTCCGCTAGGGATCATTTTCTGATTCCTGGTTTTGTTTATACCTCTTATATCCAAAAAATTCCCTCTCTTTTATCTTCTCTTGACTTGAATTCCTATACATTGTTTGCATGCTTAATATCCTAACTGATTTGGGCACTTTTCTTGGACCCAAACCCTCTTTTTTTGAGTCAAAATTTTGTATGTGTGTTCGTGCTTAAAACCTATGATTTGTTACTTTTCTTGTGATTTCCACTCCTTGCTTTTTATTTTTTCTGTCTTAAGGTCTTTGTTCTATAAAACTATGATTATTATGGATACATTCATATTTTCTTTTGAAAGTTAGTTTAGATTGGATCTACTTGCATCCTAAAAGAAAATAAAAATAAATAAATTATGTAAATTTGGTTTATTTTGATCAGCTGAAAAGTGAGCTTGTTATTTTGAGTTTGAATGTTTGCATGTATCGTGCAATATCAAGAGTTGAATTAGGATTATTTGTTTTGGAAAAGGTGTTGTTACTCTCTCCTTGTAGAAACTATTTTTCATCGAATTCAATTGAAAAGAATTATTTCTACATGGTTTGAGTCAAGTCTCACAAAATTCATATTTCAACACGCTTTTGAAGACACTAATAAAGTTCCTTTAAAAGCAACTTAATAAAATAAATCAGTAACTCTTTATTTAAAAAAAAAAAACACATTAGCTTATGTTAGGGCATTGGGTTAGGGCGTGAAAGTCAACTTCCCAAGGCTGTAAAACTAAAATAGTGTCATCAAAGAGAGAAAATATGTTTGTGCTCACATCATCAGGTACTGCTCCTCTAACACATACGTTAAATGTGAGACAACATCAGAGTGTGAAAAAAGGCAGCCTTCCTTCGATTTCATTTCGATGGGTATTCTATGTACTAAGGATCCCTTCAGGGATATCAGAGTTGATTATGGGACTCGAGTATCCTACCTACACAAAATACTATCTATGATCGTGTCCCCCCCATTGGTGTTTATGATTTGAGGTGAACTTAGTGGCCATTTTCCTAAGGACTTACAGAAGGTGACAGGGGTTGGCTACCCTGGTACCTAGATAGACAAACCTACTTCATATTTGCTTTTTCTGGAGGGTGATCATCTTCACGAGAGTACTTGGCCCCTTCTTACCGAGGTTTGGGAGAATCTCGGGAGTACTCGTAATTGTTTGATTTTTTCCAAGTTTCTCTTATAGACCTTCAATGTTGGGTTTCATCTCCAGCTAGTTGTGATTATCAGAAAAATTCTAATTGATTATTGATCTCATAGAGTTTTTGTTTTTTTAGGAGTGTGTTATTTTGGATACTAAGATGATATAAGAACATCACTTAATAATTTATTTATTTTAACTATATATCATTCATTGTGGCTTCCACCAAACCATGTCATTAGTCTCACCGACTACAGGGTCTTCCTTCACTTTTTGTGGAGGAATTTCCAAGTGTGTTTGATTCCATTTTTGTTAATTTTAGATAATAATTGTATGTTTTATGCTTAGAGAAATTTACTTCAAGCTTTTCTTATTAGCTCAATTTCAATTTCTAGTTTAGAAATTACATAAACATTGATAGTAAATGCTAACATAACATAAAAAAATAATGAGAAGATAAGACAAGACAAGAGGACACAATATTTGGCGGATGCCAGGAAAAAACCCCAATGCCTGGAAAACCCTTTGATCAAATATTCTTATTATACTTCAAAAATTTAGCATAGAGAGAGAGAGAGAGAGTACAATATAAAAATTTCACTTTCCCAAAACTTCAGTCAAACAACAGTCAGCAGGATGCGTTAACCAGAAAGTCAATGTTGGTCAAATCATAAAGTTGACTCCTCCAAATCATCTCGGCTAGCTTTAGTAAACGTAGCCTCCAAATGTGGTCATATTCAGCCCAAAATAGATTCAAAAAATTCAGTCAAACTCGGTCAACTGAAAGTCAATGTTGCGGTCAATGCTGGTCCAAGTTCGCAGCATTTCTCGAAATGTGTGCCAATGAATGAGGCCTAGGGAGATTGGAATTATGCCTGAAAGAATGCATATTTTGGAGGGAGTTTGACCCAAATTTAACTCCTTTCAATGCTCTATACTTCAACCCTAAAACAATCCAAAAATTTTAGCCCATAAAAACAATCCTTCATTCACACGTGCGAGGGAGAGAGAGATAGTCCAAGTGCTTGTATGAACCAATGAGAAAGAGAGGTGATGAGATGAGAGATGTCCAAAATGAGGAATTATTCTCTCTTATTTATATCTTGCAATGAGGGTGGAGACACATCCATTAGGGCTTATGAGCCTACATTACATTTCTGGTCAACCTTGACAATAGGCACATGTGTGATAAAATAAATTCAAAATCACACTTCTGGTCATCCAAACAATATGATATTTAAATAAATATTGCACCTCTCGGAAATAAGAATCCAAAAAATATATCATATCCATCATATAAGCTTTCCAAAATGGAGTTTGGCCCTAGTTTCCAATTTTAACACTCCCTCTCAACTTGGGAGAACTCCACGCGTCAATCCATCTGTCAACCTATGAAATCATATCATCTTGTATCATCATACCATCCATGTACTCTGCTCGGTTCTACTCTTTTGAACCATGAATAAATAATTAAGAATATTTGATCAAGAGTGAGTAACAAGACCTTGCCACTCTCTACTGACCCGACATCGGCCTAGAGGTGAAAACCTCAACCAAACTTGATCCCAGATCAAGTTTTTGGACACAACACATCCTAGCATATAGAGTAAGACAACACACAATGCATCCATAGGTAGTGCTATGGTCTCTATCCTCATTTCCCAACTCATTGGTCAAATGAGAGGTACTTCCCATGAGTCCCGGACTACATGGGTAGGATGTATGTGGGACATTAATCAAGAGAGGGTGAACCAACTCAATATTATAATGGTGGGGAATAGTGCACCAACAAGGAAAGGCAAACCTCACCCTATGGTTGCTTATAGCTCCAAGAAGCTACCCCAGGCCCCCTGGAGCTCCGTGGAGCTCAAAGTCCAACTCGAGTGGGACACTCTTAGGAGGGTCTGTCCACGACTCCAAGTTTCTCACAGAAGGTTAAGAATTTGACCTTCCCCAGGGGATTAGTGAGAATATCTATGACATGCTCATCAGTCCCAATGTAATGGAGCCTTACGACGCCCTGATGTACCATATCCCGAATGAAGTGGTACCTGATATCAATATGGTTGGAGTGATCGTGGAACATGAGATTCTCTGAAAGTCGAATCCCACTTTGGTTGTCACAATAGATCATGGTGGTATCCAACGCATGCTCAAACATCTCATTGAAGATATTCCTCAACCAAACAGCTTCTCAATAGTCCATACTTGTTGCAATGTATTCGGCCTCGGTGGTGCTCAAAGAAACTGATTTCTTCTTCCTACTCATCCAAGAGATTGAAGCATAACCTAGAGTGAAGCAACATCCAAATGTGCTCTTACGATCCACCACGTTGTCGGCCCAGTCAGCATCAGTATATCCATGAAGCCTCACATTCCCAGTAGTGTATCTCAATCCACGGTTGATTGTGCCCCAAAGATATCTTAAGATATTCTTGGAAGCAATTCAATGCATGTGATGAGGCTTGACCATATATTGACTCAATGTGTTCACTACAAAACATATGTCCAGATAGGAGTTCACTAAGAACATCAAGGCCCCCTATTACACAGTAATTTTTCACCATGCTCATTTTCTCATCCCTAATCTTGAAATGCCTCGTGAAAAATCATGTGCAATGTTTCCATCATCAAGAAATATGCTAACATATCCCCTTGAAGATCCAAAGAAGGCTTCCTTGAAATATTATTAAAGAAACTTGGTCAAATTCCTAGTTTCTTGGGTTAGTGCCCTTCCTGGTGTCATGATTGTGCTGATGTCCTTATCCCAGTTCTGGCCTAGTGCCTTAATATCTTATAAAACCACGTTGATCCCCTTTCTGGCAGTGCTTCCTCAAATGGAGGAGAAGCTTCAACCTCTAGAAGCTCAAGGGTACTGATTTGGTTTTTGAACAAAGATGATAAGGTCAAGCTCTCTCATTTTGGAGATTTGATCTCATCCATGGGGGATCATCCCTTGGAAAGTGGACCTTCCTCCTCCTTTCATGGGCTCCCAACCTCCTTCTCCTTACTATAAATTCACAACCCTCATTCCCCCAAGTTTATAGGTTGGTTGATCATTGTCAGACTCATCTGAACTCTCATCCCTTCACATGCTTGCATCATGATTAAGCCTAAGTGAACGAGAGAAGGAATACTTTTGAGTTGGGTGAAGGACTCATATTTTCACCTAAGGACGCCTCCAACATCAAGGCCTGGTTGTAAGCTCTCCTTTTGTAATTTGTCAATAATAACATCTGATGTTTTATTTCTGTATTTGTCTACATGATTATGCTAATATTTTGGTACTCCTTGATCTGCTAGATAGCTAGAATTTACATTTATTATATATTGTATCATCTTTATTGTTGTCTCCTGATCATCCACAGGTATTCGTGCGCCATCTGTAGAAGGAATCGAGCATACAAGGATCGTGGATCGAGTTCATCATCAACAGATCCAAGGATAGCGATTGGAAAAAGGTACTTATGTCTCTTTCCTCTTTGCATTGTAAGCATTAGTTCATAAATCTTATGTTAGAAAGAATCTCGTGTTGCTAGACCCACTCTAGGGCTAAAGAGATCGCCTATATCTGCAGAGGGGATTTATCTTGACAACACCCCCATGAGTTGAAGATACTCAGAAGGATTTCCAAAATCGGGCCCAGCAGCACTTCCACATAGTTTCTTAAAGTTGAGTTCCATCTGAGTAGTCATGGACTTGCAGTCCACCATCCCAAATCCTTCCAGCAGCTTCACAATATATTTTCCTTGAGAAAGGAAAATCTCACTTGGATTTTTCCATACTTCCAAGCTTAGGAAGTAGTGCATTAGTCCTAGGTCCTTCACCTCAAATTCAGAAGCCAAATCCCTCTTACATTGATGAATTAAAGGGTCTACACTTTTCAGGAAGAGATCGTCCACATAGAGTACCAAGATGAGAGGCTTGTCATTATCAACCTTGAAGTAAAGGTATGGATCAGCTTCACTTCGATTAAATCCCAACTTCATCAGATAGCTATTGATCCTCTCATACTAAGCCATGGGGGCTTAATTCAACCCATAGATGGCTTTCTTCAACCTGCATACATGTGTGTCCCAATCTCGAAATTTGAACCCCAAAGTTTTTTCCACATATATCTCTTCCTTAAGTGAACCATGCAAGAAGGAAGTTTTGACATCCATATGATGTAGATTCCATCCTTTCGAGGCGACAAGGGAAATAATCAAATGGATGGTGGTGTAACGAGCAATATAAGAGGAGAGGAAGCAAAGAGGGAAGATACAAGAATAAATTATTTTTGCATGTTGTCTACAAAATTAGACTCATCATACCTAGAGTTTCTCGATCTCTTATAAGGTTGAACATTTCCATTTCGTATAGCAGGAGCCTTTCTCTTTCCTTTGTTATTGAACCTGTTGTTCCTTTCATTTCCATTTCCCTTGAAGTTTTTGTTTTTTTAATCATCATATCGTGGTGTATCCCTTTTATTGGGACAATGTCTAGCATAATGGCCAAACCTATTAGAATTGAAACATCTACCCTTCCTTCCTTCTTTGAATCTTGATATTGCTTGACCTTGATTTCTTGGACTATAATTGTTCTTTCTTTTAGCTTGAGCAGAGAATACACTGGGCTCATTCTTATTTGAAGGCATGTCTCTCTCCATCATCCTTGTCTTGCCTTGAGTGCATCTAGTCAAAAATTCATCAAAATATGGAATCATGTCATTTTTTAGAATAGTGATATTGAATACATACCATGATCGGGGAATACCTCTAAGAGAAAGAAGAGTGAGCTCTCGATTGGAAATAACCTCTGCAATAGATAGAATATCATTTTTTATTTTGGTAATCCTCATGAAATAAGATTGGATGGATTCTCCTCTATCCATCTTGATGTCCTTCAGCTTGTTCTTGAGAAAGAGTATTTTATTTGCATTTATATCCCTTAACATGCTAACCAAATTGTCATACATCTCCTTAGATGTGCACAACTCAGAGATGTAAGAAACCAAGTTCTCATGAATATAATCCATGATGATCTTCCTAGCTTTGACCTCTCCTCTCTTGTACTTTGTCTTAGTGGCAACCAGTGCATTTGAAGGAGGCTCAATAATCTTTCCCTACACATAGTCCATATCATCATGCTCCTCCAAATTCAAGTCCAAGGACATTTTCCATGCATGATAATCAGACTTATCATTGAGCTTGTCATTAGATTTGAAGTAAGATGAGGAAGTCATTGACCCTTTTCCTTGTCCAAAAAATCTTAGTGATTTCTCTTCTCACTCTTGCTTGGGATTTTTCTTCACCTGGGCTTTGATACCATGTTAATTTTAGATAACAATGGTATGTTCTATGCTTAGAGAAATTTACTTCAATATTTTCTTATTAGACCAATTTCAATTTCCAATTTAGAAATCACATAAACATTGATAGTAAATGTTGATATAACATATACAAATAACCAGAAGACAAGCCAAGACAAGAGGAAAAAATATTTGGCGGATTCTAGGGAAAAAAACCCAATGCGGGGAAAACCCTTTGATCAAATATTCTCATTAATCTTCAAAAATTCAGCAGAAGGGAGAGTACAATATACAAATTTCACTTGCCAAAAACTTCAGTCAAACAACAATCAACAGGATACCCTAACTAGAAATTCAACGCTGGACAAATCAGCAAGTTGATTAAACTAAATCAGCTTGGTCAACCTCTGTCAATACGGCCTCCAACAGTGTTCAAAGTCAGCCCAAAACAGATTCGAAAAATTCAAGCAAACTCGGTCAACTAAAAGTCAACGTTGCGGTCAATGTTGGTCAAAGTGCCAATAATTTCTCGAAATGTGTGCTAATGAATGCAGCATAGGCAGATCGAAATTATGCCTGAGAGAACAAAATTTTTGGATGGAGTCTGACCCAAAGTCAACGTTGTTCAACGCTCTATACTTCATCCCTAACACAGTCCTAAAATTTCAGCCCAAAAAAACAGTCCTTCGTTCACACGTGTGAGGGAGAGAGAGGTATTCCAAGTGCTTGTATGAACCAATGAGAGAGAGAGATGATGAGATGATTTATGTCCAAAATGAGGAAAAAATCTCTCTTATTTATAATCTTCAATGAGGGTGGAGACACATCCATTGGGGCTTATGAGCCTACATTAAATTTCTGGACGACCTTGACAATTTGCACGTGTGAGAAAATAAATTCAAAATCACACTTCTTCTCATCCAAAAAATATGATATTTAGATTAATCTTGCACCTCTCAAAAAGAGGAATCTAACAAAAATATAATCTCCATCATATGAGTTGTCCAAATTGGATTTTGTCCCTAGTTTCAAATTTTAACACTTTTACACATGAAATTCGGTCTCCAATTTCTAATTATGAATCATTACATACACACCCATAGTCTACCCTGCAGGAGGACCCTTTCACTGAAGGATTTATACCCCCATATAATCCTCCACTTGCAGATCCTCCTGGACATGTTTTTCTTCAGATAACACATTTTCATGTTGTGTCTTTTCCAATTTCCACCACAAACACCCAAATTAATACCAGTGAGTCATGGTATTTCGTGGAAATATTTGGTCCACCACCATATGTCCCACTTGTTTCAGTTTCTACTCCATTTTTTAGTTATCTCATTTTCCAAACTATTTATAATCCAAGAACCTTAACTATTATAATTGTGGGTGGTGAGTCACAATTCTTGCCTCCTACCAACCCTTCTCCTTTTGTGTCGAATCTTGGACCTTTGACTCACACCCCTTTTGGTGTGGACAGTTTGCTAACATTAAATAATCCTTTTGGTTGTAATCCACTTCTAAGTTCAACCCCGCCTCTATTACAAGGTGGGGATAACGTTTCTAGTACTTATCTAATAGTTGGGGGCATTCTTGCACCCATGCAACCCATGGTACAATAAGGTATTTTTTTGATTGATTCTATTCTTGTTGGTGGTTATCTTATTAATATTAGTCCCATTATCATAAAATATTCCTATGTCCAACCCTCCTTATGTGGCCAATGGTGTCACGTATCCTAGGCATGTTGCATCTCCTTGGGGCCTTCCAACTCAACCGTCAATACCTGTTGGTGGAAACGTCTATTATGGGGGTATCATCCCTCAGGATGGGGGCATGCTATATGGCCCGCCACTTTATACGACTCGACCTCCACCAAAAGGGAATTACTATCCAACCGCACTTGTGTACCCTTCCAGAAACCAGTTGATGGTTGGACCTTATGGTCCTTCAGTTCACCCTTGTTTTCCCTGGTCAAATTTGATAGTGCCTACTTCATTTCCATTATTGGATACAACTGACATCATAGATTTGTACAAGTTAACTAACGACCCAGTCAACCATAACTTTTTGTGGCTTCCAACCCCGTATAAAATTCTCGCTGACATTTTGGCAGGGAGATGACCAAACGACACATGTCACTACATACCATGTTTATTGTGTTTCCAATTCCATGATTGATGATAGTATATGGCTTAGAATTTTTCCCTCGTACCTTGATAGTAACATTGCTAAGTGATACATTGAGTTACCACGTGCCTCGATTAAAAAATTTAACGACATCTCCTTGGAATTCCTTAAACATTTTCAATTACAAATTCATTATGAAACCATAACGAAATTACTAAATACTCTACATTATAATACTTCCACCCATATCTTTGATCATATCCGTGAATGGAGATAATAAAAAAGATTAGTAAAGGCACCCATTTTGGACTATCTACTTGCTTATTGGTTCTGCATTTCACTTTTACCTACCATCATGAAGAACGTTGACATGTCTGGATTATTCATTGAATACCAAGTCATTAGACGTGCCCAGCATTGCATTCTTTTCTATTCACAATCAAACACCCTTTATAACTTGATCCCTAATGTTCCCCGAACTTCAGATGCTCCTATTGCTCAACAACTTGGTCCACACGATGACAATCTCATTGGCGCTAAAACAATGACTATTATAAACTAGTTGAGTGGGAAAATTGCTTAGTTATCCATTAATGCGACTCCCACTTCAACTACAATGAATCACCCAATTTACCATTCAACCATTGCAATCAATTTTGTGCATTCTACACAGTCAACTAGCGGTAAGAAAAAGAAGAATGAGAAGAAATGTTCTCCTTCTGAAGAGAAACAAAATGTTCAAAATGCCCCAACTCAAAAATCCTGTGCCGCTGCCAAATATGATAAATGAAAAGAGAAATTGGTTAATTTTTCTTGCAATATATGTGAGGAGGACCATTTAACCTACAAATTTCCTTTTTAAAAATAATGTATTTATCTACTTGAACAAAAGGATTTAAGGACGCATGTTTTACTTAATAACTCTTTCACTATCCACAAGCAGTAGCAACAACACCTTGTTTCGAACCCACCCCCACCCCTTAAGGGGGCAACGGTGTTTGTCATCCCCCTCCTTCTGGATAAAGATCGTCGATTGTCTACACTTTTAAGGCAGTTTATTTTCAAACCAGAGCCAAGAATTATGGGACTCCTACCCTTAGCTCTATGTACCCCTCATCAAGCTCCACCCTGCCTCCACCTAATGACTCACATATTGAGAGGCTCGTTATAGACCCTATAATTCATCCCCCTAAAGGGACACTTATTTGTACTGTGCACAACCTATCTACTTGCGCTTCACAAAACTACATTATAGTAGAAGACCTTGTGCATGCGCCTTATGTCATGTCCACTCTCGAAGTGTTACAAAGTTAAACTATGTAATGGAAGGATTTGCTTACATCCATAGCTGGATTTTACCCTCGGGATTCCAATTTAGTTGTCTTTCACATGGAGAAAATTACACCTCGCCTTTCCCATCAACTTGCATTCCAAGTGCAGGTTCATGCGAAGGACAAAGCCATTCACCGCAACGTTGTTGACGAAGGTGCATCTACTGGTGTGATGGCTACTTCGTATTGGCTCTCCCTATGTTCGCTCACTCTCACTCTGCCATCAAACTCACTTAAAGCTTCTGGTGTCCATACTTTCATCCCTAAGGGATATCTTGTTGCTTTTCCCATCACTCTTGGAGGGAAAATGATTTCGGTTGATATGAATTTATTGATCGCCCGCTTGATTACAACCTTATTTTGGGGTGTATTTGGGTCTATGCCATGAAAGCCATTGTCTTGTCAGTCTTATGGCTTTTTTTTTTTCCTTGCCAAGGGAAAAATGTGATAGTGTACAAGATATATTTCTGCACCCCGAAATTTCAACCACTGAATTCTAACAATGCTCCTTTAGTGGGTGGTACTCCTGAACCTTTCATTGGTATTGGTACCAATATTTTGAAAGAATCCTCTCTTCTAGGGTGTTTCCCTCTACTGCCACCTGAGGTTCCTGTGGAAATTTATATGGTCTTTGTTATATCTACTAGATCTAGGGATCTAGGGATCATCTTGACCCCTTCCACCTTTGATTTTTGTGGAGATTAGATGTCGTTGTCATTGGCGGAACCGATTGGTTAAGTTATTCAGTCTACATTTCAATCTCCTCTTTCCCTGGTTGGGGCTCATGATCATGTGAACTCTCCAACCAAATCTCCCTCTGTTGATATTCTCACCACTATCGCCACCTCTAACGAGGTTATTACTAAGACCATGTCTCTAGCTATGGTACTTTGGGGTGAGTTCCACTTTCATGTCTCAGGCTCTTTTCCTTTTGCACTAAACGTGAATCATCTGGAAATCCTATCCCTTAATCAATTTGAGCTTGTTCCTTCCTCTTTAACGTTTTTTCAAGAGTTATATACGGAAGCAAAATTAGACAATCTCTTGGGGATAAGAACCTTTTCACCCATCTGCCTTAGTACTTACACTATCACTTGGGTCCTTTCTAAAGAGGCCTATGAAATTATGGACTATGAAGGGGACCCACTAAAAAAGGTACTACGTCTTACACCTCACTAGATTGTAATTTGTAATTTTATGTATAAATTTTTGTTTCTTTTGATGTGTTTCTTTCCATTTTTATTTTTTTTGTCAAGTTTTTAGTACATCAAAAATCCCAAAACTTGGATGTTTGGTTTGTTGCATCTAACCAAAAAAATTACATAATTTTTAAAATTCCCCCAAAAAAATTGCATGAGCATAATTTTTATGGTATTTTGCTCACTCATTAATTTGAAAAACCTCGAGTTTACTTCTTCAGTCTTATTAAACTCCCACGAAGAACATCGAGCATTCTTTTTATGGCCTTTTTCTCGCATGTTAATTTGAAAAACCTCAAGTTTACTTCTTCAAGTTTGTTAAACTCCCACAAATAAGATCAAGCATTCTTTTTATGGCCTTTTTCTTGCCTGTCAATCCAAAAACCCCTTGAATTTACTTCTTCGGGCTCATTAAACTCTGACAAAATGGATCGAGCATTATTTTTATGGCCTTAATCTCACTCATTAATCCTAAAAACCCGTGAGTTTACTTCTTCAAGCTCTTTAAACTCCTACGAAGAAGATTTGAGTGATTCTTTTTCTCACTCTTTAAACGAAAAAAATATACTACGAGTTTTTTCATCTTACTCCTTTCAAACTTTACGAAGAATATTGAGTTTACTCTGTTCCCCTTGTACTTGTAAAAAATTGAGGAGTACTTCTATTGAGCATAGGTTTATCACTTTATCTGAAATCAATGGAATAACTACGAAAAAGAATCTATGTCAGATATACTATTAACCCTTTGTTGCACCCTGTCACCAACCATGATAAAGGTACCCCCTTGGAGTCTTCTTTAATCTCTTTTCAAACTTTGTAAATGTGAAAATATCATCGATTTTACCCTTTCTAGACTCGTTAAACCTAAACAGATTGGGAAAAATTTGGAAAAAGGAATAGTCATTGCTATCTATATCAATCGTAAGTTTTATGGCAACAATCTATTTTCCATCCCTTATACATGGCACTTATCCAACATATTCCTCTTTTGTTAGCTTCTCTTTGAACCCTCCCATATTCTAATTCTTTCTCTAATACCCTAATGTCCCCAAGGTGGTGGGTTGAAACAGGGTAAGGTAAATAGTGTCGTACCCTACAATTATTCCATGTTTCCTTTTGAGGCTGATTGAATGGGTTAAGTAAGTTTGCGTAATGTTGTTCACAGTTTTGCAAATTGTTTAAGTAGGTCCCACGTTATTCGAGTTGTAAGGAATGGGCCATAAACATTAACATGGTTTGGTATAAATGGAATTTATAGAGATATAACTTGATATTTATTGTATTACATCTTCGTGTCCTACTCCTCTTGGTGTTCTTGAGTCTAAGTTGCCCGGTATCCTTGGTATTGGGAATTTTATTGCTTAAGGGATTATATACTATATTTTGACCTTATCAAGCATTATATCATGTGTCTATTTGACCTGATTCAGTTCACCTTGGTATTCCAGATCACTTCAAAATCAATCACTTCATTACTATTTCATGTCAATTGATGTGGGACTTCTTATTTCCCACCTTCAACAGATCCCTTCCTATTGACTTCAATAAATTTTCTAGGAAGCGGTTTCAAAAACATCATAGTACCCTAGAGCTTATAGTAATCACTGGTAATTTTTCGTGTGTTTGAGTGGGTGTTTTCATTATTGGCTCCTGATTGAATGATTTTATGAGTGTTCAACATCAACTCCTTTATTCACACTCGCTATATTATATTGAGTGTCTTGGAGACCATCATCATTATTGATGGTCATCCTCGCGTATGTTAACGATTTTCATTATTGACCAGTTATCAGATGAATTCTCACATGTTCGACATCAACTCATTTATACACATGTGTAGAATTATGCAATTATGTGACATTGATGAAGACCTTTGGTAGAGACTTACATCACTCAACCTTGTTTCCTCTCCCATGTTGCGTATTTTGTTTCTAGAGATATCTTATCTTAGTCTAACTACACTACAACATAGCTCCACATTGTTCATATTGGTGGAATTGATATCTCATCTTCTACATGGATCCACAATGTATTTCTCTAGATATTAAGCATGGGAATGCTCTACTCAGGACATGATGTATATATGTCATACGTTGATGTTATTTGCAGACCTCATTTCGTTCTGACAAGGATTACTCTCTTTCCTTGGTTGTTTTATAAATTATTTCAGCCATCGCCCTTTTATCTGACCTCGCACTTTAGGCGACAGATGTTATCCATGAAAATACCTCCTCATCAGCTCAGAGGAGATTACTATGCTTTTGGTTGAAATACACCACGTTACAACCCCATTTTTCCGACCTATTTAAGACTATAATGCATGTTATGTACCATGAGGACAACGTTATCCTAGTATATAACACATTGTCCCTTCATTGAACTTGTGTTACCAAATTCACATTTAGTCACAAGGAAAAAATCCCAAGTTAAATCATTTCGACACTCTTGTTCACTTAAGAAAACTCATATGGTGCAATGTGATGTCTTTATCCTCATATGCAATTTTTTCCTAAACAAACAAAGAATAAAAAAATGATAAAGAACCATAAAGCATGAGGAATATTTTTCCTAAGAATTTAAGCATTTAAAAAGCAAATAAAATCATTTTTACATGAGGAAACATCATTCACCTGGAATCTTTTTCCCAATTTTAGCTACAAGGGAATTTGGAATCTTCATAACCTCCACTTGCTTATATATTGAAGGATTGGCCATTGGGAAAGGGATGGTGTTACACAGCATTTTTTCACCGTCCTTGCAATCCCCATCCCGCACATTGGAGAACCATTTATGTGACTGATATGTAGTGTCATGCCTTGCAAAAAGTGTCATTGCATCCCTTCCCATGAGAAGAACATTTCCTTTGTTGACTATTCCTGGAAGAGACCATCAAAAACACATGATTTTGGGTCGGCACTGGTAGGAAGTTATGGCCTCACGCCAATAAGGGAAATTAGCACTGGGCCCCGCGCCCACGCTCTATCTCAGTGGACTGCCCGTGTCAAGCTGTTTTGTAATATTCCAAATTTAACATGTAGCTAATTGGAATATTGATTTTTGTCTTTTACACCTAGGAGATGAATAAATAGGTAAGGAGGCCCATACATTTCAGAAATAGGAATAAAATCCCTTATGATGTGAAAATGGATCATTATTATGGATGGATTTCACACCCTCATGTGTGAAAAGGGAAATTCTCTTGTGGACAAATTCAAGTTTGACCAAGTCAACATCATAAATGTGGGAGGAGTGGATCATCAATAAAAATAGCTCAATATGAATTAGGATCAGTCTAGACAACTATATGTGAGCTGGATTGAAGACCCTTAGGTGTGAAAAGGGCTGATGCATGTTGAAGAGGTCAACCTTGACCAAATCAAATAGCGTTGTCATGGAGGAGTGGCCTTGATGAAGGTACAACATAGTTTTGGAGGGAGATTGATTGTGTGATGGTGGAAACCCTAATGAGTGGGACCCAAGGTGAGAAGACTCACTTATTTTATAAGGAAGAGGATCGCAGCCATTTGAGGTTAGCTTATGAATCATATTTTGATGTGTCTGCTTAGACTTTGCTCTCTTCAAATGTTTAGCTAAGATTGTTGGTGATTTTTAGCACTAAGGTATTCCTGTTTAGGATTTCCTTCTCTTCCCTTTGAGTAGCTCTTGGGAGAGACCTGATCTATCATTCCACACATCTAGCATTGGTGCCAAGCTTCAGTCTTCAGTTTCAATGTAGTTTCTGCAGGAGGTTGTGTTGAGTTGTAGGGTGTTGTAGTGGAGGGTTGAGAAACCCACTTTCTGAGTTGGTTTTGCATAGGAGGGAGGATTCCTTTTATAGGGAGATCATTTTGGAGGTTTCTTGGGCTGATTTCAGATATTTGGTAGCAAACCAACATATTTCCATCACCTACAGCGTTATTCCAGTCTGGAATTGCATTATTTTCTGCAGTGGATCTTATTGCTCCTTTTGAGAGTTATCCTGTGATTGGATGGTTGATATTCCATGGGGGAATACCTTTGATCATATATGCATCAGATCTATATTATTTCAGCCTTATATACTCCTATGCTTTAGTTTGTAGTGATTATTCAGTCATAGTGCTGAAGATCACCATTTGTATTTGGGTGCATTCCTAGAAACCCTGCCCGGGTTCTCTAGATTTTGTATAAATGAGACTAGATCTCTGTTTTTGGGCCATATTAATTAATATAAAATCAGATCTATTTGTCTATGCTATTTTTGTGTATAAACCCTCATTATACTGTGTTGTCTCTTTATGCAGTAATTTCATGTTGCAGTAGTTTTGGGGTTTTGATCTTTTCTAGCTATCCTAGGTGTGGGAGGTATGTTTACCTCACCTAGTTTGATTTGTTTCTGATATATTCTTGTATTTAGGTTGTATATTGTCATATATAATGGATCCAAGAGTTTATTTCATTATTTATATCATATATTTCTGAAAATGCATTTTTTATGCATGCATTGCTGAGCAGTCCCATTTTGGGATATTTCAGTGGTATCAGAGCAAGATCTTTGGCTCAGCCTGTGGGCTTCAAGCAGAAATGCTATAAGAAGAATGAAAGATCAGAATTATGGATAAAATGAGCTTTGTCTCATCATTTTTTAGATCCAAGAAGAACCTCTCCAAGGAGGTTAAAAATGAAAAAGAGAAGAGAAGCAGTGAAACTTCTAGAGGGTTTCAAGAGGAGGAAGACCCATGCACTTCCTATGATCAGAAAAGGAAACCAGTGTTGCAGAGAGCTCCAAAGCATTGGACCATACCCTTTCTTTTTTAAAAGAAGGACAAATTGCAGAAATATGGAGGACACTTGGATCACAAGATTCTAAGTGAATACCTTGTTGAGTACAAATCTCAACCTAGAGCCTTCAAGGAGACTCTAGTTTTCCCTCAGTTCATTCAATTGGAGGAAGAAAGAATACCTTGTAGCCAAGGGAGGATCAAGGGCAATAGGTTTCTATTGTCTACTTTTGATGGTTCATCTACCGCAAGGGTTTGGGCAAGGAAACTAGATGCATTATTCCTACTACATCCAGTGGTAGAAAGAGAGGTTGTAGAGATTGCAGCGCTGCACCTTGAGGGTGAAGTAAACATTTGGTGGTTCAGCCATTTGATTCATGCAAGAGTGACTAATTTTTCTAAGTTTACTCAAAGGTTGATTATAAAATTTGGCAAAGATAAATCAGAAGAGAAGAATCCCTCACCACCATTGGAGGAGACTTGTACCAACGCTGCCACAACTATGGAGGAGCAGCCCTCAACAAGATCAGTTAGAGGAGCCAACACATTGGGGGAAGAAAATATTACAGCCATGCAAGGTGTTCCCAAGTTCCATCAAGGTATGATTAAATTTCCAATTTCTATTATTACAGCAAATCTTTTAGAAGGTTGTGGAAATCTACCTTTGTATGACCAAGGGTCAACACATATTACTGATTTGGAGTAGCAGGATGGCATTGCATTGTGCAACCTTAACTTAATCAAGGAAGAGATGAAACATCATCCTAATGAGTCACTATTGATATGCACACCACACTTGGGGTTGGGGTGTGAATTCTTAGAGGATAGGATGAACTTTGTCCCAAACAAACTTATGCAAAACCATATGTTCATTATTGAGTTGGGACATGAGACAGCCCAAACACTATGGAGGAGATTAAAAGCATTGTCAATAAGTAGCAGTGAGGAGGTTTTGCCTTCAGCTCACTTGGATCCTTATGGATTCAATAAGGCCATTGGTGTGAGATCTTTCCCAGGGGATCTCCAAGGAGTTGCATTTCATCATCTCATGAAATGCAAAAGGAGAAATATGATTTTGGAGGATGGTAGTCTTCTTTGGAAGAGTACCAAGGTAGAGCATGATAGGAGACACCCACATTTGGATGAATGGGTGTGGATGGTGAGAAAGAGGCTGGAAAGTTACTTGCAAATATATGACACTGGGAAATAGGAGGCTTGGCTGCATTGGCTACTCTTGAAAGAGTTTGGCCATCATGTGACATATCCTCTTTCAAAGGGTATGTGGGTGAAGGAAGTTTGGCAGGATACTTGCATCATAGGGCAGCAAGGAGTATGGATGCATTGTATTGATATGACTCTCTTCATATCAATCATTATGTTTTCATCACATGATTTTTATGATGGAGGTATGAGGAGGCAGTAAAATCTTATGTTGCTTAGGTTGTTCTTTGGAGAGCATGGTCAGAATTTCTCTCATACTTTGCATGATGTTGCAGGAGTATGAGATGGCACTATCATGGTGCAAAGGGGCTACTCCTTAGCCTTGGATGATCTGGAAGTACTTCCACTTCAGAAGAATCTTCTTATATGTAGCATCATTATGGGAGATGTCTTTGACAATGAGCATGTCAAAGAATGGAGTTATGAGTTGGTAGGAGCCTATTTGCATAGGCCAACAGCACTGTCACTTTGGAGCTTGGACTTATTTATGGAGTGTCCCCAGTATCACTTCACATTTGATGCACTTTGTGGACAAGGAGGAGGTGAGAATGATGGAGTAGTGGATGGATACATCTATTACTGTGATATGTTCTTCTTGACTTGGATTTCCAAGCATAAGAAGGAGGGTCTTCATGCAGCACATGGTTCATTCCTCTTCATGGGAGTATGCCAAACTACTATGGATGACTTATTCATGGATCCATGCATAATCTTACTTTCAGCACATGGTAAGAATATTTTTTTTTGCATATATTGATTATCTAACACAGTATTTGCATCTTCCTACCATTTTCATACAGTGCATTGCTCCAAAAAATGGCAAGCTTATTATTGAGCTCCATGGACAATTTTTGGCCAACTATTATGATGGAGAAAACCATCTTTTGTATGATTTTGGGCAAGTGTTTGGTTACTTCTTGTATGCTCAGTTGATACACTAAGCCATTTACTATTTACTAGTAGATGTGATGACTTACACAACTAGCCATTTGTTAAGAAACAACTTGCCATGCTATTTTCTGAAGCTGTAGTGGGGAAGACTACGTTGTGACCACTTGGGAAACTGTTGGTACCTTCCAGCACCACATGAAACCTTCAATATTTCCTTCATTTTGATGAAAATCATGATTCCATTTTTTGATGTTGTTCTTACTTTTATTGGAAGCATGATTGGGGGAGAGACACATGGTTTAGATGTGTTCTTTGGGAAGGAGGATTCCCACACTTTTTGCATTACATATTCTAATGGGAGCATGGGAGGACATATGGCCACCACAGCAAATCACTTGTTTCTTTATGAGGTGGACCATGAGATTGATTGGATTCCATATGGTGATGATTTCCTATCCATCACATATGGGATGGTTTGGGCCCGCTTGATTCACAACGTTGGAGAGGAGATCTTTGGAGGTCTAGTCTCTTTCTTGCCACTTGAGGGTAACTTTATTGCAGCCCAAGATCAGCAGACACTCTACACTTATCATTAGGTGGAGAGGAGGACAATGTGGGGTAGGCTACTTTGCCTACCATGTTCAGAATTTCAGCCCACCTACTTTGCAAGAGCCAAAGGTGGAGGAGGATTTGCATGAGTTACCACTTTGGAGGGTGGCTCATTTTGTATGGATGATAGCTTGGGGATGGAGGATCCACATGGGAATGATGGTTCCCACTACATTTCAGATCACATTCCTCAAAGGGACCTCTAGAAAACACCTTATTTCCTCCTTGAGTACTCTACTTTTTCATGATGATAGCTATTCAGCTAGCTTGCATGCTTGGGAGGGGAAATATGGAGATTTATTGATGAGACAGCATCTCATTCCTTGGAGGAGCATATCATATGTGGATGCTACAGTAGGAGGAGGGGAGACTTCTCAGTTCTATCCTTGCAGTTTCTTGAGGACAAGCAACATTTGGGAGGGGAGGACTGTAATATTCCAAATTTAGCATGCAGCTAATTGGAAAATTGATTTTTGTCTTTTACACCTAGGAGATGAATAAATGGGTAAGGAGTCCCATACATTTCAGAAATAGGAATAAAATCCCTTATGATGTGAAAAGGGATCTTATTGTGGATGGATTTCACACCTTCATGTGTGAAAGGGGATATTTGCTTGTGGACAAAGTCAAGTTTGACCAAGTCAACATCATAAATGTAGGAGGAGTGGATCATCAATAAAAATAGCTCAATATGAATCAGGATCAATCTAGACAACTATATGTGAGTTGGATTGAATACCCTTATGTGTGAAAAGTGATGAAGCAGGTTGAAGAGGTCAACCTTGACCAAATCAAACAGCGTTGTCATGGAGAAGTGGCCTTGATGAAGGTACAACGCAGTTTTGGAGGGAGATTGATTGTGTGATGGTGGAAACCCTAATGAGTGGGACCCAAGGTGAGAAGACTCACTTAGTTTATAAGGAATAGGATGGCAACCATTTGAGGCTAGATTATGAATCATATTTTTATGTGTTTGCTTATACTTTTCTCTCTTCAGCTGTTTAGCTAAGATTGCTGGTGTTGTTTAGCATTAAGGTATTCCTGTTTAGGAATTCCTTCTCTTCCCTTTGAGTAGCTCTTGGGAGAGACCTTATCTATCATTCCACACATCTGGAATTGGTGCCAAGCTTCAGTCTTCAGTTTCAGCGGAGTTTCTGCAAGAGGTTGTGTTGAGTTGCAAGGTGTTGTAGTGGAGGGTTGAGAAACCCACTTTCTGAGTTGGTTTTACATAGGAGGGAGGATTCCTTCTATAGGGATATTAGTTTGGAGGGTTCTTGGTGTTGGGCAGTGAAAAAGGTATGAAATTACTGTGTATCTTCTCATTCTTTTACCATAGACATACTCCTTTTTGCCTTGGAAAAATAATTTATTGTAAGAATTATGATAGAATTGGAAAGGTTTATGTTTATTGTAAAAAGATGGCTAAATGTTACTTTTTGTTGACAAAAAAGGAATTCGACGAAGTGAACAGTTGTACCAAAGGCGGGGTTGAAATTCATGTAACTGCTGCTCCATCAGCGTTGAACCATATCCAGCCGAAGGCAAGGAGATCCGAACGAATTTCAAAGAAAAGGCAGGGGACAGCTTGGCCTCGGTCAGAGTAAACAGGATGATAACTAAATAAAGAGGAGCGAATTTCTCAGGATCCTTTGATCCTGAGGGATCGCTATTAAAACTCATCTTATTCCTTGAATTGTCCGTCGAGATTTGATATATAAAGTAATGTCCTTTAGTAACAGCCAGTCAGTGAGTTGGTAGAAAGGCTTTACATTTAAACATTTCCTCTGTAATATATTGTTTTATTGACTCTCGGCTTTGAGAGAACCTCCTTTGTAATGCTTTATGTTTGTTTAATATAAGACACGCGTTTCGTTCATCTTCTAAAGTTCTGAATTAGCCCAGCAGTATTTCACTGGCACTAAGGGCCCGACTCTGGTGGAATCACTTCGTTGTTTGTATTTTTAAATCTTGCTTACTGTTGTGTGAAGTGTGTTTAATGTTACAGAATTGATTTATCATTTTTAGATCAAATACAGATTTATTAACGAATTTCATTGCTATTTCATCCTTTACAAGAATCACATTTGTTGTTCGGTTATCTTGTTATCATTATAAAGCTTTGTTGTTCTGTATCTAATTCGAGTTGTTCCATTAATTTATGATTTGTTATAATTCATTGTTGCGTAGTAATTGGCTGTCAATAGGATTGAAGTGTGGAAATCTAGTTGCTTGATTGCGTTAGAGTTGCAATTGTTGTTCATTTCATATTTTTGTTCCATTTATGTTCATTGTTTACTCATAGCTTCCGATTAGCAAATAGATGAGTTATAGTTACATGTTGATGTTCCTTTCCAGACTTTGTTCCTTTTAAGTTACTTTCATTAGCACGAAGATTGAGTCTGCTTTCATTTCGATTGCTTTAAAGATCACCAACTGTAGAGGACACTGGTTATTGCTTCCAAGTCCCTAGATTGGTTATCTTGCATCGATTTCTAAGGGAAGGAGTTATTGCTACTGTATCCCTGATCGATGTTTTGCAGATTGGTTTAATTAAAAAAAATTTCCATTCATGTCATTGTAATTAGATTTCTTTACAAGCATTTGTTACTTTTGCATTTAACATTCTGTACTACATCTTCATAGCATTACTCTTAGATAATTGCAGCCTCAGACAGAGTACACTCTTGAAATAAAAATTCGCTCCCGGATTGATGATTAATGTAGGCTAATTAGGTGTTCAAAAGATACCTTTTTATACCTCAACATTTTGGCGTTGTTGCTAGGGAGAGTGTATGCCATTTCAAAGGAGTTATGCACAGCTGATTTTCTTCCACTTGCGACGAATTGGGAATTAAAGACGGAAGGTAAGAACCTGCGCACTGGGCAAGAAACACACTTGCTCGCAGCCCGCTTCACAGTAGAAGTAGGTAAGCTTCTTTCTTTAGGTAGGGATGAAGGTTTGTTTCCTTGAATGAATAGATCAACTAAGCAAAACAAAATTCCTCCTAAAACTGAAAAACCTAAGGGACCGGTGACCCTTGGGCGAACAACTTTTATTGACGAAATCCTTAAGAAAAATGAATCTCAGCCGTTAGTAGGATTTAGAAAAGCTATTTCTAGACAGCCTACTAGTTCCCTTCAGGCTACAGAATCACCATCTGAAGCCTTTGCTGAGATACACAGTCAAACAGAGGGAATTGGGAAAGATTCCCAAGAAATTGAGAATCCTTGCATAATTTTCCTTCAAGAAGGGAACTCTAGCAATCTCCGAGAAGGAGAAGGGGAAACGGGAGAAACCAGAGACTCAAAATCTCCTATTAAAGTCGCCCAAAAAATAAGCAGCCCAGATAAGGGAAGTGTTGTTCAACTTATTCAAAACCAAGGTCCTCAATCACCTCAAACAGTAGGTCAACAGGGAATACTTATTATTCCAGACAAAGGGAGTGTTGTCAAAGCCATTCCTGCCCCTGCTTGTCAACCTAGAAATTCCTTGGAAATCCCAGAGGGATATTGGCATATCTTCGATCAAATGGCCCAGAATCAAAATCAGAACCAGCAGACACCCCAGCAAACCTCTACGATGCAATATCCTATAGTAGATACTGCAGTCAACGCACCTATGAAATATATTCCCCTTCAACATATTCCCACATTTCATGGCTTAACATCAGAGGATCCAGATGCATTTTTGTTTGAATTTGATGTGTTGTGCAAGGGATATGATTATACCACCGATCCCCAAAAATTAAAACTATTTCCTTCAACATTAAAAGGGGCAGCCTTACGATGGTTCATGGGATTAGGTGGGGGTGTCATAACTGATTGGGATTAGATGAAAGTTGCATTTTTAAAAAAGTATCAAGATTATTACAGATCTCGGGAATTAAAAGATGAAATATTCCAAATGACAGCAAAACCAAATGAAACTTTGGAAGAATATGTGGAATGGTTTCAATACAATCTTCAGAGATCCCCTTATGCATCCTTACCCTTACCTGATAATGTTTTGAAAACCACGTTAATTAGGGGAATGAAAGATCAATGGGTTTAAACATTGAATATTATGGGAAAAGGTGATATATATCAGGAAAGTTATCCTAACATCATTGATTTCTGTATTAGGAGTTCGAGGGGAAATACAAGGCTAAAATTAGCAGAACGTGATATGATTACAAGAGAAAATAAGACCTCTAATGAAGGTGTGACTCGTGCAGAGATTGGAAATCTTCTAGAAGACTTTAAGATAGACATACTTGGGACTCTAACAACACAGTTCGATATTATGCAAGCCAAATAGAAACAAGCAGAAGCATAGCAAAATTTGGCAATCTTCTGTCCCAGATGTAGAAAGAAACACAGCCACGAAGAATTCCCGTTGGATGTGATTAAAGTCTACGCCATTTGCACGAAAGATCACCCTACAGAGGGATGTCCTTCGCTTCCTGGCCTAAAACCATTTTATAAGGAGGCAGAAGAAGAATCAGAAGTGGTATGTCTGCTTAATCAACGTCGTCAATGGCAGCCAGACAATCAGGTATGCCAAATGATCCATTTTCTTTTCAGCCCCCTCAGTATAATGCTCAACAATATAGTGGGATGTGGAAAAATCAACCACCTTTCCCCAATTGGTCACAACAGCCATTTCCTCCCACATCTTGGCCAAATCAAACAAACCAAAATAATTGGCCTAGCTTTCCTTTCTACCCACCATTTTGGCAAAATAACTATCCTACACAATGGTCCCCCTCTACTTCCCAGAGTCAGGCCTGGCAGTCAAACTGGAAAAAACCTACAAATCATCCAACTGGATCAATTCCTCTCTCTCAAACTACACTGCCAGCTCCCTATACAAACCCCCAGACCAACTTAAAACCACAGCTCCCAGCCCAACCCAACCCAAACCCAAACAATAGGCCAGTTCAGTCTGTCCAAATAATGGAACCCCCAGAAGTAGAAACTGAACTGAGGGAGTGCAATGATCTTCAATTAAGGTCTGGGCGCATAGTAGAAACAGAGAGAAACAATGATGCTCATATTGAAGATCTGTTACTTGTAGAACAAACAGTACAAAATGAGAAGGAAGTTCAACAACTAAATCAACAACAAGTAACAACTTCCTCTCCACCATTCCCAGAACGATTAATCATACCACGTCCATTAGAACAACCTAATTTTGATCTTCTGGGAGAATTAAAAAATTTGTGTATAAAAATCCCTCTCCTCCAAGCTATCCAAGACATTCCTATATATGCAAAAACCATTAAGGAATTATGCATAAAGAATCCAAAGAGGAGAACAATCACCAATCCTACTGTCCAAATAGTCGGTACCTTATCTGACTTATTATCAGGAATGGAAACACCTGTAAAATATGAAGACCCAGGAAATCCTACAGTGACAGTCCAAATCCATGGGCAATTGTTTCCAAATGCCTTAGTTTATTTGGGAGCAGCAATCAATATTTTAACAACCACCACCTTTCAGAAACTTGGCATTACATCACTAGAACCAACAACAACCTTACTGGAATTGGCTGACCGATCGGTAGTCAAACCAAAAGGTACATTACAAGATGTAATGGTATCTGTAGATTCCTGGGAATACCTTGCTGATTTCCTGGTTATTAATCCAAAGAACCGGCTAGAAGGGCATCCGTTGATCTTAGGTAGACCTTGGTTTGCAACTGCCGATGCTTATATTGGATGTCGACAAGGCAATATGACAATAATAAGGGGAAACTATGTCAAGAATTTAGCCCTATATCCCCCAGCCCAGCCAAGTCTATCAATAATCAAAACAAAAAACAACCTGCATCATATCTAATGGAAAATATGAGATCACCTCTAACTATAGAAAATGCTCTTGATTTTAAAGATCAAACAGAGGATGATATCATTAATAATTTCATTAATAAACCACAAACCAGATCTCATTTGCAATGTCACATGATCAAGGCAGAATTCGATAATAAAGAAGAAGAAGATCCTTTCAAAGATATTCCTGATCAATTAATACCTACTAATTCTGTGTACAATAGCAAGATTGTAGAAATTGAGCCGGGAAAAACTCTAAACATTAACAAAAATCTCACTGCTGAACAAGAAGAGAAATTGGTCCAATTATTACGAAAATACAAAGCAGCCTTTGCATGGGATTACCCCGATATGAAAGGAATTGACCCTCAATTGTGTACACACCACATCTATATCGAAAAATATGCAAGACCCATTCACCAACCCCAAATAAGACTAAACCCTCACCTCAAAGATATTGTGAAAGCTGAATTACAAAAACTATTGGATGTTAGTTTCATCTACCCAATATATGATAGCAAGTGGGTCTCTCCATTAGTAGTGGTACCAAAAAAGAACGGAAAGTGGAGAATATGTGTAGATTACCGTTGACTTAATAAGGCAACACAGAAAGACCACTTTCCCCTTCCTTTCATTGACCAAGTATTAGACACATTGGCAGGAAAGAAATTCTTTTCTTTCCTTGATGGCTTCAGTGAGTACAATCAAATCCAAATTTCCCCTGAAGACCAGGACAAAACTACTTTTACCTGTCCATGGGGGACATTTTCCTACCGAGTCCTACCTTTTGGCCTATGCAATGCCCCTGCTACATTTCAAAGGGAAATTCTCAGCATCTTTGCAGACTTAATAAATGAAGGCCTCGAATTATATATGGATGATTTCACACCTTATGGGGATGATTTTGAGCCTGCATTGGAAAACCTAGAAAAGGTATTGCAAAGATGTATTGACACTAGGCTTTGTTTAAGCCACGAAAAGTGTCTTATGATGATGACCGAAGGAGTTATCTTAGGGCATTATATTTCAGCAGCTGGAATTCAAGTAGACCCAGCTAAAATTCAAATAATCTTGTTAATTCCCACACCCACCACACAAACAGAGGTACGTAGCTTTCTTGGATTTTCTGGTTACTATAGAAGATTTATAGAACATTATTCTCGAATAGCTGCACCTTTATATGCACTGACTGGAAACGTTGATTTCATTTGGACAGATAAATGTGACAACGCCTTTAATGATCTGAAAAAGCTTGTTTCAACAGCCCCAGTGCTGAGGGGCCCAAATTGGAATTTTCCATTCCAAATTTCATCCGATGCCTCAGACACAGCAATTGGAGTAGTACTTGGGCAGGAGGAAGACAAGAAGCCATATGCAATTTATTATATTAGAAAAAATCTATCCCCTGTTGAATTAAATTATACTGTGACTGAGAAAGAATTTTTAGCTGTACTTCATGCTATAAACAAGTTTAGACATTATATAACTGGGTATCCTATAGTACTATATATTGATCACTCTGCTATTAAATTTTTAGAAAATAAACCTGTTACAAACGGAAGAGTGACAAGATGGTTGATTTTACTGTAGGAATTCGATATCACAATCAAAGATCGACCTGGGAAAGAGAACCCTGTAGCTGACTTTCTATCAAGAATGTCAAAGCCAACAGATACAGAAGCAGTTGAAGACCACTTTCCATATGAACATCTCTTCGCTGTTACTATCAGAACACCGTGGTATGCTAATATAGCAAACTATTTGGCAATAGGTAAATTACCTAAACATCTATCCCTTAATGAACGAAAACAGATAATACAGCGTAGTACCCGATTCTCTTGGATTGGGGGCTATCTATTTCACATAGGGGGAGATATGCAAATAAGAAGATGTGCCCGGGAGGACGAAGTATTTGGTATTTTAAAAGCATGCCATGATGGCCAATGTGGCAGACATTTTGCAGATCGTAGAACTGCCCATAAGGTTTTACGAACAGGCTATTACTGGCCTACCATCTTTAAGGATGCCAAAAAATTCGTGCAGACCTCTGATAGCTGCCAAAGGGAAAGTCGCCTTGGGAAGTCTGATGAAATGCCTTTGAACCCTCAACTAGTGATTGAACCATTTGAACGCTGGGAACTTGATTTTGTTGGCCCTATTAGCCCTCCTTCAAACCAAAAAACATACATCTTAGTTGCAACCGAATATGTCACTAAGTGGGTTGAAGCAGAGGCACTTTCAAAAGCTACAGAGGACTCTGTAGTACAGTTTATTTTCCAAATCTTTGTGCGCTATGGCCTCCCAAGGGACATAATCACATATGGAGGACCACAATTTGTAGGTAATAAATTAGTTGAAACACTGCAAAACTACCACATTCAGCACAAGATTACAACTCCATATCACCCACAGGCCAATGGCCAAGTAGAGAGCACGAACAAAGTAATTGAATCTATATTAACAAAAACCGTTGCCTCACACAGACGAGATTGGGCCTACAGATTTCCAGAAGCATTGTGGGCATATCGAACAACGTGGAGACCTACTACAGGATATTCACCATATCAATTGGTATTTGGAAAAGAACCCATCTTTCCTATAGAATTTGAAATTCAAACATTAAGAACAGCTCAAAAGGTGGGTCTAGATATGAATGAGGCCCAGGCTAAAAGACTGCTGCAAATTAATGAGTTAGATGAAATTAGGCTCTCTTCTCTTCAACACACAGCATTAATTCAGCAACAGAGAGCCAAATGGCATGACGCCCATATCAAAGAAAATATCTTCCACGAAGGAGACTGGGCACTCCTATATGATTCTAGGTTTCAGGATTTCCCAGGGAAACTCCAGACATGATGGCTTGGACCCTATGAAATACAAAAAGTGCATGATAATGGCACTATTACATTAGCTACCATTGACAGATCTGGACATCCCTTTAAGGTAAACAGTCATCAAGTATGATTGTATCATAAACCGCTTACCCGGGAATCCTTTTACCAACAGTTACGGGAAGATTCTACCATGGAAATTCTAGCTGAAGGGGAGAACTCCTCCTCGGCACCAGTTTGTTAAAACATTCTTTTTTTTAAATTTTGTACATAAAGCATTTTTCATTTTCTTGATTGTTGTTTTACGAAATTCGTTTTTTTTTTAAATTATGTTTATATGATTTCTTTATTTCTTCATCGTGTTGGGTGTGGAGCCTGATTATCTTGTTTACTTTGTATCACAGCATTGGACCCCTGTACCTTAAAAGGGGCGGAAACGCCGCCCGAAATTTAATCGCTGCCATGGGGGGTCCAGGGGGGGCGGCAGCGCTTTTCGGAGCCCCCCCCGAAGCTAAAAACAGATGTAAAATTGCCTTGTAAAAGTATAGTAATTTCTAGTCAATCTGGGTCGTTCATTAGGCAAATGATCTGACGGTAGAAGTTATTTTTAGATTAGGGTTTTTTGGCCTAGAAGGAAACCCCTTGTATATATGAGGGCATTGTATTGCGGCTGTGTATAATGTGTGTATTCTTGGAGCGAGAAACAGAGAGGAAGACTGTGAGAGAGAACAGAGGATATTACAGCGGATCTGCTGTAGGTTTTGTCTCTTCATTTTTGTTGGATAATATAAAGGAAGGACTGGCTGTTCGGGGTGGACGTAGCCCAAACTGGGTGAACCACGTATATCTATGTCTCTCTGGTTTTATGTGTTTTGTGTGCTTGTATTTTCCGCATATTTTATGTGTTTCATTGCTCAGTAATATTTAATTTTCTAACACATCGTTTGTTTCATGAAATTCGATTTCTTTAAAAAAAAATAAAAAAAAAAAAAAATTATGTTTATTTCGTTTGTTTTGATGTTCCTTTCCAAAGGAACAGCACTTCGGTTGTTCCTATCGAAAGAAACAGCAGTTCCGCAGAGTGCTTTTTTTGTTCCTTTCTAAAGGAACAGCAGTTCCGCAGAGTATTTTTGATGTTCCTTTCGAAAGGAACAGCAGTTCCGCAGATTGTTTTGGCTATTCTTTTTAAAGGAACAGCACCTTTTTTGAGTGGATTGTTTTTTTGTTTTAAGCCAGCATTTTTAATTTTTGATCACTCTTCTAAAGGCAAATATATCATTTATATACAATCATACAAATTAAATCTTACTGTAATCAGAAAATCAAAATAAATCGTCATTTTTAAGGAATTTGTCTAGTAATGATAAGAAAAAGGGAAAAAGGGGCATGATCAATAACATAACTTTGATATTTTATTACCATTGAATTAATCTGATCGATTATCTTTATCGTGACTGGTTCTTTCCCATATGCTATAGCTTTCTTTGATTTTTATTTATGGAATAGGAATAAGGGCATATTCTTTTCTATTGAGATGTTCAGACTTCTTCCACCATCCCTACTCTTAAGGAGTGTTGAGCCATCCTTTATGAATAACTAAGGAAAAGTGCTATATGAAAAAGAAAAATATTTACATATTTTATTAATAATTTTATGATTTTGTAGAAGGAGGATAGGGGGTCTCATCAAGAGCCAGCCTACCATGATCATAAGGAAGGCAGTGAAGTGGCATTCCCATCATGGCCACCAAACCAGGGAAATGGTCTAATAGACAATTGAAAAAATCAAGAAGTCTTTGGAACAGGAGGTCTCATCACGAGCCGTCCTGCCCACCTTTCACTTCTTCCCGGTGAATGGCATTGTGGTTTATCTGGTCACCAAGCCAGCATAATAGCCTCCGTCATGATATTCAACAAAAAGCACTTCCTTAGTATAAATAAAGGACAATGGTTCCGTGGGTAAGAAAGCAACTCTGTCAAGGTTATGGACACCTGTGGGCAACAGAGCTCTACTGATGGTATTGGAGTCACATTTATACACCTCAATAGTTATATTTAACCCTTTTCCTATATCTCTATTCAAATGGTAAATAATGCCATTGTACTTATGTTTATCTTATGTTGTCCCTTCTCCTCATATTTGAATCATTACAAAATGATTTTCTATCCATTACCGATTCATCACACACATTGATTTCAGTAATTGCTATAATTTGATTGAATGTATCATAATTATGCCTGCTTTTTACTGTTGTACTACTGTTGTGCCACACTTGCCTCTCTCAATTGAAAGTCGAGGACGACCTATCATCCATTAGGGGGGGGCGTGGATGTCTGCATGCAGATCACATCCTGAGATTTCTTTACTTGTATGTGAACCAAATCCCTACATTTTAGGAAATAACAAATTTTCAACGACATTATTCCAATTCACCGTGTTGTGTTGTTCCATTGTGATTACTGTGTGTTGAGAAAAACTAACAGAGTGCAGAGACGATGGGAGGATGGAAAATTCACAGTGAACCACAGGTGCTGATCGTTTCTGATGCTGCGCGAGCAATTTTAGAAAGACTGGGGTGGATTACATATTTCTTGAGGATGCAACAACCCCATGAAGTAGTGGCCACCGAATTTTTACAGAACTTACAGGAAGGATCCTCCATGGTTAGAGGAAGACAGATAGCTGTATCCGACGAAATAATTGCAAAGGTGTCTAGCATCCCAGCGCAAGGGACTATTTGGACTCAGAAAAAGATTAGGATTCGAGAAGCCATGAATATTTTTCAAGATGATGGACAGACATTAGTTGTCAATGGCAAAGGAGTTTAGCCAACATCATTAGGAGAACCATGGACGGAGTTGGCCAAGATTGTGTAGGCTTATATAACGTGCGACGGAAGAAAAGATGTGGTAAGACCTCACCACCTTAAGCTACTGGCTGTATTAAAATAGAAATGCACTATTAATTTGCACGCATTTTTAAATTCTGTGTTGCATGATATTGCTTGTGGCATAAGAAAAGCTCAACATGCAGATATGGTTGTCAGCCACCATTGTCTAATTTGATTAATAGTGAGTCGTAGCCTCGCCCAGCAACAGACCAGCTGGAAAAACTTGATATTCTCCATTGACGGAGGGTTAGCTTTACCTGCTCCAAAACGAAAGAGGATGGCCGGCTCAATAGCTGAGTCATCTACTCGCAGATAGTCCCTCTATTCAAAACGAAGTAGGAGGATGGTGGAAGGACTTCTGGGCAGTAGTAGCCAGCCCCTGGAATTGCATAGCTCAGAGGATGAACAGCCTCCACAATTGGAGGGAGTAAGCCCTCGTACTGATAAGGAAGAGGAATTGGAAGGAGAAATTCGCTACTCGGATGAAGAAGAAATAAGTTGCCACACCGGTAGTGAAAAACAATCCAGTGTAGAGGAGGGAAATAATGAGGAAGAATAAATTGAAGGAAATGCTGAGGAAGAAGAAATTGAAGGAGAAATTCGGTATTTGGATGAGGAGGAAGGAAGTTATCATACCTGTGAGGAGGATGAAGACAATCATAGCAGCAATAAGGAAGGAACAGAGCCTCCCGAAAATGCTATCGTAAGCCCTTTACAGGAAGACCAATTGGCCCAGATTTTGGCCAATATGAGTGATTATGCACGGCCTGATAGCCCTTTGGACCTTAATATTGATATTAATCAACTACCAGAGTACTCTGCTATCGATAAAGAAACAGTTGGAGAAATTTTGAATGAAACAGCAAACCCTAGCAAAGCTAGGGTTGCTTCTCCTGAGAGGCGTGAATAGGAGAAAGAGAACACCGAAGCAATATCTCAACTTGGAAGCCCCCAGGAAATTGCAGAGTCAACTGAGAATATGATTCCCGAAGAATTTAGCCAAGGGCATATGAATGTGGAAGAAGAACCCCAAGAAGAATATCAAGAAGAGAATTTAACTTAAGGCATGGCTGATATAGACCAAAACCCTATCGAGCAAACGAGTTCAGATAAAGGAGCGGTTGTTCCATTAAGAAAGAGGAGGAAAACAACTGAGATTGAGAAGCTTCACAGGGAACGAATAAAGCTTCATAAATTAGTAGAACAGCTCAGGAAAACCATTAGGGTTCTAAGAATGAAACAGATGCCTAAGCGAGCCCCTAAGAGAAGAAGCATTGCTACCAAAATAATTTCAAAAAAGAGAAAGGTGACCGCTAATAGAAACCCCCAAGCTACAAGAGAAACCATACCTGAGCCTAATTATGAGGATGCAGAGCAGAAAATGTCCGTTCCAACACAAGTTGTTCCAGAGGAACCTATTTCAAGTGAGAATATGCAGTCAGCACACTTTTAGTGATCCGACACTGGCCAGACTCCAAGAAGAGTTGGCACAGGCCCGAATAGAAAGGCAGAGATTGGAGGAAGACACTGTCCCAAGAAAGAGATATCAGGAATTGCAGCAACAAATGATAATTATTCATGAAGCAGAAGCTGAAGCTCATGAAAAATGTCGAAAAGCAGAGAAAAAGGCTGATAAGGTAATGAACCAACTAAAACTAGCCTACAATCAAATGGACACTCTCTGCTCCTTGTATACTGATGTCTTAGCCTGTAGATGCCCCGCTAAAAACTATGCTTTGTTTTTACTAGAAAGATATTTACAAATAAAGATCAAGGTAGTTAGAGTAGGGAAATCCATAGAGCTAAAAACCATAGACGACTTTGTATCATGCTGCAAACTTTATGGGATCAAAGTACGGCGCCTTTTGTGTCAATTTTACCTACATAATTTAGTACTTGAAAATGATTGTGAGTCAAACCCTAGCCCTTTTGAGGGAGATGTTCAATATCAGGCTTTCATTTCCTTTGATGTGAATCAATTAAAATGGCTTAAAGCCTATAATGCTTTCCAGAGGCAGGAAAACGAATTAGATTTGTGGGTTAGGAGTGAACCTCAGAACCCATCCCAATTTCGGGCTAGACAGAAAATTTTGATGACAAAGGAAGGCGTTATCCAAGCATTGGGTCCTGTCCACAAATCAATTATTTTGAATGGAACAGATTATTTCTTATGCATTAGAAACCAAGCTTATATAGCAGCTAAGGTCCGGTGGAGAACCTCCAATCAGAATGTGCAAAATAGGGAACCATTTAATTACAGAAACTTTGGGCTAGCTACAGACCGCTTGATTTCCTATAACCATCTCATTTTAAAAGATGGACCATTCTGGTTAGGATGTAGGTTTTGCAGCCCTATTGCATGGTACCCTGCTTCAGACTACAAAGCTATTTACGAACTCCCTGAAGGACAGACAGAATATGTTTTTGAGGAATTAGCTGCACTACATGGTTTTAGGCCTGTCGATGACAAACCTTATCCGGCTTATTCTTTGACTGCTCTCCATGTGAACTATAGTTTTCATGAGGACATGAAAAAGATTAAGCAGGGGGGTATGTTGGGCAGTGAAAATGGTATGAAATTACTATGTATCTTCTCATTCTTTTACCATAGACATACTCCTTTTTGCCTTGGAAAGGTAATTTATTGTAAGAATTATGATAGAATTGGAAAGGTTTATGTTTATTGTAAAGAGATGGCTAAAGGTTACTTTTTGTTGACAAAACAAGAATTCGACAAAGTGAACAGTTGTACCAAAGGCGGGGTTGAAATTCATGTAACTGCTGCTCCATCAGTGTTGAACCATATCCAGCCAAAGGCAAGGAGATTCGAACGAATTTCCAAGAAAAGGCAGGGGACAGCTTAGCCTCGGTCAGAGTAAACAGGATGATAACTAAACAAAGAGGAGCGAATCTTTCAATATCCTTCGATCCTGAGGGATCGCTGTTCAAACTCATCTTATTCCTTGAATTGTCCGTCGAGATTTGATATATAAAGTAATGTCCTTTAGTAACAGCCAGTCAATGAGTTGGTCGAAAGGCTTTACATTTAAACATTTCCTCTGTAATATACTGTTTTATTGACTCTCGGCTTTGAGAGAACCTCCTCTATAATGCTTTATGTTTTTTTAATATAAGACACGCGTTTCGTTCATCTTCTAAAGTTCTGAATTAGCCCAGTAGTATTTCACTGGCACTAAGGGCCCGGCTCTGGTGGAATCACTTCGCTATTTGTATTTTTAATTCTTGCTTACTGTTGTGTGAAGTGTGTTTAATGTTGCAGAATTGATTTATCATTGTTAGATCAAATACAGTTTATTAACGAATTGCATTTCTATTTCATCCTTTACAAGAATCACATTTTTTGTTCGGTTATCTTGTTATCATTATAAAGCTTTGTTGTTCTATATCTAATTCGAGTTGATGTTCCATTAATTTATGATTTTTTATAATTCATTGCTGCGTAGTAATTGGCTGTCGACAGGATTGAAGTGTGGAAATCTAGTTGCTTGATTGCGTTAGAGTTGTAATTGTTGTTCATTTCATATTGTTGTTCCATTTATGTTCATTTTTTATTCATAGCTTCTGATTAGCAAATATATGAGTTATAGATACATGTTGTTGTTCCTTTCCAGACTTTGTTTCTTTTAAGTTACTTTCATTAGCATGAAGATTGAGTCTGCTTTCATTTCGATTGCTTTAAATATCACCAACTGTAGAGGACACTGGTTATTGCTTCCAATTCCCCAGATTGGTTATCTTGCATCGATTTCTAAGGGAAGGAATTATTGCTACTGTATCCCTGATCGATGTTTTGCAGATTGGTTTAATTAAGGTTTTTTTCCATTCATGTCACTGCAATTAGATTTATTTACAAGCATTTGTTAATTTTTCATTTAACATTATGTACTACATCTTCATAGCATTACTCTTAGATAATTGCAGCCTCAGGCAGAGTACACTCTTGAAATAAAAATTCGCTCCCGGATTGATGATTAATGTAGGCTAATTAGATGTTCAAAAGATACATTTTTATACCTCAACACTTGGGCTGATTTCAGATATTTGGTAGCATGCCAACATATTTCCATCACCTACAGCATTATTCCAGTTTGGAATTGCGTTATTTCTGGAGGGCAGTTTCTGCAGTGGATCTTGTGGCTCTTTTTGAGAGTTTCCTTGTGATTGGATGGTCGATCTTCCATGGAGGAAGAAATTTGATCAGATCTGCATAAGATCTATATTATTTCAGCCTTATATACTCCTGTGCTTCAGTTTTCAGTGATTATTCAGTCCTAGTGCTGAAGATCACCATTTGTATTTGGGTACATTCCTAGAAACCTTGCCTGGGTTCTCTAGATTTTGTATAAAGGAGACTAGATCTCTGTTTTTGGGCCATATTGATTAATATAACATCAGATCTATTTGTATCTAATATTTTTGTGTATAAACCCTTATTAGACTGCGTTGTCTCTTTATGCAGTAATTTCATGTTGTAGTAGTTTTGGGGTTTTGACCTTTTCTAGCTATCCTAGGTGTGGGAGGTCTGTTTACCTCACCTAGTTTGATTTGTTTCTGATCTATTCTTGGATTTAGGTTGTATATTGTCAGATATAAGGGATCCAAGAGTTGATTTTATTATTTATAGCATATATTTCTGAAAATTCCTTTTTTATTCATGCATTACTGAGCAGTCCCATTTTGGGGTATTACATGTTTTTGGAAAAAATTTTAAATATAGAAGTGAAGTTTCCATTGCCAACCACTTTGTGAGCAGAGTCAGCATGGGTTGTTCGACTGAATAATGTCAAACATCTTCCTTTCACTTCTTGTTCCCTACTTTTGGGAAACCTCCCAAAGGATAAGGCCTCCCTTCCACCATTTGAGGGATCCCAACCTCCTCCTCCTCTCCATAAATACATATCTCTCACATAGATGCTGCTTGCTGAAAATTTTGGAGAATAGCTGAAACAGTCTAATATAGCTGGTGTGAGATAGAGAAAAGAGAGACCCCTGTTGAGAGAGAGTCTAGGTTGATTGCCTCGCCAAGTCCAATTCCCCGACGAATGCTCGAGACGCGTTTCGACTGGACCCACTGAAGGAGGCTAGGACGTCAAGGCTCATTTGGTTGTAATCTCTTTCTTTCTCTTAATTAATACATGACTGATGTTTTGGTTCCCGTCTTGTGTTGATGTGATTTATCTTGCACAATACGTTTAATTCTCCTTGACCAATTAGATAGTTATGAATGCAAGTATCGTTTCGTATGATGTTGTTTTTCTCTTATTCTTGTGCAGAAGCTTGAGTACCACTGCTGAAGGACTGCGACGTGTTAGGAAGAAGATCAGGAGACTGCTGCCACAACTACGAAAACTTCATTGGAACAAAATTAGGACATCTATCTCGACTCAGTTTCATTAAATAACTAGTAATTGACGCATTATAATGTCCTCTTGCTGCTAGACCCACCCTAGGGCTAGAGTGATCACTCCTGTCCGCAGAGGGGATTTACCTACACAACGGATGGGAATTCTTGTATTTTTATGTTGTAGAGATACTTCTTAAGAGATATAATTTGAAGAGTTAGGAGTTAGAGGAGGTGCTGCTGCAACTACATATATATGTTGTAATCTCCTTCTTATTCAATAAAGATAGATCGATCTTTCTTGCTTCCTAACTATTATTCATGGTTTACTTCTTGTCTTTAACTAATGAATTCTTGGAAGTTTGGCTTATGTTGATTTACTAAATAGCACATATTTGTTCATTTATTATATTTTTTATCACCAAGATTAGTATCTTGTGACAGTTTGCTTGTTTTCTCTTTATGTGCAGGACCAAATTTTGGAGCTAGCTAGGAGCGCTTCCAAACTACACTGATCACTCCAACAAATCTACATGCGAGAATTCACAGATTTACCTTCCTTTGTGATCTATATGGATATTGGTGGCCACCCTCATATTCCACTTGGACCCCCACCATTGTTTCATTCATTTTTTCAGTTTCCTTAATTGTAGCACAGTTTACTATTTTTGCAGTTTTTCGGGTCATGAACTTCTAGAGCCATTTTTAGGCCCTAAACGACATTTTTTGAAAAAAGGGATAAAATAAGTCTTTGACAGATATTTTCAGTCGAAATTGGAGTCCTCGGGTAGATATTTCTAACGAGGTATTATGCACGTCAAATGAAGATCGTATGTCAAAGTTACAACCCTGGGAAGTTGATGTACCAAATTACCCCAACGGGGCCCACAATTTTGGTGATTCATCTCCTAGGGTTAGGTTTTTGGATTTTAAGGGTTTTCCATTGTTTCTAAATAATAAATAGGCCTTTGATCCTCATTGCAACATAGTTCAGAGGCATATATCCACCACATCTCTTCTTAGAGATAAGCTCCCATCGCTTGAGCTAGTTTATTTCCATTCTGTCTGTAAGCATATTTCAGTTCTTTGATATTAATGAAATGAAGTGTTATTTGTGTTGCATCTCTGTATTTATGGTTATATGTGTATTTTTTTGCGTTCATGTCTTTGTTTGAATCAGTGGTATCAGAGTGGTCTTCTCTTTCTTTGTTTTTCTTTGCATGTCCCCAACAAGGTCAAAGTATAAGGAGTTAGGGCTCGAACTGGTTGAACCTTTGCATGACCAACCTCAAAAAACCCGATGGCCTCCCATGGAAGAAGAAAAGAAATACGAGGGAGCAGGAGATCCTTTCAAAATATTTCTCGAAGAATCCCTCGAGCAACATAGGAACGCGATGATGGACAACTTTTCCCAGGTCTTTGGCGAATGCCCACAGGTGATGCATCTTCGTTCGACAGTCACTCTGAAGGCACCACTCCCTTCAAGGTACAAGTCAACTGTGAAATTATCATATTTTAAATCCAGATAGATTCATACGTCGAAGATATATGGTTAAATATGTTGTAAGGATATTTTTCAGTTCATGATTTTTCCAATAGCAAAAATATTACTTGTGCGCTCCTCAAAGTCGACCCCCATGTCAAGGCCTCGTGGGAAACCTACCGCAAACAGAGGGACGAGAGAGAACCTTATTTATTCTCAGTCGAACCCACTTGAAATTCTTTTTGATATTCCATTAAGGAACAATGTTACCCCTTGGGGAGATATGAGGGCAAGTATATACAATGGACTATGCTCCAACAACAAAGGGATCAAGATGTGCATGAGCTGACGAATTTTTTCCATACCCTACGCACAAATTTGGGTATCAAATATTCAGAGAAACACTTGATGCTTAAGTATCACAGTTGTTTGCATAGATACATTCAAGAGGAAATGGAGTTCCTTGACATCTCCTCGCTTGGTGCAACATAATGATATGCTACCAAGATCGAGCAAAAATTTAAACAGAAGAAGCGAGACTTTGGATCTACGAACCCAAAGCAGAGCAAAGGACAGAGCCTGGTTGGGACCCCTTAGGGTAAATCCTCAAAGCCACAAACCAAGGGTGATGGGAAGGCAAATAATGACACTGAAAAGTGGTTTGAGTTCCATAAAACTCCCACTCACAACATGAATGAATGTCGTGCAAAGCACGTGCTGGTGGTCAAGCTGAAAAAATCAGAGATAGATGCATGCTCTAATTATGATTTGGAACCCAACAAGGGAACCGATAAAGGTAAGCAGTTCATTAATGCAAAACCCACTACGATGGTAACCACCACCAAGCTCCAAAAGGCAGAACTCGAAGATCCATAGGAGGGGGAGTGCCTCTTTCACTCACAAATGTGGGTGAAGGGTTCACCGCTGCAATTTATTGTCGATAATGGGAGCCAAAAGAACCTCATTTCAAAAGAGGTCGTGAAGCGGTTGGGCCTAGCAACCACACCACACCACACCTGCGGCAGCTATCTCAGTCTCCTTGGGGCACTGCTTGATCAATATCCTGAATTTATCCAACACTGGTTCATTCCTTACTAACTCAAGACAACTCTGCAGTAATTTTTGAATCGGGTCTACCTCGGACTCCCTACTAGCAACGTCAACATAGACTACCAACATCACAACTTTTTGAAGTCCCTCTAGCCTATCCCATTCTACATCGGCCATTTCCCTCTATGTTTATTTATAATTCACTTTATCCTTAATTGGATCAAAACCTAAGAGGAGGTTCAAGAGCCCTCCTAACCTAATGTAGTTGTTGAGCCCCAAATATTGCAACATTTTCTCCTATACTAATGCCTCCTCGAGTTACTTTTCCAACTCATGGTTGGGCTATACGAGACTTGACTATTATCGTTTTTACATCTAACCCCTTCTCTTTCCATTTGGAAATCAATTGTGGGAAATTTTCAGTTGCATGATATAACACTCTACAATAGGTACACATACAATAAGGATTAGGGAAATCATGCGCAAGGTGTCCCTATTGTCCAGAATTGTAACAAATAATTATTCCTAGACCTCTTCCAAATCCACTTCTTCCTCTTTCTGGCCCTCCAGGGCCTCTAGCTGCCATCCCTTCTCCTAAACTAGGCTAATTGTATGGACCTGCTTGATTATGTTGAAAATGACAACAAGAAAAATTGAAAATGGCATCAAAAGGGATTCTAATTTAATTTTCCCTTAATTAAATTAGAAGGAAATTGTAATTCCACATCACATGACAGCTTGTATGAGTTAACTGAGTTGGGAAGACTTAGTTTAGCTCAGTCAATTCGAGTTGGGGTAAAACTATTAGGGGTCTAGTTGCAGTTTATTTTGTGTTGTAATTGTTTAACATAATTATTTGAGTTAAAATCATTTTAACTAGTTCTACCTAATGGATGAGCTAGTGAGAGGTCTAGTGAATTAAATCTGATTTAATTCACATGCAGTGATCAATCAGAGAGCTGATATTCGTTATAGATAGTTGTCGCATGTCAGTTCTAAGGAAGACCCAGTTGATATTGGAGTTAAAGGGAAGTAGACTATAAGTTGTATAATTAGAAAATTGTGCAGGTCATGCATGAGGCCATCAGGATGCCTTGGATGTATTGTGCAATCAATTAGTTGGAATTTCCTAATTAATAGGGGCTCAATTCCCTTAGGAATGCGCGATCAAGACTAGTCAGACAAGGGCAAGGAATTGGTTAAGTATTGGACCAAACCTACTGAAATCAAAGTGAGACTATCAGAGGGCTCTCAAGCCTGAGAGAAGCATTGTATTTTTCTCATATTATTGACTTAATGCAATATACAAATAACATGGTTTTTAGCTAAGGCTTTCCCTCGTTACATCTTTATGTTGTGTAATTTAAATTATTTCTCTTTCTTATTCATGTGATTATGCGATCGTAATTGGTTTCCGCAATTTGTAGAGTAGATTCAAGTATTTTTTTTTAGAATATTACAATATTAGTTGAATCTACATGGTATTGGAGCAGGAATCACTATAGAAGAGAAGAATATGAGTTTGTTTTGAACATGTGAATCGAATTTTCATATTTATTCTTGAGGACCAACAACAGATCAGGATGTATTTCTGTGGATTGAGACTCAAATATGCCCTTGAGGGTAGTTCAAATTACTTATCTTGGAAGGATAGGATGGAGGTAGTGTTGGAGGACAACGAGATGAAGGAATTCATAGACAGTGATATTCCCAGGCCCGCAGCAACAGATGCTCAAAATATTGATGCATGTAAGAAGAATGTAGCAAAGGCGAGAAGGATTCTCTTAGAAGGAGTTCGAGATCATATTGTCTCGAACCTCCCTGGAAAGGAAACTCCATATACTATGTGAAATGCCTTAACATACTTGTTTCGGAATATAAATGACCACAGGAAGCTGGCACTAAAGGACAAGCTTGGAAAAATCAAAATGGAGGATGGCGAGACAATACCAAAATACTTGACGAAGTTCACTCAATGTCGAGATGAGCTTGGAAGTGTTGGTGTTACAATTCCCGAGGATGATATAGTGAGCCTAACACTTCTAGGTCTTCCCAAGATCTGGAAAAAATACCAGGTTTTGATAAATGGGATGGAGAAGCTACCAAAGTGGGAGCAATTGTGGTTCAAATTGGTGCAAGAAGAAATTCCAAAAAACACCAGAGACGGGACCTCTTTCAAATACAAAGAATAATATTTTGCATTAGTATGAAAAGGAAATAAAGCCAAGGGAAACAAGTCCCAAGGTGAAGAGAGAAAGAAGAAATACTTGTCCGACATCAAGTGTTTTAATAGTCACGAGTTCAGGCACTATACCACAAAATATCCACAGAATGCAAGCAAGAAGGAGCCTGTAGTATTAGCAGTAGGTGAAGCTCTAGCTTCATAGTTAGAAATTTATTTCACTCTCATTGCATGCATGGCAAGCACTATAATGGGATGCATGTGGTATCTCGACAACAGTGCCTCATTCCATATGACGGGGAATAGAGATATCTTCTGTGACTTGGAGGAGAAATAACTCAAGCAGAATATAGACTTTGGAGATCATGGAAAGGATAACATGACCGACATAGGTACAATTACCTTTCAGAGGGAGTTTGGCTCCCCTCTCAGACTCACATATGTATTTTTTGTTCTAGGACTAAAGAAGAATATTGTTTCCTTAGCAGTATTGTAATATTGTGGCTATGATGTGGTCTTTAGAAAATTAAAGGTTTTCCTTATACACATCGCCACATGACAAGTGAAACAGATCAATGTGTGAGTTAAGAACCTGTATGATGTCGAGGTTGCAGATGCATGCAAAGCTATGAGGAGAAAGGAAAAATTTAGAGACTTGGAGGTTGAGAGGGAGCATGAATTACCTCTCAACATGCTGCCTCAGAAGAAGACTCAACAAGTTGTGGAGCAAGCACAATTGGAGAAGCAAAGAGGAGACTAAGTGGAGGCATCCACTCAAGAAGAGACCTCCAGTAGGGGGAAATTTCGAGCTAAGTGGGAAGAGGGATCACATGCATCCATACTTCGAGGTGAGAGGTGGGGTGATGTGAAGCAATACTCCCAAGAGTGCAGAAATCTGGGCAGGGTCCATTGAGATGTTTTATCTCATGGATCATTGCATGCTACAGGAGCCCACGGTACATAGTAGCAGGATGAATGAGTGGCGGTTGATGCAGTTAGATGTCAAAGTGACATATGAAGTAGCTAGTAGCAATCATAGACTCTGGTGATAGATGCATCATACTAGTTCAGTTTGGATGCTTTTTAGTTTCAAAAGTTGCAGTAGCAACAACACTAGAGAGAAGTGTTACATGTAGAACATTCCAAAGGTATCGAATTAGGATAGCATTGAATTCCTTTATTTTTTAGAGGGAGTGTTGAAAATGGAAACAAGAAATATTGAAAATGACAACAAAATGGATTCTAATTTGATTTTCCCTTAATTAAATTAGAAGGAAATTGTAATTCCACATCACATGACAGCTTCAACAAGTTAAATGAGTTGGGAAGACTTATTCAACTCAATCAATTCGAGTTTGGGGTCAAACTAGAGGCATGTAGAGTTCACTTTAAGTTTTAGGGGGTCCAGTTGTAGTTTATTTTCATTTGTAATTGTTTAACTTAATTATTTGAGTTAAAATTAGTCTAACTAGTTCTAACTGATGGATGAGCTAGTGAAAGGTCCAGTGAATTAAATCTAATTTAATTCACATGTAGTGATCAATCAGATAAATAATAATTTTCTATAAATAGTTGTTGCGTGTCAGTTCTAAGGAAGACCCCGTTGAGATTAGAGTTAAAGGGAAGTAGACTATCAGTTGTATAATTAGAAAATTATATAGGTCGTGCATGAGGTCATCAAGATGCTTTGGATGTATTGCGCAATCAATTAGTTATAATTTCTTAATTAATAAGGGCACAATTCCCTCAGGAATGTTTGATCAAGGCTAGTCAGACAGGGGCAAGGAATTTGTTGAGTATTGGACCAAACCTGCTCAAATCAGATTGAGATAGTCAGAGATAGTGCAGAGAGCTCTCAATCTTAAAAGAAGCATTGTATTGTTCTCATATTCTTGACTTAATGCAATATACAAATAGTGGGGTTTTTAGCTTAGGATTTCCCCAAATACATCTTTGTGTTGTGTGATTGAAATTATTTCTCTTTCTTGTTTATGTGATTATGCGATCATAATTGGTTTCCGCAATTTGTAGAGTAGAATAAAGTATTTGTTTTTAATCATATTACAAGATCAGTTGAATATATATGGATTTTCTACATATTATACCTAGGTTTATGAAAACATGTCGTCGCAACTTATATTCCCTCGAGTCCCTATACCTGAAATGAATCAAATGTACGTTCGCGCCTCAACTCTAATGCGCAACAATGGTAGATATCATGTCCCACATATTTGCAAAAGTCACAAAACAGATTAAGTGTAGTCACCTCATATTTATGCATCATTAGACAGTTTTGTGGGGTATGACCCTATATTCGGCAAACTTCACACCATAATATTATACCCTGTACAGATGAATTAGTTGTGCATGTCTCCATATAATATATTAATAATTTACACTCGTTACTATGGTGACATTTTGTCCTGCAGATGGCTCACCACACCTCTTCTCGCTTCTCTTCTCCTTTTAGTTATATCCTACAATTGAAGGGTCGAAGCAACCATCTAGGACTACACTTGCACCATACCATTGTTTTCTCCATTCCCTGCTGGAGAAGCTTCCAGCTTCAATGCAATCTCTAATGCTTTTGATTGCAATTTTATTCGCTCATGTGTCAAGGGAACTCTAATATGCGCAATTAATCCTAAAATGAACCACTCCTTGTGTTGCACATTTTGGATCTTGAATGTCAACCTATCCTTCAGGATCTCGAACCTCTGGTCGAAATCCCATACCAATTGGACCCTGTTTAATTTATTTCAATTTTGTAATACATTTAGATTTTGACTTCGGCTTCTGAAACTTCCTAATCAGAGCATGCTTGATATCATTCAAAAAAATATTCTATCCAATTGGATTCATTCTCTTGTACTTCATATACCTACATTAATGTGTAATCTCTAAAAGTAACTTCCAACGACGCAATCTTTGTTGCCTCATCCTAGACTTTATTTGTTGTCCAGACAACTTCAAAAATGAACAAATGTTGTTATGGATCCTTGTTCCAAACATCATGGAACATAGGAATCCTCAGTTATACTCCTTCCATTATGTTATGTGTTGTGCTTTTGTTGACGGAGGAAAAATGCCTTGCCAACAGTAAGGGGATCTCCCCGATATAAAGTCCCAACTAAAATCTAAACCATTTGTGATAGGAATCTCATCCGGTATGTAGGCTCGACTACCGTTAAACTGATGGGATGTACTCCCTTTCTCATATGTAGGTGTATTTCGAAATCATGAGAATGTACGGCTACTCAAACGATACAAAATGAATGGTCAACGGGTTCTCCTGAAAATGAAACATCATGAGTAGAAAAGCGATATTTGAAGCATGCATCCAAAATAAGTATTGTTAGCAAAACATCATTAGGGCCATGCTCATACATAGGCTTATTTGAACATAAGAGAAATAGTTCACTATGATCAAAACACCCTTGAATTTCTTAAACGTGTTTCCAAAAAGATTAAGGAAATATGAATAACTAAGTCATTAACATATCCCCACGATAAACATTCACATACCACTCATATATCCAAAGATCTTAAACATATAAATGATGCACAAATATAAACACATATTAATCAGTTACAAATAAATTCATTCCAAAAATCATACATTCAATGATGTACAGTTATCTCTCTCTCCTTTTGGAGTCCGAAAAAAGGTCCTTACATCATCTCCTGAGGGAGTACATATAGAATCGAAAATGACCCTAGGGTTGCCCTGTACTTTCATCTTCTCGACTGCTGGCATGGTGCACGACCTGAGTGAGGTCGCGACCTACAACAAGGCAACATTTGCGACCTATGACCTGCTTGTTCCTACGACCTATAAATCCAGTCTTTTTAGGGAAGCAACCTTGTGATGGAGAGGATTGGCATTTCTACCTGTTGTTGTTCTTTAAGATAGGTCTACTAGGCTACATAGTTGGCGGCCACTAGATTGATTTGGGGCATGTCCTCTCCCAACCTATGAAAATAGTGTAGAGAATCTGGAACTAAAGTACGCCTCTTTTTATTGATCTAGTTGGACAGAGAGGCCAACTTGGTGTAAGTCTGGACTAGTGTAACAATGTACTGGGTGATGTTTTCCATGGAGGCTGGGAGGTCCTACCAGGTAGCTCCTTATTTGATGGGTTCTAAGAATGCTTGGATGTCCTCATGTTCCTCTGGGATGTCGAGTTCTGAGAGTGGGAGGTCTCCTCATCATGGGAGTTTCCAGGGGTACGCCAGTATGTGGCAGGTTTGTTGGCTTCCCAATTTTTTAGGTTTGTGACCCGCTTCCCTCTGTCTCCTTGGAAGTTTCTGTCTATAGATTCTAAGCCACTTCCTCCTTTCTCTTCTTATCCACTTATTCTTTATCCTACTCCTGATTCAACATGTGCTCAGCCTCCCTTTTCTGTCGTTCTTCTTCTTCCTTCTTCTTGTGGGCCTCTTCTGCTTCCTTCTTTTTCCGTTCTTCTCTCTATCATTTCTTTTGTTGTTCTTTGGCCTATTTCCTTTGTTCCTCTTCTTCTTCTTGTTGTGCTAAGGAATATTGGGCTTTCTTGAGTTCTTCCTCTCTTCACTTCTATTTGGTATCTAGTTTCACCTAAGCTCCTTTGTCCCCTCCTTCCTATTGATCCTTGGGAGGATCACTGCTTGTAGTATTCTTCGGCTTTTTGGGTTGGGAAGTCGATGCTCCTCCTGAGGGGCCCTTTCACTTCAAAGCGTCTGCTCTCTCTTGTAGAGTTTGGTTGTCTTGGCACTAACCCTCTTGATCTCCATCCAAGTTGGCTTATCCTTCAGGAGTTGCTTCCCTGTTGGAATTATACCAGTTTTTTACTTCCTATTCTACGGGGCACTCTGTGTGCTGGTAGGTCCAGTTAAATTTGGCCCGATTGCAGTGTGTGAAGACGATCCTCTTAGGGTCATAATACCTATGTGCTAAGTTTACAAATTGAAATCCCTTGATGTCTTCTACTTCCGCTTCTACTTCTTTGAAATATTTAACCATGTAGGCACCGATAATGAGCGGGAGGGTAGGCCACGGTTTCTTCTTACCCTTACTTAGCGTCTTAGAGAACCCACTTGTCATTTGATAGCATACCACTTGTAATATTAGTTTGTTAGTAATGAATTGGGGAAATGCGTGAGGTTCCTTGAATGATCCAAAGACTTTGATGAAGGTGCCTTCTTTAATGGGGAACCAATGGGCTACCTTAATCACCGTCTCCATGGCCCTTTTGGACATGCAGGGAGGATCCTCATTTAAGAGGCATTGGTAGAGCGTGGTGATGAAATTTTCTGAGATGGGGTCAATGTCCTGCTTGTACCGGGTAGCCCATAACACGTTCAGATCTTTGGGGATAGGCCCACCATGTTCCACTTCCCAGTTGTGTGCCCAACCATCAAAATTACACCACAATCACACTGCATCTAAGAGGTAGGAAGCAATGTAAAACTCTGACGCACATCCTTCCTCTAGTACTTGGGATGTTGATATGTTTTCTCTTAGTGCTTACATTAATAGATGTACCTGGTTGAAATGAGTGTCGTATGAGGTGATCGTGTACATGAGCGGAACCCATGCTCCACCAAAATTAGTGGCATCCTTTCTGCCATACATCTTGCACATCATAGTTGTGACAAGCCTATATAATTTTATTAGGCCTTCGATTTTGTACCCCTAATCCTTCTTCCCTTTAAAATTCTCAAGGTCCTCCCACCATCCCTTTAAGGTATCTTGTACTGGTACATTGTGTGTGGTGACCCACTGGCTGTTTAAAGATTCTTCCTCAGCCAAGACTGAGTAGTACACTTCTGCGTCCTTACCAATCAGATTGGAAAGAGGCTTTCCTGTGTGATCACGGATAACCCAGAACTTTGAGTCCACCTTCTGGAGGATCCACTCAACTAATTTCGTGCACGGGAAGAGTGGTGGGTGGGTGCCCACATAATGAATCTTAGACCTCTTAACTTGAATGTATAATTGTCAGTCTATGAGGTCCTTCGGGAATTCTTGCTTTGTGAATACTTGGTAGACTTGATACCATGACATCTTGTCACCTTTCCCGAAGACACGGGTGGTATCTCCATAGATGGGAGGTGAAGGAGGAGGCATGTCTCCTTCTTATAGCTCTATCTTCGGGCTTTTGTTTCTCATTCGAACTGTTGGAGGCCCCATGTCATTCGAGGTCGAAGAGATAGAAACACACTTGAGCTCAGCCTTGATATTCCCTAGCTTATTCAGAAAATAGTCCCAAGATAAGATGGACGACATGAAAGGAATTGATTGTACCAACTAAGGCTTTGGCTGCTCAGGCTAGGTCGTTGCAACTTGTGTTGGTCACAATAATCTAGATTGGAAAGGCTGCAACTTTACGACCTAGCAATGAGGTCGCAAAGTCGCACCTATATGAACAATCCCGACTTTGCGACTTAGTGACTTAACAACCAGGTCATGAGGTCACAAGGTCGCAAGGTCGCAAAGTCACGATTGCATGGATATCAAGAATTTGCAACTTTGCGACTCAGCGACCATGTCACAAGGTCACGAGGTCGCATTAGGGCTTTTCTGAAGAAAAATAGGCAGTCGTGACTCAAGGGGAAAAGATGGAAAAGGGGAAAAAACTCTAAGGGAAGAGATTGAATCAGAGTTGAAAGGCTCATAGGAAGGCTAGGGAGGGGTGCCCAAATGGGTGGCAGGAGGAGAAAGGAGGAGTTAAAATGGGTTTAGGCATGATAGGGTCAGAGAGGGGAAGGGAAACCCTAGATGGAGTGACAGTGAGGGCTAAGGATTGTAACTAAGGGGTATCTAAGGCAATTAATAATCTAGGTTTGGGGCAGGTAGGGCCACAATCAATAAACAAGAATTACAGGAGGTTTCAGCGACTTGCTTAGGAAAAATCGCGCTTCGATTGGCTTTTCATACGTCTTGTTTTCTCTGTCGCGCATGTCAAATGCGACCTATGTGACCCTTTTATTTATAAAGCGGTTGCATGTGCGGTACTTAATGGAGGTTGCAAGGTCACAAATCGGGCTCAGTCAGGTGGGTATGCGACCTGGCGACCTAGGTCAGGTCGCAAGGTCGCTAAGTCACAACTTGTTGAAGTTTGGAAAAAGAGCGAATCTGTGAATTTGTGACTTCACTTAGAAAAAAATAACTTGAAGTCATCTTTTAGGTTGAGATTACATGTCCAAGGTGGGATGTTTGAGGTACATGGCGGAGGCTGGAGCAAGCTCGCCCTTATCATAAGTAACAAGGGGCTCTGAAATTTCAAACTGGTGTTGTTATCACTCTAGTAATTCTAAAGTTGTGAGATTTTGGTTTAAAGTCTAAGAATACTAGAGGCAACCACAGACCAAATTTTAAACTCTAATATCTAGCTTTCTTAGGGTTCAGAGAGGGCTCTCTCTATAAGATTTAACTTTGTTTGTTTTACAAAATATTAGGCTAGTTATGATTGTGCAATTTGGTTTTGGTTTGGTTGGTTTGGTGGGAAAAATCACCTAATGAGATGGATAGTGGGGAATTTGTTTTTCCATTGGGCTAAGGAGTAAAAAATAAAGCAGACAGAGCCAGGATCAAGGTCAAGAAGTCAAATGTTTTCAATTCAAGATAGATAACCCTTGAAGATCTTGGAAGGTTGTTTAGTGAGGTGATATGATCGGGATAAAGAGAAATGAAGGGTTATTTGATTCGGAAAAGGGAAGTAGTAGGCAGAGGTCAAATGAAAGAGGGAGAAATTAAGGGTTCCCTACTCTGGAAATCAGCAGAAAACATAGAAATGATAAACAGTAAAGACGGGGTGCTTTTAACAAATCCTGGAGTAATACTCATGTTTATTCATTCAAATTTAGAACACATAATGGATGCATGTAACAAAGAAAGATAAACAATGACAAGAAATAAATATTTCACTTCAATAGCTCATCACATGAATCCTGAAAGATGATGCTAATTGATCTAATCTAGTCTGCTACTCGAGATTTGAAACACAAAAGCCTTCAAGTCCAATAAAAAATGACTATAAAAATCTTCAACAATTTTTTCCACACTAATACTTCTAAAGATGAAGTATTTATACATAATTGTTTACAAAATATCCTAGAATGCTTTTAGGAATTATCTAAGGAAAATAGAAATATCTTTACAACAAAATAGAGATAGCTGCTTAACAAATCAGCAAGTTGTCCCAAATAAAATAGAAACTGATTATGGATAAGGTGCAGCTGGCTGCCTTGGTGTCCTTCTTGTTGGTTTTATATATTTCAAGTTGGTTTTGAAATCTGGTCTGCGTTATCTTATACTCTTTCACTAGTTCTCTTTAATCTCTGATACTCTTTTAAACTCTGATACTCTTTAATCACTGTAAAATATCTTTACTGTTGTAATAAAAATCTGTTTTGACGGCAATTCAGAAAATTGTTTTCTCTTTTATCTTTCTGCCTTTTATCTTTCATAGTAAATCTGTTAATGACTGCCAATCTTCATCATTCAGAATTTGGATCTTCTTGAGCTTCCTCGAAATTCTCATATGCTTCTGTATATCTGGAAAAGTTTGGTTTTATAACAAACAAGTGCCTTATCTCATGTTGTAAATAAAACAAATCCTCAAAACTTCTGAGTAAGACTTTTCCTATTGGAGTACCTTGTCCACCTGACTTTTCAACTTGCTCTTTTGCAAATTCTCTGATCTTTTTATTGTAATCCTCCCGAGGCATTAATTTTTCATAGATGACCAAAATATTAGGCAAACTTCTTTTCCTCAAATTCTCAAATTTGACCATAAACCTTGTTATGGTGATGTTCATATTCTCACACTTTCCTCAAGCTGCTTCATCAAGTTCTTCTTAGTGATGAATTTCCTTATCTCAAGGATAGTTTCAGTTCTGTCAGTAATCTCAAGTTCTTCTAGCTCTTGCTTGTTTTTGTTGTTAAGGAACTTGATCAATTCTATTGCTTGTTCTGGTTTGTTATCAAGTTCATCTTTAGTCTTCTGAATTTCTTCTAATGTTTCTTTGAGTAAATCTCTCTATTCAAAAATCACTTGAATTAAGGGCCGCACCTCATTAATGGCTTCAATGATCTTGTTCCATAAATGATTTTTTACATATGAAATTTGTTCTTTTAAGGTTAATTCCTTCTGTAACTTCTTCAATTCTTCATTTAGTCTAATAGCCTTTTGTTCATGTGTTTTGGCATTTATTTGAGCCAACTTGTTTATATTTTCAAGGTTATAAACCATATTTTTCAATCTATTAATTTCACTTGTCTGAAGTGACATTTCTTCCATAGCTTTCACTAGTTTGTTGGCCTCATCTGTAGGGTGAGCTGCTATAGTGGATGACTTTGTAGTTGATGTTGTAGATGATGTCACTGGCACTGCAATAACTAGTGGCTCTTTGGGTGAAAACTCTTTTGGTAGAGTTGATGGCATAGCTATAGTGACCATAGGAATAACTGAAGGAATTTCTGGTGTTTTTGGTGTTTCTTTTTCCTAGACAAGTTTATCGATTTGAATCTCCATTTATTTGATCTGTGCTATCGACTGAAAAATCAAATTCATCATATCATCCTTCTCATTTTGTCCTTCTATTATTTCCTTGGCTTGAATATGTTCACTTGATGGCAATTTAAGTTGTTTCCTCAATGCTTCAATCTCCTCATTTTTCTTCCTCACTAACTGCTTAGCTGCTTTGACATTTGCAGGGTCCTATCCAACCTGCAAGACCAATTCTTCTAAATATTTAATTCTGAGATATTTGGCATATAAGGATGCTTTGTCCAGTTTCATTTGATCTTTCATGTTTGTGATAGTGTTCTGAAGTTTTTGAACACTCATAGCTCTGGTTGTAACAGTAGAGTACAACATCTATGAACTCTGTCTATGAAATTCTATGTGATCAAGAGCATGAATTTTTTCTGTTTGGACTTCAAAATCAATCTTCTTTTAATCTGCCACTGTCTTTGGAGTTTTCATTGTAGACTGCAATACTGACATGATTAGATTTTTATTTGAATAATCAAAGGCAGACAAAAGTCTATTTTGAACACTTGGTGTTTGTTTCAGATATTGAGAGTAGATATCATTTTTTATCTCTTCATTCTTTAACTTGATCTGTTTTTACTTTTCCCTGATATCTAGATCTTTCTCCTCAGTTGTTTGTGAGGATGAAGCTTCCATGTTCTGTTGTTTTTCTATCAACTGTGCATTTCCATTATCAACCTGTTCTTCATTTCTATTCTCTGTATCTTGCTCATTTCTGATGATAGTGGCAGCATTTTTGTTGGTATCTGGGAGATCTATTTCTTCAACATTAATGGTTACCTTCTCTTTACCCACTAGATCTGTTTTGGGCCTTTTATTATATCTTATTTTGAACTTATTTTCAGTAGTTGTTTCAGCAACATAAGTTTCTTCTTCTCTGACCCTCTTGGTGGCTTTTTATGTTTTATCTACAGTTTGTAAAGTGGGACTAGTATCACTTTTCTTCACTGCATCTACCAAAGTATTTTCTATCCACTAAGTCTGTAATATCCCAAAATAACGGATTTCTACAAAAATAAGAATATATTAAGATATTATAGAGTTGGAGATGCAGAATATAGCTCATATGATGTGTTAATAACACATATTCTTCAATCAAGAAACAACAGCAACTTATATTCTGATTTATGCACCAATTGATGGGGAAAAGCATCGATTTAACCCTAAAAAGGTTAATTTCATAGATATGCATAAAAATAGAGGAAAATGACGGTTGGATCCCTTAGAATATGTTATAGGGGAATCACATATCAAATTTCACCCAAAAAAAAGCATTCTAGCTATGTTAAACAGATCTCCCACTTCCGATATGGCTTGAAAATGCCCAAACCCCAAGACTTAACTCAACAGAAATTTGCTTAAGCACATACTGCGTGATTTTCTGAAGGTTATAGTTACAATATGGCATGAATATCAGATCTGGATTTTATTACATGAAATCATGAATAAAATTGGAGATTCGGCTACTTTATACATCAAAGAGAATAACCCGGCAAGGGTTTCATGAGATACATTGTATAAAAGTGCAGATTTGCAGATCTAGATATGAAAAATGCAGTTTACTGCAGCTCTAAATACATGTAGCTAGAAAATACAAGAATCATAAAAATAATGAAATACAAATCTTTCCAGGAGAAGGGTTGGCCCTTCCTCCAAGGAACAAGCTCAAAAGCAAGGGTATAAACCCTGCTACTACAACATTGAATAGAATAACGCAGTTCCTGCAAATAACTTCATTGGAAGAGATGGATAATATATTGGCCACATGCCAAGATCTTAATATCATCCCAAAAGTGCTAATACACTCTTCCAGGGGGATAAAAGACTCACTCACTGAGAAGAGGCACTAGTATAGTCTAGATCTGAATAGATCTAGTCTCCACTTGTTGCAGCTCACTGAAACAAGTAAACCCCAATAGGACTTACGTTGTCTAAGGGAGATGGAGCTTGGCCATATGTATGATAGTGGAAGAGAAGTACAATTCCCTCCAAGAGCTACTCAATGGAAGGAGAGAGAATCCCTAAACAAGAAATCCTCACAAGTCTCTGCTAAACAGCCAAGAGAACTCGAATTGTCTAAACAAACATCAAAATCAAATATCATGAACAAACTTCTCTTGAGACTTCCCCTTCCTTTTATAAGATGAGAGCTTTAGAAACCCTAAACCACCTTCAAAACTCTAGCTCCTTTCACATGAAGATCCTCCAGCTAAAACTGCACTGATCAACAAGGAGGTTCAATGCATCTGGACAGTGTTGTGATTTGGTCTTGTTGACACAGTCAATCTCCTCAATCCTTCTTCACATACAAGGGTATTTTATTAATACAACACGGATTTTCCTCTGTTCACATTGGGCATTGATTTATTTTGATGTTTTTAGGAGCTTACATGTCCTCCTTTACATTTTATTCATCAATTAAGAAAATGAAACAAAATTGAATATTCCTCTTAGCTTGGGCTAAGTAGGAATATTACAGTCCTCCCTCCCAAATGTTGCTTTTCCTCAAGCAACTGCAAGGATAGAACTGAAATGGATGGGCAAAACATCTTTTCCCAAGCAATCATCCATACAAAATGAGTCACCTCCCAACATAGTAACTTAAGAAAATTTTCCTCCGCCTTAGGTTCCTGCAAAGAAGGTGGGCTGAAAAAATGAACATGGTATACATAGGTGCCTACCCCATGCTATCCTCCTCTCCACTTAAGATAAGTTTGGAGTGTTCTTTTATCCTGGGCTGCAATGATGTTGCCTTCAAGAGGAAAAATTAAGACTAGATCTCTAAATATCTCCTCTCCATCTTTGTGAATCAAGTTGGCCCAAACCATTCCATATGTGATGGATGGGAAATCATCACCATATGGCATCTCATCAAACTCATGGCCCACCTCATAAAGAAACAATTGTTTGGCTGTGGTGGCCATATCTCCTTTCATGTTCCCATTAGAACATGCAATATAGAAATTGTGGGAATCCTCTTCCCAAAAGAACACATCTAGCCAATGTGTTTCCTCTCCAATCATGCTCTTCACAAAAGAAAGATCAACATCAGAAATTGGAACCATGATTAGCATCAAGGAAAAGGACATAATGAAGGCTTCATATGGTGCAAGAAGGTACCAACAATCTCCCATGAAGTTACAGCGCAGTTTTTCCAACTGCAGCTTCAGAAAATTACAAGGCAAGTGGTTTTTGGATACATGGTGGTCTATGTATGTTATTTCATTTACTAATGAATAGTAGATGGATGCATAAAAAAAATGAACATACATGAAGTAATACAACACTTGCCCATGGCCATATAATAGATGGTTGTCTCCATCATACAATTTGGCCCAATGTTGATCATGGAGCTCAATGAAAAGCTTGCCCTCTTGTGGAGCAATGCACTACATAGAAATGGTAAGAGTATGCAGATTACTAAATGAAACAACAAGATCATTACCATGTGCCAAAAGTATGATCATGATAGGGTCCATGAACAAGTTCTCCACAATTATATGACATACTCTCATGAAGAGAAATGAATCATGTGATGCATGAAGAACCTTCCTCATGTACTTGGAAATCCAAGCCAAGAATAATATATCACAGCAATAGATGTCTCCATCCATTACTCCATCTTTCTCACCTCCTCCTTGTCCATCAAGTGCACCAAGAGTGGAATGATCTTGGGGACACTCCATCCATAATTTCATGCTCCAGAGTAACAGTGCTATTGGCCTATGCAAATAGGCTCCTGCCAATACATAGCTCCTTTCTTTGACATTTTCATTGTCAAAGACACCTTCCATAATGGTGCTACAAACAAGAAGTCCCTTCCAGAGTGGAAGAACTTCCAGATCATACAAGGCTAAGGGGATAATGCCATGTCCTCCTCCTACAACATCATGCAAAGTGTGAGAGAAAATCTGCTCTTGCTCTCCCAAGAACATCCAAAGCAACAAAATATTTTGTTGCTTCCCCATACCTCCATAATATAAATCATGTGGTGAAAACATGGTGATTGATATGAAGAGGGTCATATCAACACGATTGTCCATACTCCTTGTTGCTCAATGATGCAAGTATCCTGCCACACCTCTTTCCTCCACATACCCTTAGAAATAGGATGATGGCCAAACTCTTTCAAAAGTAACCAGCGCAGCCAAGCCTCCTGCTGCCCGGTATCATAGATCTGCAAGTAGCTTTCCAGCTTTTTGCTCATCATCCACATCCATTCAATAATTTTTGGATGTCTCCTCCCATCCTTTATCTTGGTACTCCTCCCATGAGGGCTACCATCCTCCCAAATCAAATTTCTGTCTTTGCATTTCATGGGATATTGAAATGCAATCTTCTCAAGGATCAATTTGATCCCATAAGGACCCAAATAGGTGGTAGGAAAAAACCTCCCATCATGATGTGTAGGGCTCAAGGAATGTCCAACACAAGCATGAGAGATGTTATCCATCCTAAGATTTCCTCCATCATCTATCTGCTCCTCCTTGAATCTATAAAGATCCAAGTGTGAGAAAGGAAGAACCTCCTCAAACTGTTGAAGAACTTTGCACTTCATGAAATTTTGAAGTGCACCTTTCATGGGATCTCTTGATGAGACCTCCTCCTCATGCATGGTCTTCCAAAACCAGTGGGGTCTTGGATCTGCTGCAAGTATAATTCTCTCTCTGAGTTGTGGCATGCTCATTGAGAAAGTTTTATCTAGAGAGGAGAAAATGTTTCTCATCTCAAGATGTCTACCCCTTGTCTCCATTACTTCCTGAATGAAGCTGACATATGATTTTTCCCATGAGGAATGGGTCCTCTTTTCTTTACTGCTACTCTTGGACAGCGCAGTGCAACTCTGCTACTCTAAATTAGTATTAATTGATGATTCTGGGTCATGCAATAGCAGGTTTCCACAACCCTCAAGGAGTTCTGCTGCAATAATAGAGGGTGGAAACTCAATCATACCTTGATAGGCTTTGGGAACATCTTGTATGGCTGAAAGAGTTCCTTCTTCTACAATGTTGACTCCCTCAACTACAGGTGTTGAAGGCTGTTCCTCCAAGGCTGTCATAATGTTGGTACAAATCTCCTCAAGAGATAGTGAGGACTTCTCTTCCTCAAATCTCTCGATCACCCTTTGAGTGAAATCTGAAAAAGAAGATACTTTTGCATGTCTCACATGGCTGAACCACCAATTGCTTGCTTCACCCTTCAGGTGCAGTGCTGCAATCTCCACTGCTTCCCTCTCTACCACTGGGTGTAGTAGGAAAAATGCACTGAGTCTTCTTGCCCAAGCTTTGGTTGCAGATGTCCCATCAAAAGTGGAGAATAGAAATCTATTGCCCTTGATTTCTCCATTGCTGCAGGGTCTCCTCCCTTCCTTCAGTTGAATGAACTGTGGGAAGGATAGAGTCTCTTTTAAGGCTCTAGGTTGAGAATTTTACTCAACAAGGTACTCACTCAGGATCTGATGATCCAAGTGTCCTCCATGCTTCTTGTCTTCTACTTTGTGAGAGTAGGAAGTGCATGGTCCTTCCTCTTCTCCTTCTTCTATCTCCTTAACCTCCTTGGAGAGGTCCTCTATGGATCTAAAAGAAGATGAGTGCAGGCTCATTCTTTTCATCATCTTGATATCTATCTTGATACTCGCAGGCTGAGCCAAGAAAGATGCTCTGATACCACTGTAATATCCCAAAATAAGGGATTTATACAACAATAAGAATATATTAAGATATTCTAGAGTTGGAGATGTAGAAATATAGCTCATATGATGTGTTAATAACACATATTCTTCAATCAAGCAACAGCAGCAACCTATATTCTGATTTATGCACCAATTGATGGGGAAAAGTAGTGATTTAATCCCTAAAAAGGTTAATTTTATGGATCTGCATAAAAACAAAGGAAAATGACGGTTGGATCCCTTAGAATATGTTATAGGGGACTCACATATCAAATTTCTCCCAAAAAAAATCATTATAGCTATGTTAAACAGTTCTCCCACTCCCGATATGGCTTGAAAATGCCCAAACCCCAAGACTTAACTCAACAGAAATTTACTGAAGCACATACTGCGTGATTTTCTAAATTTTATAGTTACAATATGGCATGAATATCAGATCTGGAGTTTATTACATGAAAGCATGAATAAAATTGGAGATTCAGCTCCTTTATACATCAAAGAGAATAACCCGGCAAGGGTTCCATGAGATACACTGTATAAAAGTGCAGATCTGCAGATCTAGATCTGAAAAACATAGTTTACTGCAGCTCTGAATACATGTAGCTGAAAAATACAAGAATCAGAATAAGAATGTAATACAAATCTTTCCGGGAGAAGGGTTGGCCCTTCCTCCAAGGAACAAGCTCAAAAGCAAGGGTATAAACCCTGCTACTGCAACACTAAATAGAATAACGCAGTTCCTACAAATAACTACACTGGAAGATATGGAGAATATATTGGCCACATGCCAAGATCTTAATATCAGCCCAAAAGTGCTAATACACTCTTCCAGGAGGATAAAAGACTCACTCACTGAGAAGAGGCACTAGTATAGTCTAGATCTGAATAGATCTAGTCTCCACTTGCTGCAGCTCACTGAAACAAGTAAACCCCAACAGGATTTATGTTGTCTAAGGGAGATGGAGCTTGGCCATATGCCTAATAGTGGAAGAGAAGTACAATTCCCTCCAAGAGCTACTCAATGGAAGGAGAGAGAATCCCTAAACATGAAATCCTCACAAGTCTCTGCTAAACAGCCAAGAGAACTCGAATTGTCTAAACAGACATCAAAATAAAATATCATGAACAACCTTCTCTTGAGCCTTACCCTTCTTTTTATAAGATGAGAGATTGAGAAACCCTAAACCACCTTCAAAACTCTAGCTCCTTTCACATGAAGATCCTCCAGCTAAAACTGTGCTGATCAACAAGGAGGTTCAATGCATCTGGAGAGTGTTGTGATTTGGTCTTGTTAACCCAGTCAATCTCCTCAATCCTTCTTCACATACAAGGGTATTTTATTAAGACAACACTAATTTGCCTCTGTTTACATTGGGCATTGATTTATTGATGTTTTTAGGAGTTTACATGTCCTCCTTTACATTTTATTCATCAATTAAAAAAATGAAACAAAATTGAATATTCCTCTTAGCTTGGGCTAAGTAGGAATATTACACAGTCTTATTGGCATATTTCTCTATCTCTGGTTTTGTCTCGTAAATTAAGGGTGTCAATTTACACTTAACCCTCATTTTACTTAGTATCCCTTGTGGATCATAATTCCAAGGAAAGCTTTCTTCAAATCTGTACTCTAATAACTGCTTAGCTGCTTCTACCTCTACATCTCTATGATTGCAAATGAATGATCCCACTTGATTCTTCAATTTAAACTGTGTTTTCTTCTTTGCTGCTAGAAAATTGATAGAATCAGAGTTTAATATTTGTCTAATATACTCCAAGGCAAAAATCCTCATTGATACAAATTTGGGTAGCTTGTAGGGTAACAAATTGGATCCAAACACTCTAATCTCAGCATGTTTTTCATACAAGTACCAATCACCAGCCTTGGTTTTCTCTGACAACTGTAAAATCTTCTTCATCTCATCATTTATCCTTGGCTGTTTAGTATTTGTTAACATTTTAATCAATGGATGGATGAAGGAATCTGAAAATCTGCATAGGTGAACTCTGTGGACTCTTTCCTGATCAAAGAGTTCCAGAAAATAACTGAAAGAGGATTCCCTTCTATGTCAAGCTTTTGAAGGGTTAATGAAAAATTATCTGCTTGAAAATACAAGAACATGTGGAAGAGGAAAGATGTGTATCTGGACACTCCTTCAATTGGCAGTTTAACCAATTGGTCATGAATATTGTCAGCAATATATCCAGCATAATCATAGATAACAAATGGAGGTTGTCCTGGTGTGAAAGTGGATAGGAAAACTAAGATGGATTCATCTGTATGTTCACCAGTAAAGTACCCTAGGATGAAAGATAACAAGGAAATTACATGCCTATAACCCTCTAGAAATTTTGAAGTGGAATATGGAGGATTGATTTGAGGAATTTCTACATGTAAGGGCATGAATATTTGGAAGATTTGGAATCTTTTAGGAAATTCAAGGCCAATATACAGCTTGGTAAGTTCTTCAATGGACAGAGGAACTGCTTGAGGATCAGGCTTGAGCTATAACATTTGATTAATGGATTCAACAGTAATGGTGAAAAGTACTTCTTTATTAGCATTAACTACTGCTCTTTTCTCAGGCATATAATGATGATGGCATAACCTAATGATCTCTGGGCATGAGTGGGTAACTGGAACCACATATTTGGGCAAGTGTGATTCCCAAATTTGAACTTCTTCAACATTATCTAAAGATTTTTCATAATTCCATTTGTGAAGTTCCAATAAATTGAATTCTACAATAGGGTTTGCTATCTTATAATCAACATCTGCTAATGGAGTGTGCTCAATATCTACAACAGGGGGTTGTAGAGGATTGATAACTATGGCAGTCTTAGAAGATGCAGCTAGAGTAGATTTGGGTATTTTGAGGCTTTTTGGACTATAAAACTCTGCTTTTTGGCTTTTTTGGCTCCTTCTGCAAGATTAAACAGTTTGCAGAAGTATTTTTTACTCTGACAGGGATTTATTTGATAGAAATAGGCAAAATATGGTCTTTCCTTGGGTTTTTCCTTTCAATTTTGGACTCTCAATAATATTTACAGACTTTTACTGGTTTAGAAACAAGAAACAGGGGTTTCTTAGGTTTTTTCAATGAGTAATTGGGTAAAAAGTCCTTTGAGATTAGGCACAAAAGTTTAGGCTACCTTCAAAGGTTTTTTGGGCTCAATTTAGAGTTTAGAACAATGCACAACATAAACAAGGTTTTTTTCAGAAATTTTGACAGGGTTTGGCTTGTTTTTTGGATATTTTAATAGGCTTGTTTGGGTGGACTCAAACTCTGAATGTAATTTGTTCCTTTTTTTAAGTCCTTTCAAATCGAAATAGGCTTAATTGCTGGAGGAAAACCTGTTATACGCAGGTACTAGTTTTTGAAGAAGTCTCTGAGGTTTTTGAATAGATTCAATGGTGTCTTTCTGATATCTAGAGCAATTCAAAGCTCCTCGGCGATCTTCAATAGGTACAGGCTGGAATTTGCAGGTCTTTTGCATGAAAATGGTGGAAAATGCTTGTTTCAAAGTCGGAATAGATTATACAGTGGTTACGCGCGGAAAGAGATAAAATCAGTGCATTTCCAATGTTTTTTAGGCAAATTATGGTTAATTGGCGCCTTGAATAAATGGCGGTCAAGTCAAAAATTTTGAGCTCAAAGGGTATAAAATCGTGAGTGGTTATCGCGTTCGTTTTAGGTGGCAAGAAGTTTTGGATGAAACGAACGTGATCCAGTAAGAAACAACCACGTGGAGGTGGGAGAAAGTTTGAATGCCACCCATTTTGTGTAGAAATGAGATGGTGAATATCGTGCAACTTTATTTGCGATATGGATTTTTCCGCCGTTGGATCGTGAATGAGTCATGTGAAAGGTCAAGATCTACTTTGAGAGCTACATCGGGATTTGGGAGTGGGGTCCAGGGTATAACATATGCGGCGGGGTCGGTTATAAACTTTATGAATATGTGTTTATTAAAGTTTAAACCTTAGGCTTATAGAAATAGGTGGGGGGTAATAGTCATATACGATTTTTAATTAAAACATTAACCAATGTTATAATTATGTGCGCAGGTTTTATTATATAGTATTTAAACGTTTTGATAAATGTTTAAAACTATAGGGGGCGGGGTATTTTGTTTTATTTGATAAGTTTAAACCAATGGGATAAGGGCGGGTTTTAATTCATCACATGGGTTATTATAACATTGGCTTAAACATTAAGTAGAGGGTTTTGTGGGTTATTAAAAATCAAAAGGATTTAATACTATACGGGAGGGTGTAGTTTTAGGGAGTTAATAAATAAGTTAGAAGTTAATATGAAATAAAGGGATAATATAGTGAATAAAAATACATGTTTTAACTCTAAGTAAAGTGTAAATAAAGCATAGTTTGTATTTTTTGTATTTTTTCACACTTTAACTTAGGATAAATGCATTTTATGGGTTTTTGAATGATTTTTGAAAGGAAATGAAATTAGTTATTTAGGGTTTCACTTTTATTAAGTAAAAAATGGGTTTTTACTTAGGAAAAGGGATCATGATTATGGATGAAGGGTAAATGTTAATGAATATGGGTTTTTTGTAGGAATTCAATATTTTTAACCAATCAGTTATCGAGCCTTGGGTCCGGTCCCAACAAAAGTCAGAGAAATGCTCTGAGCCTTTTTAACTGATAGTTTAGAATACCGAATAATTGTAGGGGAGGGGAAATTAGTGATTTTTGCCCGATGATGCTTTATTACATGCTTGCACAACTGCTTTCTACCCACCCATCATTATTTCTAGCATTTTTTACTTCATTTTCATGGGTGCATTTAGGCTTGCAACCCTAAAACAATTTTCTTTCAAAGCATAAAAAAATATCTAAGTCTAACCTTATTTCATCCGAGGGATCAGATTAAACTGTTGAGTTCCTCATTTATTCTCTATCTTATCTATTGATTTGTCAAGTTTATATTGTTTGACATATCTTTATTCTCTATCTAAAACATGAAATTCAAAGCATGAAAAGTTAAGATTAAACTGTTTTAACTGATCATAGATTATGGCATTTATTGACAATCTGCACATAATCATTATTTTTGCAGTAAAAGTAAATAGTAGTGGCATTTTGACTTGCTCACTTTCAAGTCTTATTTTTATCTCATTCTTTTAGGAATTTTACCCTCTTTTTATTTTTCATTTTTCAAACATGAGAAAACAACTTGCAGAAAGCAAGTTATGTACATATTTACAAGACTATCAAAGTCAATTCAAAAATTATGAATCCTATTATTATAGGACCCTAACAGGTGCCATATTTCGGAGGGTGTTGTAGCGGCTACAACAATTGGCGATTCAATAGTAGAATCCAGAATCTCTGCCTGCACTTAATCTTGAGGGTGCTGAGGGAGCTTAGCAGGATCTTCCTTCCACTTTTTTGGTCCCACTAGCCTCATCTTTGGCCTTTGTGTGTTCGCTTCACCCGTTTTCACAACGCGAAATTTTGTTCACCGTGATTTTCATTGCTGGAGACTGGACAGGAGGGTTTGGAGTAACCTCATGGGCTTCAAGGGATTCGATATAGTTATTTGGTCCCCTGTGTTTCTCTGTTGCCAGCGAGCCTGATGGGCCCCAATGGAGTCACTGCCTAGGATTCACGAACGTTGCTCCACTGCCAGCGAGCCTAGTCAGTACCTCGACGGAGTCGCCATATTACCTTTCTACGCAAGAAGCCTTTCTCAATCCTTTACCCTTATCTCATGTGCTAATAGCACTTATTTGTATGTGCTCAAGGCACTTATTTGTATGTGGCGAATATTGCTCGGGAGGATGAGGGATCTCGACTTATGTTACTTGCAAGAGAGGTTGCTCCTGGTCTTTTATTTAGAGACCTTTGGGTTTTCCCAAATAGCCTTTTTCCTTCTGAGGTTGGCCCTTTTCCCCTTTCGTCTAGTGACCTATTTCACCATTACTTTTTTTAACAGCAGTTTCCAAGTTTGTGCATTGGGTGAGCTACTTGCATTTGGGTCTTGTGACTTGGTCGTGTTTCCCCCACGAGGTGGCTATCACAGACATACTTGGGCCACTTTATGTTTCAAGGTTGATTCATCATAAGCGGAGATTCTGGTATAGCTAGCCTATTAAGTAACTATTGTGTTGATCCTTCAACTTGAGGCACTGAGGGATGAAATTCTGGGGACTTTCTCAAGGAAATCCATTTATTAAAACAACAAAATAAACAAAAGAAACATGGCGAGAGCGATAAAGCAAAGAAAACAAAACTATGGTACAAAGCGTGAAGACAGCCCAAGGGTCGTTAGGTGAAGTAATGTTTGAGGTCGTGCCCGTTCACCGGGAGGATCTGGATCCTCCCTTATAAGTTTTTGAGTTTATACGTGTACGGACCGACCTTATATTTGATTTGGAACAGGCCTGTCCACAGGGCTTGAAATTTGGTGTGTTTTCCCTTGTCTCCGTGAGCCTTGTCCCATTTGAGGACGAGGTTTCCAACTTCGAAGACCTTGTTCCCCGCGGATTTCTTATCAAACCATCGTTTTATTCGGCTTTGGTGGATGGAGAATTTTTCCCTGGATTTTAGCCTTTCCTCCTCCAGTTTTAGTAGGGCGTCTATGCAGGCTTGCAAGGCAGAGAATGGGGTACCATGTGTTTCTTGGGATAACTGAACAGCAGGGAGAGAGAGGTTAGGGGGAAAGGTGGCCTGGAAGGGTGGCCTCTTTCCCGTAGACTAGAAAAAATGGGGAGGTTCCCATGGAAGGTTTAGGTGTGAACCAATCAGCCCAGAGGGCATTGTTGAGGGTGTTGTGCCAGTTCTGGTGTTGGGATAGGAGGGTCTTCTTGATGATCTGAATGAGGTTCTTGTTGGTTGACTCAACCAAACCGTTCCCTTGGGGGTAGTATTTGGCGGAAAGTTTGAGAATGATACTGTTTTCTAAAGCGAATTCATATATTTTAAATGATGAAAAATAAGTAGCATTATCAAAGACGAGAGAGGTTGGAACGTCGAACCTGGTCATGATGTATTGAGTGATGAAAGTTATTACCTCTTGGTCATTGATCTGACATAATGGTATCGCTTCAACCCACCTTGTGAATAATCCATGGCCATGAGGATATATCGGTGTTGCTTGGAGGAGTGTGGCAGTATCTCCCCAATCACGTCCAGACCCCACTGCAGGAATGGTTCCTCCAGCGCAACAAACTGTAACGGAGCAGAAGGTCTGGATTCTTTGCTAGAGAAATTTTGACATGAGGGGCACTTCCGAACATAGGCATGCTCATCCTTAAAAAGAGTAGGCCAATAGAAACCATCTCGCATAACCTTATGAGCTGTAGCATCTCTTGCGTAGTGCCCATTGGTCAGGCCATCATGTAGTTCCTTTAGGACTTGTTGGGCCTCACTGGGTTCTAAGTAGCATAGCAATATGTTGTTGTGATGCTTGTGGAACAGTTTTCCTTGCAAAATTTGATACGATGTAGCTTTCAGCCTTATTGCTCATTTCTGTTGGGCCGTCAAGGTGGGATCCATGACACCGCAACCAAGATATTGTAGGAGATCTACGTACCATGAGGTGTGTTTTCATCCTGGTACATCTCTATCTCATGTTCCCAACAGTCCTCATCGTTGTTCCTCGGGTCGGCGGCTTCAACAGCCATTCGACATAACCCCTACCCCTTGATCGTGTGTGTGGGCTTGAATTCTAAGTCATACTTTTGAAGGCATGCCATCCAGTTGCCTCGTCTCTCACCTAGCTCCTGCTGCACAAATAGTGAGCGGATTGTTGGGTGAGGTACAAACACCGTGACATGGTTCTTCAAAATGTATGGCCTAAAATGCTTAATTGCCTTATATACCGCATAGGCTTTCTTGTCGATGCCTGGATAGTTCAACCTAGCACCTTGCAATCGTGCGCTGATGAAAGATATGGGTCGTTCGTCACTACTGCCATCTTTCTGGGTGAGGACGGTTGCAAGCGATGAATCTAAGGAAAAAGTATACAAGATAAAGCCTTTGCTGAAATCTGGGCTATGTAGGGCAGGTGCTTCCGCGATGGCCTTCTTGATATTGTCAAACGCTTCTTTCTCGAGCAGATTCCACTTAAAATTCACACTCTTCTTAATCATACTTTGCAGAGATTTCACGATTTGTGCGAAGTCCGATATGAATTTTTGGAGGAAGTTGATTTTCCTGAGAAATGACTGCATGGCTTTTTTACTACTTGGGGAGCAATTTGGGCGATGGATTTTGCATGATCTGCGTCCACCACTATGCCGTCTTGGGTTATGATGTTTCCCAACCCTAGCGAGTGTGATGGGTTTCGAGGGTTCAAGGGTTGGCCAGGGAATCAATGGTGGGGAGGTTTTGAATACCCCTAACGAGATTTTTGGCGAGCGAGCATAAAGCCCTTAGTTGGTCTGACGTGACCTCGTAGAAAAGTGGGTCCTCCTCAAGGGGGGTATTCTCGGGAGGTGGAGGACCAGTGTTTTCAAACCCGATCTCCCCCTGTGGAGTGTGCATAGGGATGTTACTTGCGTGGTGGGAGCCTGCCATCAAGCCCTCCTAGCGCCAAATATGTTAACGAGGGAAAATGCCTTGCCAACAGTAAGGGGATCTTCCTATATAAAGTCCCAACTAGACTCTAAACCGTTTGTGATAGGGATTCCGTCCGGTATGTAGGCTCGATTGTCGTTAAACTGATGGGATGTACGTCATTTCTCAGATGGAGGTGGATTTCGGAATCATGAGAATGTACAACTACTCGAACGATACAAAACGAATGGTCGGCAAGTTCTCCTGAAAATTAAACATCATGAATAGCAAAGTGAGATTTGAAGCATGCATCCAAAAGAAGTATTCTTAGCAAAACATCATTAGTTCTATGCTCATACAAAGGCTTGTTTGAACATAAGAGAAACAATTCACTATGATAAAAACACCCTCCAATTTCTTAAACGTGTTTCCAACAAGATTAAGGAAATATCAATGACTAAGTCATTAACATATCCCCATGCTAAACATTCACACACCACTCATATATCCAAAGAGCTTAAACATATAAATGATGCACGAACAGAAAAACAGATTAATCAGTTACAAATAATACCAAACACATGAGAACATAATATTCATAATGTCAACACACATAAGTTTCCATCAGCTCCAATAGTGGAGTCAAAACATTCATTTGTATTCATTCTCATAATCATACATTCAATGTTGTACAATTATATCTCTCTCCTTTTGTAGTCTGAAAAAATGTCCTTACATTATCTCCAGAGGAGTACATATAGAATCGAAAATGACCATTGGGTTGCCCTGCCCTTTCATCTTCTCGACTGTTGGCATGGTTTGCGACCTAGGGGGTTTTGCAACTTGCGACCTGAGTGAGGTTGCGACCTACGACTGGGCAACATTTGCGACCTGTGACCTGTAAATCCAGTATTTTCAAGGAAGCAACCTTGTGATGGAGAGGACTGGGGTTTCTACCTGTTGTTGTTCTTTAAGATAGGTCTGCTAGGCTAGGTAGTCGACGACGACTGGAGTGATATGGGGCATGTCCTCTCCCAGCCTATGAAAACATTCTAGAGCATCTAGAACTAAAGTACGCCTCTTTGTATTGATCTGGTTGGACAGAGAGGCTAGCTTGGTGTAGATCCGAACTGGTGTAACAATGTACTGGGTGATGTTTTCCTTGGATGCTAGGAGGTGTTGTGAGGTGGCTACCTGTTTGATGGGTTCTAAGAATGCTTGGATGTCCTGCACTACCTCTTCCCTCATCCTTTGCTTGGCCAGTGTCCCTAAGGAAGGGATGCGGTGCACTTCCGCCATCGAATCTATGCCACTGATGGTATTCTCATAAGCAAACATTACCCTCTTTACATCCTTTATGAGCTTGTCTCGGGACTACAGCATCATTCATATATGTACCTTATCATTCTGTGTGTGGATCCAATCCTTCTTTGGCAAGGCGTCAGGAGCCTATGGGTACCTTTCAGACCATTCAAGTATGTTGTCAAGTGTTGTCGAGGCTTCCTTCAGCTACGCATCCCTTTTCCTTGTTTATGCGTGGGCCCCTACCAAAGGAGCAACTATCTATTTTATAGTTATCATCTCCTCGTATACCTGTATCATGGTGCTTCCTAAGATATGCAACTCCCCTTGAATGGCAACTTGTAATCTATTGGTCCAAGTGAGTGCAAGTTGAAGCCTTTGATTTTTAGTTTCTAGGGCCTTCTTTTTCTCCTCTGCTTGAGTCGCCCTTACTCGGACACATGGAGCCTACTCTAAAGAAACAATATTTATTTGCTCATCCTGTTGACATTCTCTTTGGTGGCAGTTGCAAAAGCAGTTCTAGCTAATGCTATCATTATGGGGCTTGTCATGGTGTCCAGGACTATGTCTTTTTTTGTGGTCATTGCACAAGATTCGACTGGATTCCGTGCAAGGAATTTTCTTCTTTCTTGCATAATTTAATGTGTACTAATCATAAGATAGTCTTGTCATATCCAGTACATTATCCTCATGTTCCTCCGAGATGTCGAGTTCTGAGAGTGGGAGGTGTCCTATCATGGGAGCTTCCGAGGGCATGTCAATATGTGGCAAGTCTATTTGCTTCCCAATTTTCAAGGGTTGTGACCCACTTCCCTCTGTCTCCTTAGAAGTATATGTTTGTATCTTATGAGCCTCTTCCTCCTTTCTCTTCTTCTACGCTTCTTTATCCTACTCTTGTTTCAACCTGTGCTCAACCTCCCTTTTCTGTCGTTCTTCTTCTTCCTTCTTGCGAGCCTCTTCTGCTTGCTTCTTTTTACGTTCTTCTCTCTATCTTTTCTTTTGTTGTTCTTCGACATGTTTCCTTTGTTCCTCTTCTTCCTATTGTTGCACCAAGGCATTTTGGGATTTCTTAAGTTCTTCCTCTCTTCGCTTCTGCTCAATCTCTAGTTGTGCCTCAACTCCTTTGTCCCCTCCTTCATGTTGATCCTTGAGAGGATCACTGCTTGTAGTATTCTTCAACTTTTTGGGTTGGGAAGTCAATGCTCGTCCTGAGGGGTCCTTTCGCTTCAAAACATATCCTCTCTTGCAAAGTTTGATTGTCTTAGAACTGACCCTCTTGATTTCCATCCAAGTTGGACGCCCTTCAAGGGCTACTTCCCTATTGGCATTATACCAATTTTTTACTTACTCTTCTACAAGGCACTCTGTGTACTTGTAGCTCCAGTTAAATTTGGCCCACTTGCAATGTGCAAGGACAATTATGTCAAGGTCATAAGACCTGTGTGCTAAGTTTACAAAGTGAAAGCCCTTGATGTCTCCTGCTTCCACTTCTACTTCTTCAAAATCTTTAACCATGTAGGCACCAATAGTGAGTGGGAGGGTAGGCCGCGATTTCTTCTTACCCTTAGTGTCTTAGAGAACTTGCTTATCATTGGATAGCACACCTCTTATAATAGTAGTTTGTCAATAACAAACTTGGGCAATGTGTGAGGTGCCTTGAATGATCCAAAGACTCTGATGAAGGTACCTTCTGTAATTGGGAACTAATGGGCTACCTTAATCACTATCTCCATGGCCCTTTTGGACATACAAAGAGGATCCTCATTCAAGAGGCGTCAATAGAGCGCAATGATGAAATTGCCTAAGATGGGATTAATGTCATGCTTGTACCTAAGAGCCCAAAACACATTCAAATCTGTGTATAGGCCCACCATGTGTCGCATCCCAATTGTGTGCCCAACTATCAATTACATCACAAGCACACTACATTTAAGAGGTAGGAAGCAATGTAAAACTCTAATGCACATCCCTCCTCTAGTACCTAGGTTGCTAATATGTTCACTCTTAGTGCTAACATTAATAGATGTGCCCAGTTGAAACGAGTGTCATAGGAGGTGATTGCATACAAATTAAAGTAGAATTATTAGTAAATAAGGCAATTAATGAAAATTATGAATGTTTAGAATAATAGTGTTTCTCGTTTCCAAGTCATTCCATAGTTTTTTAACCCACATGTCAAGTTCTTACAAGCTTGTGCACAAACTTAGTATTTGAAATGCTTTTATATGTTATATCTTAGCTTGTAAGTGCAATCATTAGATCTCAACTTTAGAACTTAAGTGTACAACATTCAAAATAATGGGAGACAATAATTATGGTACTAATACATTCATTTAACCTTCATATGTATTTTCAAGTTATACTATTATTAGTATGTTCTTGTAGAATTTGCACTTTTATGACCTATTGTAATAGATTATCATTAATCCCTTAGATTTGTCAAGTCCTATTAATACAAATATTCCCTAAATGTGGTTTTAAAAAGTGAATATTGTTACTAGATGAGGGCTAAAAATAGTAATGAAAAGGTTATATTCTCATGCACATCATGAGATTAGAGAGCAAATCAAGTAATTTTATGTTAATGGAAATTTAACATCAAGAAGCTTCACTTAGTCAATTGAAATATTATCAAGGCTCCAAAAGGCAAAGGGAGTTCGGTATCTTACTCTCATGAACCTTACCTTAGGGGCTAAGTTTCCCTATAGACTCATTACATATACTAACCATTAGCCAAAAAAATATTAAAATAAAATCATATGAAATAAATATTTTAAGAGTAGGAAGCAATGTATAAATGTTATGAAGAAAAATCCCAAAGTTTTCTACATCTTAAAGTTTTTGAGAATTATCTTGGACCCCAAGCAATGTCAACAAATTTCAAATTTGGAATGCCAGTATTAAGGAGAAAAATCCAAAAAAACAATAGCTTTATATTAGTTCCTCTCAAACTTTAAATGGATGATCAAACTTTCAATACACAATATTTATTTATGATCAAAATGCACAAATCAATGAAAGGGTTGTTTATAACAAATCCCCCAAAGCCATTGTTTTATGGTTCATAAGTTTTGCTTAAGTCCAAGTTGGTGTACCCAATATCATGTACTAATTAATGGCACATGGCAATTTGCTAAAAAAAAGGCTAATAAGAGAATCATCCAAGCATACATCATGTTAAAGGAAAAAAACAAAACAAATAAAACATATTTTCTTAGTGTTTTCTTAACATGGTATATTCAAGAACAAAGTTATCTTTAAAAATGTTTTTGAATGCTACAAGTATCTATGTTACAACATATAGCTTTTCAAAAATCAAATAATCTTTATTGATATTTGTATATATCCAAAAGTAATAGAAAGGTTTAATCAATTTTTTGTACATCCAAAAGTAATAGCAAGGCAAGTAAAAAAACTATCAAAAAAAAATTCTAAACTCAAACAAGCAAGTAAAAAAACTATCAAAAAAAAATTCAAGACTCAAACCTTTTATAAAATAAAATAATACTAGACAAAGATGAAAAAAAATAGCTTTAAACCATATGAAAACCAAATCAACATCTCCACACAATTAATTACCAAATAAAAAGTGGCAATGCCTGAGATGGGATCAATGTCATACTTGTCAAGTATCTCCAAAGTGGCAATGTCAAATAAAAAGCCAAAATATCCGTGATTAGAAGGATTACCAAATTTCATATAGTTTTTTCCTTAACAAAGATTCAAGAAAAAATAAGGACAAACAATGCATGATTGCATGGTTAAATTTACAAAAGTCAGTCATAAAGTGTTCTATATCCACTCATTAAAGCATTCCTTCCATTATAAACACCAATTTGATGTACAAAAAATGCCATAAGATATTCTTTTACAGCAACCATTACAATACAGTCACCAATTTACAAAACCAACCAACTTTCACAAAACTACATTGAGATTCAAAACTACATTAAATTATAGCATTCATATCAAAAGCTTCCACTGCGCTATAATGGGTTAAGATGTTTCGATTAACTTTCCATACCAGTAACAAAACCCCAAAATGCCTGCAAATACCGTCACCCATTTACAAGTAGCGAACTTCATCAAAAAACAACATTTCTATATTTAACAGACAAAAGACATTAAGCCCTCTCTCCGCGAATACGGCGAGCGAGCTGGATGTCTTTGGGCATGATGGTAACCCTCTTGGCGTGGATGGCGCACAGGTTCGTGTCCTCGAAGAGACCCACAAGGTATGCCTCCGCCGCTTCTTGCAGTGCCGCCACGGCAGAGGACTGGAACCTCAAATCCGTCTTGAAGTCCTGCGCAATTTCTCTGACCAGACGCTGGAAGGGCAGCTTCCTTATAAGAAGTTCCGTGCTCTTTTGATACTTTCGGATCTCGCGCAGGGCAACAGTGCCCGGCCTGAATCTGTGAGGCTTCTTCACTCCACCTGTAGCCGGCGCAGATTTCCGGGCAGCCTTCGTTGCAAGCTGCTTCCTTGGCGCCTTCCCGCCGGTGGACTTACGGGCAGTCTGCTTCGTTCGAGCCATATTTGCTTCTGCTCTGCTCTGCAATTATTTGATTCGAGAATTTAACACAATGAATGCAATTGAGCGTCCCACGTTATCCATTTTATACAAACTCTTCTCCTCAACTTTTGCTTCTTTTTTCAAATTTCAATTCGCGCCATTTTCAAAACATCGCGACCGTCCAATTTCCACCCCTAATCGACGCCTTTTATTACTCCTCCCCCACTCATCACAAGGATCATTCTACATTGTTTATTAAATATAAAATAATATAATATAAAATAGCATATGTTGCTTACCAAACATTATGCATAATGATATATCTTTTCTTTTCACCAAAGTTAATATTAAAATTTTGTTATTTCACATCAAAAGGAGAAACGGATTTTGCATGTGTTGTTGCCTTTCATGAAACTATCTACCAACCTTATGGTAAGACTTGTCATCTTCACACTACAAGAGACATGAGAACTAGATAGGAGAACAACCAAGGACCCTTTGCTTGTGTTGTATGAGGGCTTACTTCAAAACTCTAGTTGTAGTTGGATCATCTCCATTTGAATCTTCGTAAATTCCTTTGAACTCCTTTGAAAACTTTTTGAGAAAATAAAATGTGTAATTTATGGAATTTAAATTTTTTTTGAGATGTTATTTATTGAGCAATATTAATGTGTTTATACTAATATTTATAATTACAATTTGGTTGATAAAATGCCAATTGGGTTTATTTTGAGTGGTTGGGAGGATTATTATTCTTTCTACCCAGGTTCAATTCTTACAAGTAATATGATGAGTTTACTTGTAATGGCTTTAAGCCATGTTGTTGAGTCTAAGCAATCGCTCGAGGACTAAAACATGTATATTCCTCATATGGAACATAAAGATATTTCTCATGGAAAAAAACTTGGTTGATGAAATCCTAAAATGAGACAACGAAATTAAGCTTCGAGACTTATTGCAAATTGGAACTCACATTGAAACAATTGCCTAGAGAAATCACTCTAAAACTAAGTTATAATGAGGATGGAAAAAGGAGGAGATGATGAAGAAAACTTATTTAGTTTTCATTAATATCTCCCCAACCCCTACCCTTGATGGATTCTAATGTTATGTTTCTAGCTCATTCCAAAGACTATTCGCATAATACCCTTGCTCTTTGTTTAAGGGCTCTTTTGGGTCCTTATTGCACAACGGAAATACACTAAATTAATGCCATATGCATGATCTAGTACTTTTATCTCTGTCTCTCACACACTTTGACTACCTCGTTTTGTGGTCTCCTCCAAACATCCACCAATCATGAGCTTTTGTCATTGGTTTCTCCTCTTCTTCAGCTTGATCTTTTTTTTTGTTGGTTTGTTGCTCCTAGTATGTTAATAGCTTGATCAAATGCAAATCTTGCCCTATCAACATGCCCACCTTAGGGCAAGTTTCAATATAGCATGTGAGTGGGAGAGGTAACTGTTGGGTGTGGAGCCTGATTATCTTCTTTATTTAGATGTATCACAGCGTTGGACCCCTGTTCTTAATGGGGCGACAACATTGCCCATCGTTTGAACGTTGTCTGGGGGGTCCAGGGAGGGCGGTTGCGCCCCCGAAGCTAAAAACGGATGTAAATTTACCTTGTAAAATATTGTAATTTCTAGTCAATTTGGGTCGTTCATTAAGCGGATGATCTGATGGTAGAAGTTATGTTTAATTTAAGATTTTTTTCCTTAGAAGGCAACCCCTTTGTGTTATGAGGGTATTTTATTGCGGTTGTGCATTATATGTGTATTCTTAGAGCGAGAAATAGCATGGGGGATTGTTTGAGAGAGAAAAGGATATTACACCGGATCTGCTATAGGTTGTGTCTCTTCATTTTGCTGGATAATAGGTTGTGTGAGAGAGAAGAGGATATTACAGTGGATCTGCTATAGGTTGTGTCTCTTCATTTTGCTGGGTAATAGAAAGGAAGGACTCGTTGTTCGGGGTGGACGTAGCCCAAATTGGGTGAACCATGTATATTTGTGTTTCGTTGGTTTTATATGTTTTCTGTGTTTGTGTTTCCGCATATTTTATGTGTTTTATTGCTTTGTAATATATAATTTTCTAATAGTAAATTTTTACAAACAACACTTGGAGTCATCATAGTTGCACTCAATATTCATTTATCCACGTGTCTTTGATGTTGTATTTGTGAATAGCATTTCTAATACTATACAAGGGCATACCAACACTTTCAAACACATTAGAGTTTCCTTTCCATGGCTTCTTATTGGGTGTTTTTTTTTCCTTAGCTCGAGTATATTCCTCTTTCTTGGTTCACATTAGCTTTAACACCTAGCTTAGGGCTCCAACTCACATAAGGCGACAACCTCAAGGTGTCTCATGGTTTGCTTGTTCCTTGTAGTAAATAGGGTTAATTAACTTAAAGTTTGTTGATCTCCTTCTTTTCCTTAGGTTAGATAAGCTTATCTCAACTTAAAGTTTGTTGATTTCCTTCTTTTCCTTAGGTTAGATAAGCTTATCTCTTCATACACTTAGCTTATTAGCATATGGAAAGTTAAAAGGGATAAATCATGTTTACTTATTTCTTAGCTTATTAGCACATGGAAATTTAAAAAGGATAAATAATATTTACTTATTTATCTCTCTCTACCTCTCTCTCTCTCTCTCTCTCTCTCTCTCTCTCATTTGCTAATTAGTTTTCATTGTTGTTCATATCACCACTTAATCAATTAACCTAAAATCCTAGATCAAATAAATAACTATTGAACCTTAATTAATCCATTACTCTTCTTGTTTGGGTCTGTCAGCTACCGAATTTACCCATGATCTTTTACTTTTGTGATGTTGTTAGAATTTCATTTCAAAAGAGCATGAAAGAACATATATGCATGCTTAAGCAAGAGGAAACTAGACAACCATTAGCAACATAAAAATAAGAGACGTTGATAATGGAGTTCACCCAATATGGGCTACATCTCTAGGCCCGGTGTCAAAATGAGGTAGGCCCCTTCATATAGTGTTGGAAATGGTGATGATGTACATGGATAATGGTCACTATCATACAAGGTTGTTCCCTTAACATGAGTGGCTTCTCCCTCCACGAGACGTTCCACTACATGAAATCTCACTCACAATGGACCTCCTATCAGCATGACATAATCTCACATGAAGAAAAAACAAGATCCTGCAACATGCATCAAGCAAGGATATAGAAATCATAATACATCTCACAGCAAAAAGAGGCACATGATAAAACTGCATATACCTCAACCCCTAAATTTGGTTGAAGAAGTGGATGCTCAGCTGTTGAATTTGGTTGCACCGTCGAATTCGTGGCGTCGAGGAGCATAGAATCGACTGTCCACACTTGAGAAGCAGACACTGTCACTCCAATCTGGAAAATGGTTGAAAATGGGAAGCTTTGCTGCTGAAACGGACATCGCCATCGGATTCGTGTCACCTATAGGTGTAAAATCGACATAAAGTTTGTCAAAAATGGACTCCTGCAACTTCGGGACCTCAATGAATCTTTTTGATGCCCTCAAGATTCCCTCAAGCATGGTTCCACCGTCTCCATGGATCGTGGTTACGCCTGCAAATAAAAAATTGAATATTCTTCGAACTCTACGTTGGTGAATTCCGTTGGTCCTCCTCCTCCATGCAAATGAGTTTATGGTTTTTTATATGTTTTGGTGGGCAGCTTTTACAAAGCACGCCCACCTCACGCAATGGTAAACATAGTACTTTGTTAAGGGGAGCTTGGGGGATCAAATCCCGCCTCTCGCATACACATTTTTTGAGCGCTTGTTATACGGTTAAGTTGGAGTTGTGTATAAAGTTACATGTTGGTTGGTTTTGATAGGTCTTGGTTGGCATGCTTGCCTCTGTCTATGGGGCCGCCCATTGGGGGCCGACCCACGTGGGTCTGGCGGGTTCAGCTCCCGTCGGCCTTGTGTTATACGTAAAATTCGGCGGAATGTAATTGCAATACATGTATATATTAAGGTGGCACGTTGTTTTTTTTTATTGTATGTGTTGTTTGGTTTTAATGTGGGACTGCCACATGGGCGGTGCCAATATTCTTGTTGGTGGTGGGTTCAACTCCCACCGGCTAAATTGGGCTTCGGCCTTTGTATACGGAGTTCCACCGGGTCGGGTCGGGTCCACCGGAGGTGGCTTTCCCACCTATATGTATGGTGTCGTTGTTTATGTGTGGTGTGGGTTCTGGAGGTGGCGGGGTTGACAGCCCGCCCCCCAACAATTTAATAATGTGAAAAGTCATGGGGTGGTGGCCCATCACCCCCATATATATATATATATATATATATATATATATATATATATATATATATATATATATATATATATATATATTGGTCATTTAGTATTTTCTGAAAATAAGGGTTATTAGGCAAATTAAAGAGGCCACAATTTCACCTGTTTTCAGGGGCTAGGTTCCCTACCGGTTGACAGTGAATTTGTGGGACACTTAAACCTGGCCCACTACCCAACTTTGACCAAATCTTTGACTCGCTCTAACTTCTACATACGGGCTTGGATTGGAGATTCGTTCACACCGTTGGAACTAGGGCGACAAGTACTTCAACCTAAACTTGGTTCGAGAGCATTCCGACCACTTTGAATTTTGACCATTTATGAGCCCTCTTGATCTCTTGAGGGTGTCTAGATCCACCTAGATCAATCCTCCCCACTAAGGAGCTTTTGGTCCACCAAAAGAATGAACATAATCTGCAACTGCTTTGTACCTTGTCTGCACCACACGTCTCCTGAAAGGTCATCCTTCCCTCTCCTTCACCTTTGTTCTTTGGAGCCATAAGCGATGAGCCGACACTTGCATCCTTTGCAAACATGTAGTACAATATTCTGCAAATTACATGCTTAACTAAGTGACCAATCTATGGCCCAAGAATTCCCCACACTTGCCACGAGTTTATAAGCATACTTTTTGGTCAATTTTACATCAAAATATCATTGTTGCTTAACAAGTGATGGAAAACACATCATCACTTTTACATTTTAAATTGAAACATATGATTTACAAAACAAGGCCAAAGCAAGCTAACACATCTAGAAAAACCATCTCTCACTTATCAAAGTGAATGGGTCATCTCTCTGTGGCGTATTTTCTTGTCGAACAATTGTTTCAACTGGTTCCTGCACTAACGCTTCGTCCTTAAGGCGCTTCTCTGGATGGAGCCTCCAACACGTGGCTCTTTGATGGCCACTTCTGTCGCAATGACTGCAATGAGTCTTCTTCCTCCAGACCTGATTTACCTTCTTCGTGTTGCCATTCTTTGCCAACACTCAGTAAATACATGGTTATGTAATCCACAAAAACTACATGTTTTTTATGCCACGATCTATGTTCATCGTTAGCGACATGCTTGTAATCAAAATGAACACAAGAATACTGAGAATTATTATACCTTTCTTGTTGGTCTTTGGTGCAATCATGGTGACAAGAGCTTGCCTCGGCTCTTTCTCTGCAATGTGCGTTGTCATAGGATGATGGTGAAGTGTTCCCATCATTCTCTTTCCCCAATGGTTTCAACCATGCATTGGGAGCTTCTGACACCTTCGAGCATTGTCCTTCAGTGTATCCCAAACCTGCTAATCAAGGTCTTTGCACGACCTCCAGTGGCTAAATCATGCCTTGGTCATTAACGCCAAGTCCTCCTCCTTTGTACCCCATCTTGGTGAGGAGTCTCATGCCAGTTCTTGTAATGGGTATCTCCACATTTCCCACAGAAATGATAGCATATGAAGATGAAACTGGAGAAACATCAACATTGTTTACCTCAGATGTCGATTCAGAAACAGGTGGTGAAGGCCTCTCCAAGACTTTATTGCGCTTCAAATCCTCCAAGGCCTCTTCCGCAGCTTGTAGTTGAAGCTACAGTCTCTGCTCATTCTCTTTCTCTTCTTGTAGAAGCCTCCTTAATTCAACATCCTTTGCTTGAAGGCTCTAGTCATTGCGATTCAGTTCTTCAAAGGCTGCCTCTGCGGCTTGCAACTGAATTTGCACTCTCTTCTTCTCCTCTTTCTCCTCTCATAGAAGCATTTTCAATTTAGCGTTATTTGCTTGAAGGATATGGTTGATCTTTTCATTCGAATCATGAGAATATGGTGAGGGTGATGAATACTGACTGGAAGATGTAGATGAAGCATCGCTTTCTGCTTCTTCTTTCTCCCGTCTTTCATGAGCTTCATACATCATGTCCACCATTTTGGATATCCTGAGCATGGACTCGTACATGTCTTTTCCATCCTCCATTGTTGCACGTTCAATCATTGTTCACGCTCGCAATTCACATCAGCAAGAAGAACGCTCTGATACCACTTGATCTGGGTGCGTTAGCTACCAGAATTACCCATGATCTTTTGCTTTTGTGATGTTGTTATAATTTCATTTTAAATATCATAAAATAACACATATGCATGCTTAAGCAAGAGGAAACAAGACAACCATCAACAACATAAAAATACGAGACATTGAGAACGGATTTCACCCAGTATGGGCTACGTCTTTAGGCCCGTTGTAAAAATGAGGTAGGTCGCTTCATATAGTGCTAGAAATGGTGATGATGTACATGGATGATGTTCTATGTCATACAAGGATGTGCCCTCAACATGAGTGGCTTGTCCCTCCACGAGACGTTCCATTACAGGAACTCTCACTCACAATGGACCTCCTAACAGCATGACATAATCTCACATGAAGCAAAAACAAGATCCCGCAACATGCATCAAGCAAAGATCTAAAAATCACAATACATCTCACAGAAAAAAGAGGCACATTATCAAACTAAATATACCTCAACCCTTGATTTTGGTTGAAGAAACGGATGCTCAACTGTTGAATCTAGCTGCATCGTTGAATTCGTGGCGTCGAAGAGCATAGAATCGACTGTCCAAACTCGAGAATCGAGCACCGTCACTCCAATATGGAAAATGGTCGAAAAATGGGAGGCTCTGTTGCTGAAACATAAATCATCATCGGATTCCTATTTTCGAGAGGTGTAAAATCGACATAAAGTTTGTCGAAAATGGATTCCTGCAACTTCGTGGCCTCAAGGAATCTTTTTGATGCCCTCAAGATTCCCTCCGGCATGGTTCCACCGTCTCCATGGATCATCGCTCTGCCTGCAAATAAAAAAATGAATATTCCTAGAACTCAGTGTTGGTGAATTCTGTTGGTCCTCCTCCTTCATGCAAATGAGTTTCTGGTTTTTTATACGTTTTGGTGGGCTACTTTTACAAAGCACGCCCACCTGGCGCAATGGTAAAAATATATGCAAACTCCAGCGGAATGTAATTGCAATACATGTATATATTAAGATGAAACGTTGTTTTGTTTGGTTTTAATGTGGGGTCGTCGCATGGGCGGGGTCAACAATCTTGCCAATGGTGGGTTCAAATCCCACCAATTCCTTTGGGCTTCGACCTTTGTATACGGAGTTCCACTGGGTCGGGTCGGCTCCACCGAAGGTGGCCTGCCCACCCATATGTATGGCGTCGTTGTTTATGTATGGTGTGGGTTATGGGGGTGACAGGGTTGACATTCCGCCCCCCAACAATTTAATAATGTAACAAGTCGTGGGGTGGCGGGGATGGTGGCTCGCCGCCCCCATTTTTTTATATTTTTTTTTGTTTTTAAAACAATAATGGTCGTTTTTGTATTTTCAAAAAACAAGGGTTGTTGGGAAAATTAAAGAGGCCACAATTTCACCCATTTTCAGGGGCTAAGTTGCCTGTTGTTTGATGGTGAATTTGTGGGGCACTTAAACCTGACCCACTGCCCAACTTTGACAAAATATTTGACTCGCTCTAAATTCTCCATATGGGCTCGGATTGGAGATTCGTTCGCATTGTTGGAATCAGGGAGACGAGTACTTCATCTTGAACTTGGTTCAAGAGCAATCCGACCACTTTGAATTTTGACCATTTATGAGCCCTCTTGATCTCCTGAGGTCTGGAGCCACCTGGATCACTTCTTCATTCTTTTCATCTTCCCTTGTTTTCCTTGCTTTTTTTTTTGCAAAATTTAGGTGGCAACTCCACTTCCCTTTCAAGCTCTTAAATCTTGGGCTGTATCCTCTTTGTGGTAGCACGATGCTTCACTCTAACCACTACCCCTATAACTACTATCCTACAAGCCCAACAATCTAAGGCATTGCAACAAAAAAATACATCAAAGGCGCCTACAAGCACTAATACAAAGGCTCTATCTCCATAAATAGCCAATCTGTAAGGCTAAGGATTCTCTTTCCCTTCGAATTTTATTGGAAAACATATAGAACTAGATGAGGAGGAGGATATGATGAGGATTCAAAGGGATTTAAAAGATAAACGGAACATGCCATGGAGAAAGAGTTTCCCCAAAGAAAAATGACAATGACACCAACATAAATGAATTGTTTTTCTTTATACACTTCACTTCCCACTAAGGAAAACATAATCTGATTAAGATAGTCTAGCAGGACAGTAGACATAAAAGGTCTCATGGTGGGTCTTGGAGAATATAGAGAAGGGAACTAGACAACTATTAATCATAACTAACCATGTCCAAAACGTTTTCCCTAGTATAACACATCACTTCAATATGATAGTGCTAAGAAGGTCATTATTGTAAAGTTTATAAAAGTAAAACCAACAAGGAAAGGGTGGTATGGGCATGAGATATTATCATCAATCTTAAAGGAAAAGAGGAAAAATATTATTTATAGGGTTCAGGAAAGGATATAAACAATCAATCTGAAGCTCTCACCTTATGCCATGGTTTGAGGATTATTAACAAAAGGCAACCTAGGAGATTAATTATCATGGGAGACTCAAAACTAATAATCAAACATTTTCACAAAGATACTTATCAAAACCAAAGTGCATCATTAAGAATACTTCATAGGACCAATAAAGAAGTGGTGATTTTTAATGATGTCAACTAGAAGGTAGAAAAACTAGCCAATGTTGCAAGCAAGCTTGAACAAGGTTCCTTTGGAGATAAAAGGGGTCAAATCATGGTCCTATATCCTATAATTCCTTGATTAATTATGGGTTTGAAATTAAAATTTGGGACATTAAGCCACCTACCCCACTTATGTTGGTTATGTGGTAAATTATTTGCATAACTAGCCCTAGGCATTGTTACATTAAGGGGTTTGTGGGAGTGCAGTAGCCCCCTACATGGCGTTCAAGGCAGCACCCCAATTTTTTTTATGTGAACCCACCCATGGTTTTTCACATAGTTTGTTTTGCATGTTTTTCGGCATGATGGTTTTTCACATGGTATTTTGCAGATATGATTTAGGGAACTACATTTATGTTATAATCCAGGGTTAATGAATTGGGGGGTTTATGGATGCTTCGACACACATATAATGTATTGTAACATTGAAATGAATATATTGAAACATTAATACGGTTTTCCCAATTTGGATTCCAAGAAAAAAAAATCTTCGTGTATATTTTTTGTTCACTCCATTTTATATTTTATGTTTTTTAAGAATTCATTTATAGGTAATTTATGTATAAGGTTAAAACCTTCAACTTATATACGAAGAAATTTATTATATGGGAGCGTTATACAAGTTAACCAATTGGCATGTTAAATCACATGCAACAAACCCTCAAAATCAACTAATACATGAGGGTATTGATTCAATTTTGGACACCATGCACTCAATGGGAAGGGTTAATCAACCACTCCTCACAATTTCCAATACGTGGAATTATGGATAGAATTCATGGTGAAATGAAGTTGGTTGTGCTCTAAGGGATAGTTTTATAGTAGTTATTTCAAGTTGCACAAATCCTACAACTTCCTCATGGGTTTGTGAAAAAAGTGTGGACCTAGGTAATTTTCTTAATGAGATTAGAAGCCAGTGTAGACGATGGTCAACAGGTTGATTTCAACATAGTGGAATTTGTTCTCTATAAAGCAAAACCTCTTCGGTGTCATCACAAATAAAGTATGCATCTTCCATTAGGTGGATTCAACCACTCTCAAGTGTTTAGACAATGGATACATTGGACTTGGGTAAGTACACCTATCTTTATTTCAATTTTCAATACGATTCATATTTGGTTATTGAGTCAAGGAGCAATCACTGGTCTATTGAATTGGATTCAAGGCTTAAAATTGGAGGTGTCAATGACTGTTAGGTCCCTATAATACTAATGTGCCCCCCTTATTGTTATTATTGTTCCCATTTAGTCCCCATATTTTTATTATTGTGCCTCATAGAAGCCCACTATTGTTATTGTTGTGCCCTTACATTATTATTATTATGTTAGCTCTGATTATATTGTGACCCCTTAGACTCCTATATATAGAAAGGAGGTTTTGTCATTTAATCATCCAAGAATTATTCATTTATGTAATGTAAAGTAGGTTTCCCCCTCGAATTGGATATTTTTTAAGTCATTGATCTATCTTTTCTTCTATGTTGTGAGCTAGTTGCATAACATTTGCTATCATAGCTTTGGATTCTAGGGTTTCGCCTCTTCAAACAAGACATCTTAGACTTTTTTCTATAAATTTTTCTTTGTGAGGCTTTAGATGCTATAATTTTGACCACGTGGATCTGAAATCTTGGTGAAAATTGTGTAAAAATTTCATATCTTGGTTCGCTATAGTTTTGGAGATATGAGATGTGGAAGTTAGGGCTTTTGTAGGCTCCAAAATTCAGTCTCAAACAGGTGACCTAGGGAAAATCATCATAACTTTCATTTTAGGCATCAAATTTGAATTCTGTAAGAATTGGATGAAATAACATGGAATTTAGTTTTTCATGTAGAAATTTCAAGGGCGAAGGTAGAAACAATGACACATGGTACTCCGTACAAGTTGTCTCTACTGAACTATTCTATAATCAAGACACCGTGGGAGATCAAACATAACTCTTTGTTGAAGACTCCAATATTGATATGACTTATGGGGTTGGAAATTATAGGATTACAATAAGACCAAATTTCAGACCTTGGAGATCCTAAATTACAGAGTTACGACCGTTTCAAGGTTGAGCTCCCAAAAGCAAGAAAAATGTGTGTATTTTGTTTTTATAAATTACATAACTTTTGTTTGAAAAAAAAAGTTTGAAGTGATTTAAAAGGCATATTGAAGCATAGATATCAATATTGGGTTATAAAATTCCTCCCTAAAAAAGGATTCCAGACCCATTAAGCCCTCAGAAATCTCTACTATGATGCATGGAGAGGAAGAATTACAACATGATATCTCGAAATTACTGGACCAAGTGCGACAAATTTCCTTCTCACAAAGAACAATCAAAGATGAAATAAAATATGACATGGATGGTCTAAAAATAGGCATGGAAGCTAATATGGATGTTTTGAAGGATGGAATAGAAGCTAATATGGAGGGTTTGAAAGAAGACATGGAAGGTTTGACAAAGTTATTGCAAGAAAGGCTTCCTGGTGGTGACAAGGTAATCCATGAAAATTATGATGAGGACAAAAGGAATATAAATTGTGATTTTAGAAACTCCAATGTTGGGTTTAAGAACCACCATATTCCAAATATCTATATGAGGAAGTTTGATGGTAAGGATCCAATAACATGGATACTACAAATGGAGCAACATTTTGATCTCCATCATGTGTAACACTCACATAAGTTACGCATTGGAACTTTATATTTAGAACTCAATCAGTTTGTATGGTATATGTTATCACTCCACCAGATCTCCAAGGTTGAGAAGAGACCAACAAAGGTAACCACAGGCCAATATTTTGCCAAGCAGCTAGCCCTACTAGGCAAGAGAGGGCTCTCTCCAATGGATCTCAGCCAATATGACTGGATCAATGAGATATTAGGCTAGGTATAGTAGCACAGGGGTTTGATTGATTGAATTTTGAGGTGTTGGATGGTGAATAGGTCAAGGAAGGAACTAGGTCAGAGCGAACAAGGATCAGAATTGCAGGGATCTTATGGGGCAAGGTAGGTAAGCAGTTAAACACAAGAGGATATATGATGAAATGGTTTAGACTGATAGGGTTTGAGAAAAAAGCATAAGATATATGAATTATTTTCTACTAAGAATAAAATGAAACAAACTATAATTATCCCTCAAAAACAGAGCATAATCTTAATGAATTATGTCTTTCAGACTTAGGAAACAATTAAATTTAGAAATGAAATGAATATGAACCACAATGCATTCACACGTTTTCATAACACAAGAAGAAACAATGTCAAATCATTTACCACTTGAATTCCATCAAAATAGCTACAACTTAGTATGTTATTACTAGCCAAAAGTCTGATTTAAAAATGTGTTCTAAGATCAATCCAACATCATCCAACCCTTGCTATGAGAAAAGAAGTGAGTAATATAGACCAAAACTGATTCTCCCCAACTCAGGGGTCGAATCCCTAACTTGAGGAACTGATACACAAAATTCTCAACTCGAAACCCAAAGACTAGGGAGGTCAACAAACTCATCCCTAACTTTGGTGAAACTGATTCATTTTAGCAAAAAATCCACTTTAACCTAATGTATTTACCCTCTAGTAACTATTTAGGTCATAATTACATTTACAAGGATGAATTAAATCAGTAAAAACTCAAATATTCTATCACCAACGAACAAAAATTAAAAAACTGGAAAATATCAGAGAATCTGGCAAAAGCGCAGCACCTGAAGGAAAAGTGCAGCGCCTAAAGCAAAAGCGTAGCGCCAACTTCAAGGCCACTTTTGGAGGCCTTCCTGAAGTCCAAATTGAGCTCATGATAGCTCATTGGAAATATTCTCTTATATAGTTTCAAAAAATTCACTTGGTTTTTGAAAATGATGAATTTAAGGCCCTCAAAAGTAAAATCTCCCGTGACTGGTCAAAAGCGCAGCGCCAGCCTGAAAAATGAGGCAGAAAGGTGATTTTTTAGGTGTTTTTGGCCATTTCTCCATAACATAATGTCCAATTTTTGTGTGCCAATAGTCAAACGTTGATGTAGAATTCCTTTTGAATCCAATGGTTGTGGCCATTTGTCATTTGGAGGCTCTTAGAAGAATCACATCACCCTAGGCACTGCGCTTTTGATGAGAGGACTGTGCAAAATTTCAAAAAATCACTCAAAAACCTTAAAAAATGGTGGATAGAGTGATGATGATGTGCCTCAATCAATCAGGGAGGCATCAGAAATGATCTCAATTTTATCTTCCTCCTTTTTCTTGATTAGGGTTTGCTTGTGTTTTTCCTCCAACTACTTGAGTTTGATGTTGCAGATCTTGTTTCTAGTGATGTACCTGCTGGACATGTTTCTGATAATCTTATTATATTTGTTTTCCTTGTGGAGGAGCTTCTAAATGTGTAGGTTTACCATATCTATCCATACCTCTCTATCATCTTCAACCTCCTTGGCAATCTTTTCTTCAAAACTAAGTTGCTTTGCCTCATGTTTTTGCTGTTGTAGAGCTCTCCTGAGATCTCTTGTTTTTGGTATTGTCTTGCTGGTTTGAGTGTCATCATGGTAAGAATCATCAAGTGCCATCATTGCCTTACCCTTGGTGTGTTTTCTTTTTTCTTTGAGCAACTCTAGCTCCATGAGTACCTGTTTGTATTTCAGCTTCTTGTTCTCCTGTTAAAGGAATGATATGACAAATTGAGCTCTTGCCATGTTATCCTGAAATTATTTGATCATGGCATCCTTCTCTTTGATGATCAGCTTTGAGGCCTCCTGATAATCTTGATCATCCAAATCCATCAACTCAAAGTCTCTTTCTTCCTCATGAAGGTCTTCCTCTTCATGGACAGCCATTTTGGGGTTGGATCTGTGTTGAGCTGTGGTTAACCATTGGAGGTGAAACTATAATCATTCATTACTATTTTCTATGTTCTGAAATCATTTCTATAGCTATTTTTTCCTGTTTAGGCTTTCTTCACACTGTATAACCATTTTCTGAGCATAATAAGAGCAAGGACATGCCCATTTGGGGGCCTTGGACCCGGCAGATGTAGCCCAGGAGGGGTGAACTGCCTTATCATATGCTTTGTTATATTATGTGATTTATTTGTTGTGATTTTTCAGATTTAAAGATGTTAAACAATAAAAATAAATAAGCCTCCTACACACAAAAAGACTCATAAATTCACCAAAATAATTTTGTTCCAATTGCAAAACATATTAAACAGTTTGCACACATAATTTTATGGATAATGAATACCTCGCACCAGCAAACAAGTAGTTTAATTTCCAGATCATTAGTGATTACTTCTATTATTTCTTTAGGCAGAGTCTATAAAGGGCCAGATAGCTTCTGGATCTCATCCTTTCTTTAAAGGTGACATATCTAGTAAATGCCCCTATAGTCAATCTATGTATTAGAAATAATAAGTTCTCACATTTCAGATCAGATTGGTATCAAAGCTTTGGTTAAGCTTGGTTGTGCTCAGGTTGAGAATTGAATGAGCATTTTTTGTTGTGCAAAAGGTGTTAAAATAGTCAATCTTATTGTTTTATTGGTTGCAAAATGGTTGCTTGTATGAGTTTTCTTGAGTTGAAAAGATAGTTGTTGATAGCTAAGTCTTGGAAAGGAAAAAAGAGTTGTAGGCTATTTCCTTATCCCAAAGTACCTCAAAATTATCATTGGAAAACAAACTCCAATAGTTTGTGTTTTATGGTTGCTTGAATAAGAAGGGGTCTTTACTGACATTTGGTTAAAAGCTTATCATTTTTTGGAAAGCTTTGAGAACTTTTCCTTGGAAGTTCCTTTTGTTAAGTTGACCATTTACATAATGTCAACTTCTTCTACAAGTGAATTTTCCTCCTTCACGAGATTCTTCAATGATGACATGAATAATGAGTTCATTAACGTGAAGGACATGGTGCAGATTCTCATTGAGGAACAAAGAGAAAGTGTTAAGATTCATGCACAATTGTTAGCCATGCAGGAAGATAAGGAAGCAATTCTCCAAAGGTTGCATGACATGGAAAAACAACTCCTTCAAGCTCAAGAAGCTTTGTCCAAGAACAAGTGTGAGAAAGAGGTAAACCATTCAAACTTGTCTTCAATTCCCTCTATTGAAAAGTGTGTTGGTTATTTTGAAAAACATACAATGGGTATAGGGTCCAAATTAATGTTTAAGATGGGCTATCATGAAGGAAAAGGTTCGGGCAAGCATGCACAAGGCATGGTTGACCCTATTTCGGTGGTGGAGCATCCCAAGAATGTTGGTCTTGGATATGAGCAGTTTTATGGAAAATAATTCAAATTCTTGAATGCATGTAATGCAAATTTTAAGAGAACCCTTATCCCAAGTTCTCAAATACATATATGTAAAAATTGTTTTAAGGATGATTTCCATTGTTTGAAGCCATCATTACAGCAAGTAGTAGGTAAACATTTCGCTTATGGCGAGCATGCAAATGTAAGCAGTCTTCAAGACAAGAACATTGATGAAAGTCTGAAAAGGAAAGTTGTTTCCTCTACTAGTTCATCATCTTTCGAAGACAAAAAGGATGGACATTCTATGAAGAAAAAGAGGTATAATCATTCACATGATCAATTTGATTATGTTTCAGCAAAGAATGATCATTTTTCTTGTTCAAATGAAAGAAAATTTTGTTGCACATTTTGTGGTGGAGTTAACCATGTTGCTTCAAGATGCTCGTTGAAAAAGAAAGCACATAGGAAGTAGAAAAGGGAAATAAAGCTTTCTCAGAAAGTGCTTAAAAGTTGCACATTTTGTCAAAGGAAGGGACATGATGTCTCTCATTTTTGGACCTTGCATCCAACTTATCGTCCAAAGCATATGCAGCTAAGGGACAAACAGTATGGTGCAAGTGGATCTATGGAGTCCATTATCGATGTGGAAATGGAAGATTCACATGAAGAATCGCGGTTGCGGCAAAAGACACCATGGAGTTGGCTTGGTAGGAAGTGGATTAAATTCTTAATGCAATAATTCATCTTCATTTTGTACATGAAAATTTCATATTTGTATGGCGAGAAAACTTGGTCGGGATTCGGCACAAGTACATGGCTCATTCAACAAAAATTCGCCATGAGGACAGTTGGCAAGTTAGGAAAATTTTTGGAAGTTGAAGAGAAGATGATGTTTTTATTCTCTCATTTTCTGTACTATAGTTCAGTTTCTTCATTTCAGTGAGCTTTTGGAGTCCAAAAGCTTCTCATTTGGGAGGTGTGATCAAGAGCTCAAGTCCAAGCCATGGAAAAAGCTCAAAATTGAAAGTGTTCAAAATCACTTGCCACCTAAACGATCAGATAGGCCTTAGCGATACGATCCTTATGCCATGAATGGCACTCAAATCTGACATCATATTTGAAAGTTATGCAAGTTTTCAGTTTTCAGTAAACTGCAAAAAACTGAGTTTGACTAGGTTTTACTTCCAAATTTTGAAAATTAAAAAAGGAATATTCCTAGAATATTCCTCGAAATATTCCCTGGAATATTCCTCGAAATATTCCCTGGAATATTCCTCGAAATATTCCATTCGGGCCAATTGATTATTGAAAAGTGGCAAGTTTCGGTTGGAGGATTTTTTTGACCATATGACAGCTGACCAATGGTAGGCCGCCACATGGCACAAGAAAGGTCGGTTAAAATTTTTTTTGGCTCCGACGGGATTGGAACCCAGGACCTCATGCCAAAAAGTGGAGCGCTCTACCATTGAGCCACGACGGTGTTTCTTAAACCATACGCAATTTACATTGGTTTTAATGTTTAAAATTGGTTCGGGCGGAGGTGAATGGGGGCCAGCCCCCACGCAATGTGACCATAGGTTAAGAACCTTGGCCTTAAGGCTCCAAAACCCGTGGAAAAACGGTTATAACTTCCACCCATCAAATATGTGCACATGACCAAATTCCATAATGAAGTTTAATAAGGTGGTTAGCATAACATTTTTTCCTACGGTAAACGCAGAATGTGACCACCTCCAAGCGCTATCCAACATTTATTTTAACTATCAGTTGTTCCGCCAAGGTTGTCGGCAGTTCCTCCATTTTCGGCCTTTGGCCATTTTTAGCGGGCTTAACTGCAGTTAGCCCACATTTAGTGGGATTTTTACATGACATGGGGCAAAATACTGTTTGGAGCATAACTTCTAAATGGGAGAACCTTTCTGAGCGAATTTTTTTGATTTCATATCTTCTCAGCATTCTAAAGCCAATGGTATAGTTTTTAGAACCATTGGAGCTGATCTTCAGCCTATTTAGCTTCAGAGAAGCTTTTTGAGCCACTAGGGCCATTTTGGGGTTGGAGCTGTGTTGAGTTGTGGTTAACCATTAGAAGTGAAACTATAGTCATTCCTTACTGTATTGTGTGTTCTGAACTCATTTCTATAGTTATTTTTTCCTGTTTAGGCTTTCTTCACACTATATAACCATTTTCTGAGCATAATAAAAGCAAGGACATGCCCATTTAGGGGCCTTGGACCCGGCAGATGTAGCCCAAGAGGGGTGAACTGCCTTATCATATGCTGTGTTGTATTCTGTGATTTATTTGTTGTGTTTTTCTAGAGTTAAAGATGTTAAACAGTAAAAATAAATAAGCCTGCTACACACAAAAAGACTCATAAATTCACCAAAATATTTTTTTTCCAATTTCAAAACATATTAAACAGTTTGCACACATAAGTTTATGGATAATGAATACCTTGCACCAGCAAACAAGTAGTTTCATTTCCAGATCATTAGTGATTTCTTCTATTATTTCTTTATGCAGAGTCTGTAAAGGGCCAGATAGCTTCTAGCTATCATCCTTTCTTTAAAGGTGACATATCCTTTAAATGCCCCTACAGTCAATCTCTATATTATAAATAGGAAGTTCTCACATTTCATATCAGCCCTCTAAAAAGAGTATCTATGGTACAAATGGGGGTAGTGTTGTATACCTCATATTCTTCATCCTCCAACCATATAGTTAGATCATGATCAATGGAAGGTTGGGATGGAGGATATAATACTAGTTGTTTAGACAAGGGCCCATTCTTAATAGTCATGTTTCCGAACTGACAGCTGATATAAGCATCGGAAATGGCTAACCAATGTCTCCCTAAGATGAGAGGATACACATTGAACTTGTTTTTTGTCTACAGAACTAGGAAATCTGTGGGATACTACCAAGAGTTAATTGAAACCATAACATCCTCAGCAATTCCTTCTGGAGTTACTGTGGACCGATCTATAAGTTGCAAAATTGTTGTGGTTTTCCTCAAAGTCCCTTGGAGGTTGAGTTTTAGCATAGTTTCCTTGGTCATGACATTGATGGCATCCCCAAGATCAATCAGGGTATTGGGGACTATGACAACATCTATGTGCACATTTGAAATTGAATTGCCAGGGTCCAAGTACTTTGGAAAGATCACCCTTCCCAACATTAATTCGGACGATTGTCCTACTACATTGATGGTTTGGGTATATTTCTTCTTTATCCCATGTTTATTGAAGCACTTTTCCTTTATGAGCCTATTGTAAATAGGGACATCCTTAATGGCCTAGAGAAGTGGTATATTTACACACAACTTTTTTAGTTCTCCCAAAAGTTATGTCCCCTCTAGGGTGTGTTGACTGGAATGGATCAAGCGCTCGGGAATAGGAGGTTGTTGGATTTGAGGGTTAATTTATTCATCTTCCTCCTTAACCTCTACAGGTGGAGATGGAGGTTGGTTGTCTGGGAGTACTCTTCTCGACCTGAGGTTAATCTCTTGTATCTCCACAGCATAAGATGGATAGGATGTCTCTCCACTATAAACCTATTATGCTTGTCTGTTGTTCAGGTTCGGATTGGGTTGTGCAGGCATCTGAGGCAACTTGGGTGGAGCAAAATTAGTAAGCTGAGTTTGAGGTTGGGGTGGAGGCATTAGAGAAGGTGGTTGATTATGTTGAGGCCTCCACCCTTGGGATGGATTGTTCCACTGAGGTTGTTGAGGAACATACTGTTGAAAAGATTGGTTCATAGGCTGAGGATGATATGGATGGTTGTAAGGCCAAGTAGGAGGTGTAGGCTAGGATGGAGGAGTGGGGGTGTACCAAGATTGCATCGGTGCATTCTGATTATTGTGACAGTAAGAGTAAGGTGCACCCTTCATACCTTGTTGATATGACCTAGGGCCTTGAGGCCTTCTCTGGTTGATGAAACATAGTTTCTCTGGTCCTCTTTCCCCACCTTGATATACAAATTTGAGTCCAGGTAAGGAGGGATACTTGTCTATGGCATGATTCTCCTCACATACTAAGAAAACCTCTATGACATTTAATGGACATTCGTTTCTAGGGTGTTTTCTAGTACATATAGGGAAAAATATAGCCAAGGCCCTTTCTGCTTCCTCTTGCTTCCTCTTGACCAGCATTGTGTCCATATGCAAGGAAAAGGTGTGTAGCATGTCACCCTTGAAGTCCTCCAACATATTTCCAATCTCATGCTTGATGGAGGTGGAAGAGGAAGGGGTATTGGTTGTACTTTGGCTAGCTCTGCCTTTCTTTCTAGCTTCCCTAGAATGGTTCCTGGAGTCAATTTTGATTGTTTCATAAGGCAGTTAGTAGATATCTCCTCCTAATAACATATTGAGGGTTTCTATCACCTCCTTCCTGATCCCTAGGATAAGTACTATTTTAAGTGATCTATGATAAAGAGTACAGTTGGCTCTCTTATAGTTTAACTAAAACCTTTCTTCATATTCTTCTAGGGATTCATTAGGCCCTAGAGTCATCTTGAATATCTCATATTTAGTTTCCTTGGACCTACAGTAGTCCTTGTACTTATTGTTGAAGGCCTCTTGCATCTGTGCCCTGGTAGTGATGTTATTCCCAGGTAGACCCATGAACCAGCACAAGGTTGCATTCTTAAGGGTAGATGGGAATAGCTTCAGCTTTTGATCATCTGAGGCATAGTCATAGGTCATATAGACAATAGAAAATTCAAACATGAATGTGTCGGGATCTTCAGAGGTAAGTCCATGAAAGTGTGGAAGGTTTGAGGGGCTATTGTTCTTCATTCCAATTTCCCCATAAGCTTCTCTAATGGGAAAGGCTCCCTAGTTTGAATAAGTGAAGCAGGTCCCTCACGTGAAACAATGTCTTCTTCTTCTCCAATAGGTTCTTCAAAATTTTCAGAAGGCTCACCTATGGTGTGTTCAACCTCGCAGCCACTGAAGAAGAGTGAAGAGTGACTATGTGGTGATGTGGGGGTTTTAGGTAAAAAAATTCCTTGAGTATCCCTACTCCTACGAGGCATGAAAATCAGATTTTTTTGTATTTTTTTCAATTTTGAAACAACATGTAAAAGGAAAGCAAAAAAGAATGCTAAAGCAAAATCAAAGCATCTACTAGACACCTCCCCGACAATGGCGCAAAAACGTGGTGAGCTCTAGTATTGCACCAAGAATATTGCAACTCCCAGAGGATTCCCTACTTTACTTTATCGACCCGGGGTTCGTACAAACTTGGAGGTGACAGTGTTATATACACATCATATGCATTCTACTCATGTCATCCTCTTCTGATCTCTACAAAAGGGTGCTACCTATAGGGTTTCTGGATGAAGTCTGTCACACTTATGAATTTATGCCTAGGGCTAAAAATAATTCAAAACCATGGATCTATCAGCAAGTATAGAACTACACTATAGAAAGCAAGTACATCTAACTACTCTATAATGAAAGAAATCTACATATTAAACTATGATAAGAAATGAAAGCAAACTAGGCCTCTTGCATGAAGTAAATTATTGAATTGAAATTGCATAAAGGAAAATAACCTAATAACACTTTTCTGGGCCAAATGGATAAACACACTCTATCCACTTTATTTTCTATCTATCATGATTTTAATCATGCAGTTAATCATGACCTAACTGTGCTTGTAAATGCATTGTTTTGCAGCTAGGAGGAGAAAGCGCTAAGGTGGCTTATGGAAGGCTTGAACACATGGGTGCAAGGTTGAAGGTGTATGTGTGGTTTTGGTAAGTCTATATGATGTGGATGGTGGTTTATAGGCTTAATTAGGGGCCCACTGGTACTGCTACAGGTTTCCTGTAGTGCTACAGGAAAGTCCTGAATTTTACAAGAAATAGTCCAAGGGAAATCTGAGGAAAAAAAATGGGTGTAAAAAGTGTATGGAAGGTGGAGTGAAGGTGGTTTTAGATGAGTGGAAGGTTTCCGACCCCTTGGACAAGCTCAGAACATCTTGGGAGGCATGTCTTGCACCTCTAGGGTTTGCTCACAGTGTAGGGATGAAAAATCTGAAAACAGGCCTGATGCCGATTTTGCTTAACAAAAGGTTGATGAAGGGTGAGAAATGAAGCTGAAGGTGTTGGTGAAGTCATCCTTTGATGTGCTACTTGAACCTGCAATAAAACTACATGTTCATGCAATAAAAATGGACAAATTCATGATAAAGGAAATGGAAAATATGAGTTTATTTTGGAAATAAAATCTACGTTAGCCTACAAACATAGATCTAACACAACATTCTAAACATATTCATGGAACTACAACAACCTAACTTATTCATTCCAATAAATCATAAACTAAAAAGTAATTTTGGCCTATGGGGAAGGTCTACCCTCCTCAAGCTCCAATGAAAGATATGAGAGGGGGAGGCTTGACTCACGTCTTTTTGAGTTTATAACCTACTTTACCAACATGTAAGCAAGCTAAATCTACAACAAAAGACAAATGGAAGAAAACTAAAAATAGTGAATTGAAATGCAAGAAAACTAGCTAAATACTCATAAGAAAAACTAGCTAAATTGACATAAAATTAAATAATGAATACACAAGAGAGACTAAGACAAATGGATTGGGCCCTAACCCACAAGCCTAGCTTTTTGAAACTAGATCAGTGAAGCACAATCTGAATACTCGTTTTATTGCAAAAGATAGTCTCATTATATCAACATGAAAGTCTCAAAAACCTATTACAAGAGCTAAGAGGCTAATGGATTTCTCCAAAATTTGAATCCTAATGAGCTATTTCTCATACCTATTTAACCTAAAGGGTAGCTACCAAAAACTCCCTAAAAAGTAGGTGATGAGTCCACTTTGACTGCAAGTGAAATGTAGCTTTGGTGCACTTGATCTTGAGTTTTCTTGGCTGACTTTGATTTCAAGTTGTTGGAGGGAATATTGAGGATCCCTTGGCTGCCTTTGGGAGTTAAGGAGGTGGAAAATCCCCCTATAATCTCTCCTTGTTATCCACTCCGAGTCTTAATGAAAAAATCTTCACCAAAAATGCAATACCTTCATTATTTTCCTACATTTAACTCATGTTAGGCACTCGAAGTATGACAAGCCTCAATCACCATCTAAAATAGCATCATAAGACCATAATATAATTAAAATGCAATAAAAATAGACTTAATAAGGCAAAAAGGTGACCATTAACCCCTCCAAATGTACCTAATGATGGAGCTCATCAGCAAAGGCCATGACCCTTTATGGTATGAAACTGGTTTGAAGTCCATATCATATTATTGTAAAAATTTCTTCCAAATATCACTATTATCACCCATCTCTTGCTACATAAACAATGTTCTTACTGCTAGATGAGGTACAAATATGATCGTGTGATCTTTCAATAGATAGGCCTTGAAGTACTTAACTGCCTTGTAAACAACATATGTGTTTTTTTCAATGGCAGGATAATTTAGTTATGGCCCTTATAGACTAATTCTCATAAAAGAGATAGGTTACCCATTTCCTTCAATATCCTTTTGATTCAATACGACCGCAATCGAGGAATCTAAAGCAAAGGAATAGAGCAACAATTAAGTTCCATAGTTTGGACTGAATAACGCAAGTGCATTAGCAATAGCCTACTTAATTTGAGCGAAAACATCATTTTCATGTTTATCCCATTTGTATACTTCATCTTTATGGATCATCTCTTGTATAGGCTTGACTATTTGAGCATAATCAAAGACGAATTTTCTCAACAAATTAATCTTCCCTAAGAAAAACTACATGGCTTTCTTATTTACAGGAAACATGATCTGTGTGATGGCTCCGACACTGTCTAGATCAATTTTAATTCCACTTTTTGCAATGATGTGCCCTAAGAGAATACCTTTTGACACCCCAAAGACACTTTCCTTGGGATTAAGAGAAATCCATATTTTCAACACTGATCAAATATATGTTTCATATGATGTACGTGATTTGATATTCTCTTGGAAAACATAGTAAAATTATTCAAATAAACAACTATTATTTGACCAATAAAGCCATGGAAACTGATGTCCATCGCTCTTTGGAAAGTAGCACCGACATTAATAAGTCCAAATGGAATCCTCTTGAAGGTGAATGTTCACATTTAGTCCTGAAGGTAGTCTTCAATCGGTTGGGTTCCACTACTATCACTTGATTATAGCCAAAGAAACCATCTAGTATTGAAAACATATCAGACCCAGAAACTATCTGAAGGATTTGTTCCATGGATGGCACTGGGTAATTGTCTTTATCATAATCCTGGTTGAGATTACGAAAATCAACAGATAGCCTGATTTGACCATACTTATTTCTAGATGGGACCAAATTGGAAACCCAAATGGAATATCTAAATTTAAATACGATCTGAGACTCCAATAGTTTTCTCAATTCCTTTTAGATAAGGGGTTCCAGTGTTGGATGAACCTTTCATAGTTGTTGTTGGAAAGGATTTGCCCCTTCTTTTATTGGAATAACATGTTGGATAATACGAGTGTCATATGTCTTTATATCATCTTATGTCCATGCAAATACATCACAATATTGTTTGAATAAGAAAATAAACTCCTGCCATTCATGTGGAGAAAAACACATACCGAGATTTACATACTTATGATATTCTTGAGTTCCCATATTGACTTGTTTAGATGATAACTTTGAGCTCTAAGTATTTGTGTTAGTTGGTCCTCTAAAACAGTTATGCAGGTCATATAATTTCTCCAGTGTAGAAATTATACAACAAGCATGTATATCATGGATTCAATCTGATCTAACAATGTACTAAATTTAAATACTAAATCACTCCTACAAATCAATTGCGGAATTAAAAACACAATCACCAATCACATGAAGCAAAGAAGAATCATTCAAACCACAACACAAATAATTTCCTGGGGAAATATTGCTGCTCAAAACCCCACTATCTTCTATTGTATATTCAGCATGGATACATGAAACAATTACATACAACTCTTCTCACAATATCCCTCCTGTACTCAACTAATTTTCTCACACTGTCCTGGATAAAACTAACCAATACTTAGCCAATTTTTTTCCTCCTGACAGCCTGCCTGCCTTGCGCAATTTGTGTGGAATGAAATCCCTATTCCATAAGAATTTTTTCCTTCCTAAACTACGCAAGGATCATGGGAAATCTAATGGGTGTTTGGTTGCATGGGTGCAACCCAATAATCCTACAACTGATAGTCAACTTCCCTTTCACCTAGATCTCAACTGGGTCTCCACTAGAACTGACATGCATGCAACTAATAATAGTAAATCCTTAGTTGCATCTGAGATCACTGATTGTGAATTAATTAATATTTAATTTACTTGATCTCTCACTAGTGTATCAAATAGTTACAACTAGCACAACTGATTTTAACTCACTTAACTGAGTTAAACTGATTACAACCTGCATTAACTAATGCACCATTACACTTTGAACTCTGTTACAACTATAATTACTCTGCATGCCTCACCAACTACCTTCAACTCGAAATTCATGAGTTAACTGAGTTTATCACACTCAGTTAACTATTACAAGTTATTTTGAGATTATATTACATTCGATTGTCCATCTTAAATAAGGGATAACTAAAATATACATGCACCAACTTTAACCCACACCAGTGTAGGTGTTGCTAAGACCTGTGGTCCCACACTAGTGTAGGTGCTGCTTGGACCTCCTGGTCCCACACTAGCATGGGTGCTGAAATTTCTTGTTGAACTTCAACACTCCCTCTCAACAAGAAAGGGATTATCCTTCACCTTGATCCTGCCTCTATGGTATTCAAATTTTCTCATGGTGAGTGCCTTCGTCAGAATACTTACATCCTGATCTTCCGTGGGAATGTATTGAAGTAACATTATTCGCCTCTGCACACAATCAGTGAGATGTTGGTATCAGATATCTATGTTCTTGGACCTATCGTGAAACACATGATTAATCGATAATTTAATGTAACTCTGATTATCACAATGTATCACTGTCGAATCCATCTGAGAACCAAAAAAACCAACCAAGATCTTTCTCATCTAGATAGCCTCACATGCAGCTTGACTTGCTACCATGTACTCTACTTCCGCTAAACTGAGTACCATAGAACGTTGCTTCATACTGTACCAAGAAAATGTTGTCGATCATATGCTAAAGGTCCCTCCTAATGTGCTCTTTCTGTCTGATGGAATGCCTGCCCAATCTGCATCCATGAAGCCTTCAAGCTTCACTCCCTCTATTTTTTTGTACCATAATCCATACTCTGATGTGCCCCTCAGGTATCTCAAGACATGCTTCCCCGCCTTTGAAAAGAGCTTGGTAGGCTTAACCATAGATTGACTCAGTTGATTAACTACGTAGCAAATGTCTAGTCTGGTGTTCACTAGATACATCAGTGAACCAACTAACTGCCTATAGATAGTAGCATCCACTACCTCTCTAGAAGTAGCATCCTCTTTCCTCCAATTTCTTGGAAAAGGAGTGTCCATGGGTTTGCAGCTCTCCATGTGAAACTTACCCAGTATCTCTTTGGCGTACTTGCCTCGAGAAACAAAAATTTCACCATCCGGCTGCCATATTTCCAAACCAAGGAAATAATGAAGGAGTCCCATCTCCTTCATTTCGAACTCCCTTGCAAGATCCTCCTTGCATGATTGTATCAGTTTCTCATCACCAGTCAAAATTATATCATCAACATAAAGAACAATAATCAATAGCTTACCCTCAACCACAATCTGGTACAGGTTTGCATCAGCTTCACTTTTGGTGAAGCCCAGTCTAGTGAAATAGTTGTCTATCTGAGTGTACCAAGCACGAGGTGCTTGCTTCAGCCCATACAATGCTCTCTTGAGTCGACACACATGTGACTCACTATCGAAGATATCGAAACCTTCTGGATACTCTATTTACACTTCTTCCTCAATGACTCCATTGAGAAACGCAGTTTTTACATCCATTCGATGAATGTGCCAGCCCATCTATGCTGAGAGTGCAAGAATGGATCTAATGGAAGAGTACCTTGCAACAGGTGCAAAATTCTCATCATAATCGATCCCCTCAATCTGTGAGAATCCTTCGGCCACAAATCTAGCCTTGTATTTTTCCACACTTCCATCAGTAGCTTGCTTTACCTTGTAGATCCATCTATATCCAACCACTAATTTGTCAACTGGTCTTGGGACAATCTCCCATGCACTATTCTTGACAATGGAGTCATACTCCTCCGCCATTTCATCAACCCAAATTGGTTACTGCACTACCTCCTGAAAGGAAGATGGTTGAGTCACAATACATTTGCTCATAAGAGCCATGTATCCAGTAAACCTATCTGGGGATTGTCTCTGTCTTCGCTATGAATTAGGGGCTCCTACATTCTCTGCAACATCAAGTCTCAATATATCAGCTTCTGTGGTGCACCTTATGCCATTTCTGACGGATGGTTTTGCATGAGTTTTTTCCACTACTCCATGATCCTCTGCTAAGGCTCATCCTTGGGAACCAAGTGTTCCTCATCTACATGAAAATCCAACTCCCTCTCAAGGGACAATAACAATTCTTTCTCCTCGCCAAATTTTATATCCCGTCGCACAACAGTCATTCTGATGTTTAGAAAATACACCTAATAGTTGTGGGGAGTTTCAGTGTACCCCACAAAAATCCCAATCTCAGTTGTTGGTTCCAGCATCTTCCTGGCATCTTTGGTCACATGCACATAAACAGATGAGCCAAAAATCTTAAAATGTGAAACATCAAGTTTCTTACCAGTGAAAGCCTCTTCTAGTGTACTCATACCAAGTATCCTATGAGGACAACGGTTCTCCACAAATATCGCAGTGTTGCATGCTTTCGTCCACAGATGCATCGGTAGGCCTTGATCATGCAACATCGCTCTTGATGCACCCACAAATGTTCTATTCTTTCTTTCAGCGACCCCATTCTGCTGTGGGTTATGAGGTGCTATTAGTTCTCTTAAAATTCCTTCTTTACTGAAGAATTTCTTGAATTCGTTAGAGATGTACTCACCACCATTATCACTCCTTAGAGCCTTCACTTGCTTCCTCGTTTATTTCTTCACCGTTGCTTTAAACTCAAGAAACTTTGATAATGTTTGATCTTTTTTCTGCATGAAGTAGATCCAGCACTTCCAAGAAAATTCATCAACAAATATCACATAGTACTTATGTTTTGTTGTTGAAGCAACAGAGAATGGTTCACACACATCTGTGTGAACTCTTTCAAGGATCCCCGAGGCTCAGTTCTCCTTCTCATGAAAGGTGGCATTTACATATTTTCCCATAGTACATCCCTTGCATGTGTCTAAATGTGCAAGTGTACCCTTGGGAAGACCAGTAGAAATCTTTTGCATGACTTTCAACGCTCCCTGGTGAAGATGGCCCAATCTCCTGTGCCATAACTCGCCCTCATCCCGTCTCACCACTTTGTTCACCTTTCCCATAAATGTTGCGTAGCAATATACATCCATCTTGTAGAGATTCTTAACTTGAATGCCAATCTTCTTGGCTTGTCATGTTGTTTTGTGTTGCAGGAAATATTTTCCTTCACTAAAAACAACATCATAGCCTCTATCCTCCAACATTGTAACTAAGACTACATTTTTCTTCAAACCTAGTACATGCATTACATCTTTAATTGAAAGGGTTTACCTGACTGTATCTAGAAGGTAATGGTACCAATTCAAGTAGCATTGTACCGCTCGTCATCACCCATTTCAATATGCATCTAGAGATCCTTCTCCTCCAAGCTACTGAAAAGTTCCTTGTCTTCCGTCATGTGAAAGGAAGCACCGCTATCAAAATACCACATAGATCCCAATGCACTTGACACCATGCATGCGATCAATGATAATTCAAGCTCAAATTTTGAGGCCAAAGCCTCACCAAATATAGATCCTCTAGCCTTCTTGTTTTTCTTCTTTTGTAGACAGTTAGTAGCATAATTCCCATGCTCGTGATAGTGAAAGCACTTCACTCTGGACATGTCGTGCTTCTTGTCATATTTGGACTCGGATTTGGAATGGAATGTCTTCCCCTTCCCTTTCTTTGACTTGGTAGCCAAAGCACAATATTATTCATGTTCATTCTTAGATGAAGATCCATATCTGGTGTTCCGTCTGAACTCCTCCTACACAAAATCTGACCACATTCGTTCCCAATCTGGCAGCTTTTCCCTTCCATTGACAGAGTCTTGATAATTGTGCCAACTCTTGGGAAGTCCTAGGAGAGCTAAAATCACCAAATCATCATTAGAAACAGTTATTCCAATTCTCCCCAACTCATCCTGACATTGGACAAACCTTTTTAAATATTTTGGCATGGAATCGCCTTTCTCCATCTTGATCTTCCTGAGTTTAACTTTCAGTTCCAATTTCCTACGATCACTGCTACTCTGAAATAGATCCATCAAAACCTTCCACATTAAATATGGTGTGTCTTTCCCATGTAGGCTTGAGACAATGTGGTCTCATACTCCCTCCAGTAGGATCCTCCTCACCTTTTCCACTTTCTTTTGCCATGCATCAATATTTGCAACATTTGTCACAGCGGGTTTACGAACATCAGTGTCAATGAATTCCTTCAAGCCATTGTCTTTAAGTACTGCCTCCATCATTTCCTTCCAAGCAACATAGTTGGAGTTTCCCTCGAGTGCATACTCCAATCTCAAGCCATTGAAAGCCATTTAGATCCTGAATCAGCTGTAGCACCAAGAAAGTATTTCTACAAATTTGAATTCTATTTAGTATCAAACTCGGCTCCTCCTTCACTATTGTGATTTCATGTGCTATGATACCATGTATAAATTATACAACAAGCATGTATATCATAGATTCAATCTGATCTAACAATGTACTAAAGTTAAATACTAAATCGTTTCTACAAATCAATTGTGGAATTAAAAACACAATCACCAATCACATGAAGCAAAGAAGAATCAATTAAACCACAACATAGATAATTTCCCAGGGAAATTTTATTGCTTAAAAACCCACTATCTTCTATTGTATATTCAGCATGGATACATGAAAATATTACATACAACCCTTCTCACAAGAGCCCTCCTATACTCAACTAATTGTCTCACATTGTCTTGGATAAAACTGACCAATACTTAGCCAATTTTCTACCTCCTGAAAGCCTGCCTTGCTTGCGCAATTTGTCTGGAATGCAATACCTATTCCATAGGAATTTTGACCTTCCTAAACTGCGCAAGGATCGTGGGAAATCCAATGGGTGTTTCCCAATAATCCTACAACTGATATTCAACTTCCCTTTCACCTAGATCTCAACTAGGTCTCCATTGGAACTAAGATGCATGCAGCTAATAATATTAAATTCTCAGTTGCATGTGAGACCATTGATTTTGAATTAATTAATATTTAATTCACTTGATCTCTCACTAGTGTAAACATTTACAACTAGCACAACCGATTTTAACTCAGTTAACTGAGTGAAATTGATTACAACCTCCATTAACTAATGCACCACTGCACTTCGAACTCTATTACAACTATAATTACTCTGCATGCCTCACCAATTTCCCTCAACTCGAAATTCATGACTTAACTGAGTTTATCACACTCAGTTAACTATTACAAGTTATTTTTATATTATATTACATTTTATTATCCATATTAATTAAGGGATAACTAAAATAGACATGCACCAAATTTAGCCCACACTAGTGTAGGTGCTACTAAGACCTGTGGTCCCACACTAGTGTAGGTGCTGCTTGGACCTCCTGGTCCCACACTAGCGTGGGTGCTGAAATTTCTTGTTGAACTTCAACATCTAGTGACACCACACCTTTTGTCATAGTTTTTCCTTTCGTTGCATTGGATGCTTCTTGAAAATCCTGATCATGCCCATGCTCGTCTATGGTATCATTTTTTAATACATCTATATTAGCCATAAATTACAGTATTTGTTGGTCATTGAAAACACATAAATTAGTGATATTTTCCGGCCCAGATGGTTAATATATAATTTCAATAGAAAACCCATTTTTCAACGGCGACATCCTAGCAGTTGTGTTTGCTAATGCGTGTTTATTGCAACATTTCTAAGTCTAAGAACATAAATAATATTAAAAGCTTTAAAATGAATAATCAAACACCATACCTCATGTTTGTATTTTTTAATATTCATTGAAACACAGTGGATAGTATCTCATACCTGACGAGTGACCACCTCTGAGTCACAAATTACCTTGAGTATCTCTACCTTCAAATCGAAGGCTTTGTTCAATCCAAGTATGAGCACATCATATTCGACAGTACTATTAGTACACTCAAACTACACACGGAATGAAAGGACATGCTTCTTGTTGCATGGGTCTATAAGTACGCAACCAGCTCCAGAGTTGTCCTGCGTCTTTAAACCATAAAAATATAGAGTCTGAATATTATGAGCTACTAAGCTACTTCCTATACTACTGTTACTATTATTATGTACATCTATATTACATGATTCATTTGTACCAGCTGGATAACAAGGAAGGAGCTCCGGTTGTGTGTATGATGGAATGGGTGATGGTTGTGCTTGATAACACCCGAGGTCAATTTCAAGGTAACAATTCCCAAAAATTAGATCGACAAAATAAATCAGCTCATTTTATCCCTTAAGTGGTGTAACGGTCTGTTTCATATATGTCTCACTCTCCATTCGAATCTAGTTATTCCTACCCTTGTATGGAAGCCACAAATGTGACCATTCTATCACAAAATACCCTTGTAATTGTCTAGACATGTCTCTACTGAGGAGTACACCATAGGCTTTAGGAATGTCCAAAATTACAATAATTATACATTGATGAACTCGATTGTCTCATGATAATATAATAAGCACATTCTTGAGTTCGTCAATAGCTTGGACAAGATATTTGTCCAACTGAATAAATTGTGCATCGTTTTTGTCCCATTTAGCATTTATTTTCTTTACAACAGATAATGGCATTACATTTACAGATGCATCAAAATCGACTAAAAAATTAGCTATGGAAAATATAATTGAAAATTCGAAAAGTCAATAAAAATGGAGGGCATAGAGTGTTAACTTCTAGTGTTACAACCTTAACTGTAGATTTAAGGGAACCGAAAGGCTTACCAGACACCTTTTGAGAGGGAGAAGATTTATCGCCTAGCAAAGGTTTTGAAAAGGCTTGGATGATTAGTTCATGGTGGCATGTGATCTTTGCAAGCTCATGGATGGAAATATTAGCTCGATTTTTCTTCAAATATTCAACTATGTTATAATCAATCATTTCACCTCTAGCAGGTAATGCTAAAGTGTCTAGAGAAGTGGATTTATTTGACACTTCCAGAGTGGAGGACTTACTCTTGTTACAGGAGGAAATTTTCTTGGAATTAGTTGTATTTCCAAACTTAGTCTTTTCATTATGGGTGGGATTGATCTATAGTGAGATCCTTCTTAAAAACCGCTCCTTTAATTTATTTCTCGTCACCTCCTATTCATAGATGGGACCTTTACAACTTAAACTATATCGACCATTTTTCTTTTGAGGGGGGGGCTCACTTTATGGTGGTTCTTCGTAATTCTTCTTGTCAACATTACACACATAATCAAAATTATTCATTGCATGTCCAATACCTTTTCTTTATTTAGCCACTACAGTTTCTTCTGCTTCTTTTGTTTGTTCTACCTGCTTGTATGCTAATAGGGAATCCACAATGTGTGAAACCAGAGCGTTCATGTTGTGGTTCCACTATGGGCATGTCTTTTCTAAATGATATTCCTAGTGAAAAGAAAAGTATTTTTCCATACCCATATTCTCTATATTCAACACAACATTCAAACTCTAGGTAGACTTGGTGGGCTTATTATTGTTGTTACTATTATTATTATTCCTTTGAAATGGGAAGGACTTGGGAGGATTATTGTTATTAGAAGTCTCGTTTGACCTTTTCTTTATCTCTGAAATTTCATTGGTAAGTGTTTTCACCATCTTGGTAAAACTTTCGATATTTGATGATTCATTATCCTTAGCCTTACATGAAGAAGGATGAGACCTCCTATTGGTTTCCTTAGAGTCTTTTGATTCATCGTCATCCATAATAACTCCAATAGCACGCAATTCCTTCTCTACGGTGATTTCTTCCACAAATTTTAGTGCCAATGTTTATTTTACAACTTTTTTAATGAATTAGGAAATTTTATTGGGAAAGGAAACTGTGTAATAATCAATAGTAATTGAATCATGTGGTTTCGTGCCTTGGGGAAATTTGTTCAATATACAATTGAAATTTTGATTGAAATATTTCAATTTATCTTTTTCCCCCATCTTAATGTTTCTGATCTCTTTCATAAACATGGCAGAATTCTTTTCATCCACAAATTTCTCAAGAAAAAAAAAAATTTAACTCCCTCCAACTATGGACTAAATTTTCAGGAAGACTATGGTACCATGTTGTTGCTCTACCTTCTAATGTATAAGGGAAAATTCTGCAAGCAACATCATCATACCTTACATCCAACATATGTAGATGGATGTATAATTCTTAATGTGATATTATGCCTTTGTCTTCTTATTTGGATTAAACATTGATAAAAACTTTTCCAGATGCATAGGTGTCTTATGAAGATTGTTCGAAAGAGAAATAGGTGTTGGAAAGTAACTAGGTTCAATCTTCATAATGACATGTGTAATTTTGATTTTATGTAATTGATGAAAAGAAGAAAAATAGAATTATTAGTATGTTTGTCTCATGTGTTTGATAAGAAAGGAATTTTATTTTATTATGACTCCCATTGTGAGTCCTTAGGATTGGTCATAAAATCAATTTGAGTATATTTCATGTATGAAGGACCCTTCTTGGGCATATTATACTTATGTATGATTCAATAGAATTTTTAGGTAGCCCTCCAAGACAAGAACAAATCATCCCTCTTCTAGTCGACTTCAATAAGTGAATTCATGTCAACCTAACCATTAAATGGAAACACAACAATTCACAGACTCATAGACAAACGAATATAAATATAAGTGTAAGAACTTCGCAGAAAACATAATGAAAAATCAGATTACACTCTGAAATAAATTCGAATCACAGAAAGTTTGTATCATAGGTAACACAGTTCAGTGTCATTGTAGGGATATCACAATGAAGCACAGTTTGGTGTCATTACAGAGATATCACAATGTGCACAGTTCGGTATCATTGTAGATATATTACAGTGTGCACAGTTTGGTGTCATTGCAAAGAAAAACTCACATTACAGTGACCACAGGATTCGGTATTATTTCAGTGTCCTCAGTTTGGTTTCATCACATGATCAAAGTGACCTCATACAATGAATTCAATTAGGTACTATTACATTGACATATTTTCAGTCACCAAGTCTGAAGTTTAGGTGTTGAAGAAAGATTCGAGAAAGGGTAGTCAAGGAAGTGTGAAATCTAAAGCTTAAGTTCAATAAAAGGAACCAAGAAAGAGTATGCAAGAAAGTGAGAAAGATAGGTTGAGACAAAGAAATTTTGAATTCAAAAAGGAAGCAACAAAAGTCTCGAAGGAAGGCTGAAGGGTTGAAGCTAACGAATATCAAAGTGAAAGAGGACTTGTGTCTTGGTCTTCGAATGGAAAATAGGTCAAGGTTCTTGGTATTGGTATTCGCTAATTGAAATATATGTAAGAAGAATTTGTGCAGGTTTTCCTCTCAAAGAATGAGATTTTTTAGCCCTGGATGATAGCCTATATTTTTTGTCACTTTTCTCTTTATGGTTTATGCATTGGTAGTTGTCTGATGAAGAAGAACACTAATAACCTAAGTGAAAGAATATCCTAATCTAAAGAAGTAAAAATCACTCATAAGCAGTTACTAATAGAAGATAAATCACTTAATGCCTATGCCTTATATTTCTCAACATGATATTAGAGCTAAGGTGGCTATGTTAAGGAAGGGCGTATTTTCAAGGGACACTCAAGGATCAAATCTCAAGGAAGGCATCAAAGCGAAGATCATATTGAATTCAAGAAGAATCATAACCCTAGATCAAAGAAGTATAAACAGAAGTATTAGGATCATCATCAAGAAGGAGAAAGAAAAAACCCTACATATACTCAAGTTAAAGTGTTTTGAATACTATTCATCCAAAGGAAGCTAGATCAAAAGGTGATATCATCTATGTGATCAAGGATCAATCTTGAAGAAAACTACCTTCATGAAGGAGAGGTTTTTTATTATCATCAACATCAAGGAAGCAACAAGAATAAGGATCATCCTATCAAGTAAGTATATCTATGTCCACATCTGAATCTTTCAAAATGTAATTTTGCAAGGAAAACAACAAATTGTTTGGGGCTTCAAACTATCTTGCATGGAAGAAAAGGACAAATCTGAATCTCATTGAAAATGAGGTTATGGAACATGTCAAAGGATACATCACCAAACCAAGCAAATAATATTCTCAAGCTCTTGCCAAGTATATCAAAAGGGGAAGTTAGGGCTCAAAGGATTCTCATAGAATCCATCAAAGATCCCCTCATCCCATATGTATCTTAACATGCAACTTCAAAAGAAATCTATGAGAAACTGGTAGAGCTATATTTCGTAAGCATTGTTGGAGAAGTCATGTCATTAAGGTAAGAACCCTACAAGTTGAATATTTCTAAGGAAGATGGAATAGCCTCATACTTTATGAGGAAATCTGAAATCTGAGATCAACTACAAGAACTGGGAGAAGTCATGTTTGATAGTGAAATGTCTACGTTGGTATTAAATGCACTACCATATGAGTGGGGTAACTTTAATTCAAGTATTTATGGGAATAAAGAAGCTACTTCATTCCAAGATCTATGGTAAATATGAAATATTGAATGATCTAGACCAAAGGCTAAATCTGATGTGGGAACAGGTGAGAAAAATCAAGATTATGCTGTAATAACAAGAAGAAATGGAAATTTTGGAAATTTTGGTTCTTGGAAAAAGAAAAGGGACATGTCTAAAATTCAATTCTATGGGTGTCATAAATATGGACACTACAAAATGAATTGTCCTAATATCAAGAAGGGCAACAAAAGAGGAAGAGATAAAGCCCACATCGCCATAGAAGTAGAGGACGTTGAAAATAAGTATAAGAAAGCGAAAGTAAGAGATATCTATTACTGAGATAGTCTTCCTCACCTAAGGTCTTTTCAAATTCCTAATTCCTTTGTTATATGATATGTCTATCATGATTCACTAAATGGGATGCTTCAAGGCGTCATATAAGCATTGAAAGAAAGAGCTTAGGACATCATCAAAGATGGTTAGAATCTATGAAGTCTAGGATATAGTTCTTGGGAATCTCATTAAGAACATAAGTGGCAAGGTCATATAGTACTAGGTCCATCATACATATGTCAAAAGGAAACATATGCTGATAGGGATACTTTAGATCCTCAATATTATCTAATGTAATCTTCATTTAAAGGTTCATCAATAATCAGGAAAATCAAGTGTTTCATCAAGAATTCCAAACTTGTGGAATTCATGGGATGATGGTATGATGAATTAAAGAAGCAAATCAAGGGATTAAAGCTCTCTCAATCAAGGAAGTTGTTGCAGGAAACCTAGATGACCCAAAAGGAAAATGAGATATGCATGCTCACATTTGTTTTTTTGGGGATTCATGTCATATGGTTGCATATAACATGGATCAATGTTATACCTTGAGAGCATAATAAAAAAAGGATCTCCTCCCTCATAAGAATGAAGGAATGTACGGGTCACACACTCACTAGATGATATGTTTTCATATGAAGTATGAGGTGGTTGACGACAATTGAGAAACTCGGAATGGAAGCTCCTAGAAATGAGATGTGTGACAAAAAGAAGAAAGAGATGTGGAATATGAAACCATGGTAAAATCATGGAAACATCTGTAAGACCAAGAAGAATTGACTAGATATATCCATGAAATATATGAAGACTATGATGGAGTCTAAAAAATAAATAAATATATCTTCGGGAGATGTGTCGATATGTATGTAGGATGTTGATGTGAACTAGAAGATGTCATGATGAAAGACCATCTCAAAGTTAATTCTGATTTTAATGTTCATTCCTTTATTTTTTATATCTGGATGAGTTTATGCAGAGCTTCCAAGGGAAGATCTATGGATGTCTTCCACCATCGACGCACATGTTGTAGGATGAAAGATCCTTAATTAAACATGGAATGAAGAAAATAGCATGGCATAAAGGAAGACCAGATATGGAATGATGGATCACTTTCCGATGATGAAATGGCTGACTTGTGGATGAAAGTGATGGGTGGTTCATGCCCTATTTAGAAATCCCAAATAGGAAGACCCCTAGATAATGAAATTAATTTCATGACATTGTGAGGAAGAGTTATTCAAGAAGTTGGTTGTCCCATCATATCCACATAAGGAGATTTTTTAGGTCCCTAATTAAGAGGGAGCCTAGAAACAAGTTTATTACTTGGAAGAAAACTTGGAAATTCCTAAGCCAAGAGGGATCTTAGGTACATTCCTTCCGCAGGAATGAGTACATTCCTTTATTGGAATAGATATGTCCTCCCTAATTAAGAGGTAGATATAGACACATCATTCTTGTCTTCACTTGGGAAGACAGACTGGAGGATTGGGTAAACATATGGCATCTAATACTCCTTGAGGATGTATTAGGGCATCCAAGATACGAGTAGTTGTAGAGGACCTATATTCTTTGAGGATTGGAAATCCAAGATAAGAATAGTCTTGGTGGAACACACCTTGAGAACCCAGGTGGAGTATGTTCCAAGAGAGACAATGATGAGGGTATTTATACATCATTGGTCTCACCATCATTATGCTCAAATCTCATGGAGAGATAGATTTGTTAGTCAAGGCCTTGCTATGTGACAATTTTGGTTGATCTAATGTTATATTGATGGGTTACCAATCTTATTCTTCTTATGAGAAATTCTTCAGATTGAGAATGACCAAGTACCATTATGAATACCACCCCTAGTTAAGAGGGAGTGTTGAAAAGTAACTATGATCCAGGTGGATATTGGTGGCCACCCGCCTATTCCACTTGGGCCCCCACCATTGTCTCTTTCAGTTTTTCCGTTTTGGCATAACTTACTATTTTTAGCAGTTTTTCGGGTCCTGAACTTCCGGAGCCGTTTTGAGGCCCTAAACGACGTTTTTTGGGTACGAAAGCGCCAGCGAATTTTCTGATAAAATTCGTCCCGACAGCTGTAGTCCTCGAATAAAGCTTTCTAATGATGTATCATATGCGTCAAACGGAGATAGTATGCCAAAGTTACGTCCCTGGGAAGTTGAAACACCAATTTACCCAAACGGGGCCCATAGTTTTGGCGCTTCATCTCCTAGGGTTAGGTTTTTGGGATGTTTAGGGTTTGCCATTGTTTCTCAATAATAAATAGGCCTCGCGCCTCATTGTAAAACGATTCGGAAGGTACGCAACCACCATCTCTTCTAAAAGAGATAACTACGATGCCTAGCTAGTTCTATTTCCATTGTCTGTAAGCAAATTTCAGTTCTTTGATATTAATGAAATGAAGTGTTATTTCCGCTGCATCTCTGTATTTATGGTTATGTGTTTATTCTGTTGCGTTCCTGCATAAATCCGGATCAAACTAGGTTCGGTCTTCATAATGACATGTATAATTGTGATTTTATATAATTGATGAAAATAAGAGAAATAAAAGTATTATTATGCTTGTCTCGTGGGTTTCATGAGAAAGGAATTTTATTTTAGTATGAATCCCATATTTGTGAGTCCTTAGGATTGATCATAAAATCATATTGAGTCTATGGCATGTATGAAGGACCCTTATTGGGAATATTACACTTATGTATGAGTCAATAGAATTGTCAATTACCCCTTCAAGACAAGCACAATTCATCCCTCTTCCAATCAGATTCCATAATTGAACTCATGTCATCCTAACCATTAATGTAGACACAGCTATTCATGGACTCATGTTGGCATATTTCATAGATAAAAAACTATAAATATAAGTGTAAGAAATTTGCAGAAAACACGGTAAAAGTTCGGATTACACTCTGAAATAAGTTTGGATCATAGAAATTTTGGATCACAGACAACACAATTCAGTGTCATTGCAGGGATATCACAGTTAAGCATAGTCTGGTGTCATTGCAGAGATATCACAGTGTGTACAGTTCGGTGTCATTGTAGAGATATTACAATGTGCACATTTCAATGTCACTACAGAGATAAACTCGCATTACATTGACCACAAGATTCGACACTATTTCAGTGACCTTAGTTTGGTGCCATCACATGACCACAGTGACCTCATATAGTGAATTCAGTTCAGTACTATTAGAGTGACATATTTTCGATCACCAAGTCTAAATTTTAGGTGTAGAAGAATGAGATGAGAAAGTGTAGTCAAGGAAGTGTGAAATCTAAAGCTTAAGTGCAGTAAAAGGAACTGAGAAAGAGTAAACTAAAAAGTGAGAGAGAGAGACAGAGAGAGAGGCTGAGATAAAGAAGGTCTGAATTCAAAGAGGCAACAACATAAGTTTAGAAGGAAGGCCGAAGGGTTGAAGCTAAAGAAGATCAAAGTGAAAGAGGACTTGTGTCTTGGTCTTGAAGTGGAAAATAGGTCAAGGGTCTTAGTCTTGGTATTCGTCAATTGGAATCTATATAAGAATAATTTGTGTGGGTTTTACTCTCAAAGAGTGAAATGTTTTGGCCCTGGATGATAGCCTATATTTCATTTCTCTTATCTCTTATGGTTTATGCATTGGTAGGTGTTTGATGAGGAATAACACTAATAACCTAAGTGAAATAAGATCCTAATATAAAGAAGTAAAACACACTCACAAGCAGTTACTAATAGAACATAAATCACTTAATCTCTATGCCCTATGTTTCTCAACAAGAGGCACTTAGGCCATCCAATCCAAGTCTTGGTCGGCCATGTATTCATTTATGTGTTCCTCTTCCTTTTCAGAATCTAAGGATTCTTCTCCTTCACCGTATAATTTGTCAAATATTTTGTCAGAAAGAACGATGTCATCCTCGTACACTTCATTAATGGGTGGAATTTGATCTAGCTGCATTATATCCTATAAGGATTTTTCCAACTCTTCAAGAGTCGAAAAAAAAATCTTCCACCGTAGAAACTAATATATCGGTATGAATTGTTTCTTTCTTCTTCAGAAAATGTGGGAGATTTTGCGCCCCGTGAATTAATCTGATAGATTTTTAGAACCAATGAGTTATAGGTTGAACTGCCTGGATTTGTTCGTACGTAACCTCATATGTCAACTCCGATTCATACTAATAATACCCCCCTACTTTAGGAATAGGAGTTAGAACAGTGCTTAGAATGTTTCTATGATGTCCATAATATGAATGATTAGGGTGTGCGGAGTTATCAACCATTAAAAACTTGCAACCATCCTTCTAGCGCTAGAATGTTGATGGTGCTAGATACCACAAACATACAGGGGATCTCCTCAAATTAAGGTCTCAAATAGATCTCACACCATTTTTGTAGGAGTCCCATATGAATTAAGGCTCAAATGTTGTTTATTTAAAGATATGCCTTGGATTTATATATCAACAAGAGAGAGAAGCAAAAATGTCCTTTTGAATGAGTAAGCGAGTGCACCTTGTGAATCTTCAAGTATAGATGAATCAAGGTTTTATTGCTACAAAGGGGAAAATAAAGTGAGCCTCTAAGAGAGAAGTAATAGTAATACTGTAATATCCCAAAATGGGAATGATATGAATATAGAACATTTATAACATTTCAATCAAGGCAATAACCAGAATGTAAGCACAAAACTGTAAAATGTTGGAAATGCTAGAATATAACATCAAGACATTAAAACATTATTAGAAACATTTGAGCCATATCATTATGTATCAACAGCAATGTAAGTACATAGTGCTCCAAAAGGAATGCACTCAAGCCACAAGATGGTTGAAATACACTACTGAAACCTAGCACTAGAAAGTATAAACTACTACTGTTGGAAATTATTGCTGCTGGGAATAATATCTATGTGTGAGAGGTTGCTAGAGGGCTCAAAAAGATTCGGGATTTTAAACATGGATTATACTTGAAAAACCCAGAAATGGTTTGGCCATATTTTGAGTTTGGAATTTCGACCCTTTTTGAGTTGCACACTGCACCACTGTTGGTTGAGTTATGAAATCCCTAGAGACAACTACTGATATGGGGCTGAAAGAATGATATATTTGTTGCAATATCACCCACTCAGCTCACTAATTTAAGGTTTGGTTCCTTCTCCCGATCCCAAGCTCAAAACTTGAGATCTAGCTCCTCCATCGAATATGCAGCTATTGCATGCACAACTGTTGGGAAATACTGCACTATCTATGAGGGTTGATGATGTAGCCTGCTGATAGATAATACAATGTTGATCCCCGGTTTCTGAAGTGATCCCTAGAGTGAAGGATTAACCTCTCACATGATTCCAAGATGAGTTGCTTGGAACTTCCTCTTCTCCTCAAACCCTCACTCTGGAATTACGCAATTCTTGCAGGAAATGTTGTTGCATAAGAGAATTAGATGGATGGCCTGATGTTGGATATGAAAATGAAACTCCTGGAAAACTGCAATGGATCCACAGTGTGAAGTTTTGATCCCTCCATGGGTTTCTCAACTGAATTACTGAGAACAACCTTCCAAATCTCAAACCCAAGTTTAGGAGTGCGTAATTCTTGTAGCTGGAAGTGCAAATGAGATGGATGAAAGTGGCACTGATTGTTGGATGCTGAATTTTTCCCAAGAAAAAATTCCTAGAGTAGGAACTCGAAGACTCCCATGGGTAAGGGTGGGATTCTCACTCAGGAACACCCGGTGCTAAACAACACAACAGACTTAGCTAAACAGCTGAAGCGTGTAGAGAAATGTCTTACGACACTCAACAATAAAAATCCAAACTCCCCTTCCTTTGCTGCCCTCATCTTCCTTTTATGGTTATGAGCCTTCCCTAGCCTTGGCCCACCTCATAATTGCGCTGCACATGTGGCCACTAGCCTCCATAAATATTGTGATGTCCTCCATGATCTCCATCATTGTTACAATTACTCTCCACTTCCTCCATCATGTGTGCATTTAATGCACCACTTCCTCCATCACTTCATCATTATTTCTCCATGATATTGCATTTATTCCACCACTATCTCCATCATCTTTCTCATTATTTCTCTATGACCTCCACTCTTTCTTCATTATTATGTTGCTCCACTACTCCATAATACTACTCCACTACTCAATTAACCCACACTCACACTATAGAAGTGGATTTTATTCATCTACTGGGTTTATGGGTCCCTCCACCATTTTATTTACTTAACTAAATAATAAAATTAAGAACTCCAATATTCCAATTAGCTGATGGAAAATTTGGAATATTACAGTCCTCCCCGCCAAAATGTTGCTTGTCCTCAAGCAACTGAAAAAGTGGATGCTGCAAAAATCCATCTCCCTCCCAAGTGGTATCCTCATATGGAAGGTTTCCCCATCTGCTCCAATGTGTTATGAATGCTCAGCTCCATAGCTGCCTCTCGAGAATGTCTAGAATGGCCTCCAACTATGTAGCTAGATGCCTCTCCTCATCAATGAATCCCCAAGTGGAAATCATCTGATGTCCAAGAGCCTCTTCTCTGCATGAGATATGTGAAGTGTAGTGGTTCCTTCCCCAAGTGGAAAGTCCTGACTCATAAACTTTCTCTCCAACCCATGTTATATGGAGTAGTTTTTGTCTCTCCATGCTCCAATCATTGGCCCTAGTGGCCTTGCTTGCTCTAAACATCATCTCAACACTGTGAAAAGTAGGAAATAGAGACATATGGATTGACATCTGAAATTTCGAACTATACTCTCCCAATAGAAGCCACCACAGCAATGCCTCTTGCTGCCACAGCACACCATCATCATACCAAGTATGGTAGCCATATTCTTTTGAGAGAATCCACCGCAACAATGCCTCTTGCTACCACACCACCTCATCATCATACCAAGTATGGTGGCCATACTCTCCTAAGAGAATCCAACGCAGCAAGGCTTCTTGTTGCCATCCCACATCATCATTATGTAGGGTATGGGAGAATGGCAATCCATATTCTCCAAAGAGTAACCAGCACAACAATGACTCTTGCTGCCACCCCACATCATCATAATGCAAATCATGAAGCAATGATATACTGATTGAAATGTATAATTTCACACCAGACCAACATAGCCAGGCTTCCTGCTGCCACATCATATTAGTATCATGCAAAGTCCCAAACAATAACATACCCATTGACATGTGATATGTCATGCAATGGCCAAAATCTCTCAAAATGAACCAGCACAACCATGCCTCCTGCTGCTGCATCTCATCACTATTGTACAAGGTAGGAAACAATGATATACCAGTGGACATATAAAGTGAAATGTCTTGGCCATACTCTCCCAAGAGTAGCCAGTGAAACCATGCATCATGTTGCTGCATCACCTCAGTATTGTGCAAGGCATGGAACATACCAATCTAAAATTTCGGGTGGTAACCATACTCACCCAAGAGAATCCAGCATAGCCATGCTTTCTATTGCCCCGTGTCATAGATATGTAGTAGCCTTTTAGCCACTTTCTTATCATCTCCATCAATCCATCCAACTGTGGGTGATTACTCATACTATGCACCAGCTCGATATTGACCCAATGGAGAAGCTCCAGCCAAAAAATGCTCATACAATAAATGTCCCCATCACTATCTATGGCCTTGGGAAGACCATGAAGCATGAATACATCCCGGAAAGATAATCTAGTCACGGGTGAAGAGATGTACTATGTGAAAATTTGAAACAATGTGCATGCCTAGACAACGGATCATTGTCGACAATACCATCCTCCACAATATGATGACAATATTTGCACTCCGTGATATGTCAAAGTGCATCCTCCTTGAGGTCTCTCTATGAGAACCTATCTCTGGTGGCCCGGTAGAACCTATAAGGTTCTGAATATGTTGCATGCAGAAACTTCTCTTTGAGCTATGATGTGCTCATCAAGAAGGCTCTGTCCTGATAATGGAAGATGTTATCCATTACATGATTTCCACCATCTACCATCTGCCCATCCAATGCTTCATAAGTGAAGCGGTCATAAAAATTCTCAAATAATAATTGTGCCCTCAAATCATCACTTCTCCTCATCGACAACATTGTTGATCTCCATGATAGTGCACCTGTTGTCACATGGTCCTCTCCATACACAATGTTGAACTAATGGTCCTGCATTGTACTGATCCACCGTTGTTGCCTCTTCTGCAGTTGTTGCTCCTCCTCAAAAATATGTTGGAGAATATAGTGGTTGGTCTTCACCCGAAATCTATTGCCAGTAAAAAATAGCCATAATTTGACCAATCCACGCATAACGGCCACTATCTCTTTGTTGTAAATAGAATAGGACAGCTCATGCGACATTAACTTCTGGTTCTCAAAATCTATTGTATAGCTTCCCTGAATTAGTAATGTGCTAATACCATCCTCAGAAACTCCACACTCCAACACAAGTGATGTGTGCAGCTCAACAATGTCAAACTGGGATGGCTAAACATCTTCTCCTTGAACCAGTCAATGGTCCTCTACGTATTGATAGTCTGTTGCTCCAAATCAGCAATATGCTCTAACCCTTGGTCATGCAATTTCCCTGATGGAATGACCCCACCAATCTCCTTCTGATGTGCTGAAATAATATGGGGTGGAAATTTTTTCATACCTTGGATCAGCTAATGCTTGGGAACATCTTACAAAGCTACAAGAGTTCCTCCGACCGGTGCAATTTCTTCTCCAACTGTTGGTGATGGTGATGGATGCTCCTCTACTACTGCACCAGCACTGGTATCTACTTCCTCTTCCTCATGAACCTCTTGAATCATGCCCTGGACTCTCAATGTTGAAGTCTCAGGACCAACTTGCAAAGATGCAAGTGCTCCTCCCACTAATGCAAGTACCTCTACTGCAGCTAGTGGTGGCGGTAGTTTCTCTTCTCCCGGAGTAGCAGTGCTGACATATTCCATTTTCTCCTCATATACTCCCTCATCAATGTCGGAAAATGTCTCAATGGAAAGTGCCTTCGATTTTCTTCTCTTAAACCTTTTTACCAACCTTTGAGTGAAATCTGCACACACAGTCACTCTTGCATGTTTCAACCTGTCGAACCACCAATCATTTTCTTCACCTTCAATGTGCAGCGTTGCAATCTCAATGGCTTCCCTTTCCGCTACTGGGTGTAGCTGGATTAATTCATCTAACTTCTCCATCCAAGCCTTTTCCGTGCTTTTGGATGACCCATCGAATGTAGGCAGAAAGAATTTATTCTGCATGTGCCCTTTTCTTCTATTGTTGTTGCGGGGTCTCTGGTTCTCTTTAATCTGGAAAAAATGTTGGAAATTAAGATTGTATTTGAATGCTATAGATTGAGATTTGTACTATGCATCACTCGGAGTCTCATGCTCCAAATATCCTCCATATCCATGCCATTCATTTCCTTCTGCAAGGAAAGTGGGCATAGTAGGGCATTGTGGAACTTTCTACACCTTTGGTTTCCTATACGGTTGATAGGAAGTGCTTGGACCTTCTCCATTCAGAAACCCTCTTGAGGTTTCCTTTTACCTTTCCCTTCTCATTTCTTTGATCTCCATGGTGAAATCGTACATAGAACTGAAGAGAAGTGTGGTAAAAATCAATCCTTCTGCCATTGTAGACTTCTTCGTTTTCTGCTTCTTCTTCTTATTCTTCTGATGTCTTGAAACGCCCACAATATGAACCAAAGATCATGCTTTGATACCACTGTAATATCTCAAAATGGGAAAGACGGGAATATAGAACATTTATAACATTTCAATCAATGCAATAACTAGAATGTAAGCACAAAACTGTAAAATGTTGGAAATGCCAGAATATAAAATCAAGACATTAAAACATTAGTAGAAATAGTTGATCCATATCATTATGTATCAACAGCAATGTAAGTACACAGTGCTCCAAAAGGAATGCACTCAAGCCACAAGATGGCAGAAATACACTACTGAAGCCTAGCACTGGAAAGTATAAACTGTTGTTGTTGGAAACTATTACTACTGGGAATAAGATATATGTGCCAGAGGCTATTGGATTTCTCAGAAAGATCTTATTTTTTATTCACAGATTCTACTCGAAAAACCTAGAAATGGTTTGGCCAGATTTTGAGTTTGGAATTTCGGCCCTTTTTGGGATGCACACTGCACCCCTGCTGGCTGAGTTATGTACTCCCTGGATAAAAATTATGATATGGGGCTGAAATAATGATCTACCTACTGCAATAGCACCCACTTATCTCACTAACTGAAGGGTCAGTCCCTTCTCTCGATCCCAAGCTCAAAACTTGAGATCTATCTCATCCACTGAATATGCAGTTGTTGCATGCACAACTGGTGGGAAATATTGTGTTGTCTAGGAGGGTTGATGATGTAGCCTACTGACAGATAATACAATGTTGATCCCTGGAGTGAAGGATTAATCCCTCACAGGATTCCATGCTGATTTTCTTGGAACTTCCTCTTCTCCTCAAACCCTTACTGCACAATTACGCAATTCCTACAGGAAATGTTGCTACATAGGAGAATTAGATGGATGGCCTGATGTTGGATATGAAAATGAAACTCTCAGAAGACTACAATGGATCCACAGTGTGAAGGGTTGATCCCTCTACAGGTTTCTCAGTTGAAGTACTGAGAACAACCTTCCAACTCTCAAACCTAAGTTCAGGAATGCGTAATTCATGTAGCTGGAAGTGCGGATGAGAGTGATTGAATGTGGCGTTGATTTCTGGATGATGAATGACATCCAATAAAACCTTCCCAGAGTAGGCACTCGAAGTCCCCCATGGTTAAGGTTGGGATTCCCGCTCGGGAACACCCGGTACTAAATAGCACCACAGACTTAGCTAAATAGTTGAAGCATGTAAAGAAATGTCTTACGACACTCAACAATAAAAATACAGACTCCCCTCCTTTTTTGCCCTCATCTTCCTTTTATGGTTGTGAGCCTTCCCTAGCCTTGGCCCACCTCATAATGGTGTTGCACATGTGGCCACTAGCATCCATAAATACTGCGTTGTCCTCCATGATCTCCATCACTGCTACAATTACTCTCCACTTCCTCCATTATGTGTGAATTTAATGCACCACTTCCTCCATCACTTCATCATTATTTCTCCATGATCTTGCATTTAGTCCTCCACTATGTCCATCATCTTCCTCATTATTGCTCTATGACCTCCACTCTTTCTTCATTATTATGCTGGTCCACTACTCCATAATACCACTCCACTACTCAATTAACCCACATTCACAGTATATAAGTGGCTTTTATTCATCTACTGGGTTTATGGATCCCTCCACCATTTTATTTACTTAACTAAATAAGAAAAGTAAGAACTCTAATATTCCAATTAGCTGATGGAAATTTTGGAATATTACAGTAATACCCTGATGGAGACATGCATGAATAAGAAAGACTTGTTTGACATTAAGTGAAATAGTTCACATAGATGTGATGATCATTAAAAAAATTTTAATGACATTTCCAATGAGTAAGCACCAAAGTCACCAAAATAGTTCAATTTCTCCAGTACAGGTGAAAGCAAACATGAACCATAAACATTAAAAAAATAGTCTTAGAAACATTGATAATCCATGTGTGAAAATGTGTTGGCCTGGAAAGCTTTCATATAAAGCAAAAGTTTCAAGATACATAAATACAATGAACATCACTAGCTCCAATAGCGGAGCGTTGAAGCCACTACTTGCTCCCCGAAAGTACTACCTTTATCTCTTGAATGCCTTGTGGGAGAATCCAAGGTTAAAATTCATTTACATGAGAAATTATGATCATTTTATAACTTTAGGCATGACCTTTGACATCCTCATGACTCTTGACTTTCCAACTCCTAATGACCTTTGGATTTCTACAACCTTTGGAATTCTAAATTAATTTTGTAATTACATATTAAATTTGGTATTACATGCCTTTTGGACTTCCATGACTCTTTAGTTCATACATGATTCTTTGACTTCCACTTATTTGTATTTACAATTATTACAACAATACATCATGACTTCCACATAATCATGTGATGAGAATGTGACATGTCACTATCTTTGATGACTGAGTCGAGTAGTGGGACCAGTAGTGACCGATGACATGGACTTTTTTTAATGGTGACATGGCTTCCACTTGTGTCTTCGTTCTTCATTTTATTTCGATCGTTGATGTCTTCACCCTCCAAAGGGTCTTTGATCTAATGGAGTCTTTGAGGTGCTTTGATCATCAAGATTTAAGTGAGTTATTTGTTCTTTCAATGCTCCCTTTATTTATTCTCCTTTCCAATATTCCTTGTGTGTGCTTTCCTTTTAATTCTAAGAATACATGTATTTGCAATCACTCATGACAAGCAACCATCAACCTAAAAATCTCTTATTCTACCATGTTTTATGCAAATTTTATGTTCATGCCTTTTCAATGCACTTAAAAGAGACAGGGGAGCTTCTGGGCACATAGGCGTACTTTGAATGGCTGAAGACCTGAGAGGTGGAGGCCTTAGGGCTTTAGCATGCGCTCATGTGCTCAAGAGAGAGAGGCAGTTAAGGTAGGATGCATGGCGCAAGTCTGAAGGATGAAGGGGAAGGCTCTAGACTTCCTAAGTGCACTGTGCAATCGAGGGGGAGATGGAGGGGGCAAGGTGCACTTCTGAAGGCTAAAGGATGAAGGCTTTGGGCCTTTAGGGTGCACACATGTGCTCGAGAGGCCCAGGAGGGCACTATGTGAAAGTCTGAAGCCTGAAGGGAGAAACTTTGTTCCTTAAAAGTACGGTCATGTGCTTAAATGGTCTAGAGGGCACATGTCGCATCGGGGAAGGTTGAAGGGTGAATCTTAAGGCCTTCAGGGTGAGCTCATGCACTCAAGGATGGTGCACTTTTTTTATTTTAAGGAGTTTTCTAAGGGATGGCACACTTATTCGAGTTGAAGGAGTGCGCTTAAAGGGATACTTAATTTCATGAGGGGCGCAGTTCGGAACAAGGAAGGGGAAATGGCTTAAGGATTTTTCTTTGTGCTATTGGAGGGCGCATGTTACACTTCCAAACAAAAAAATATTCTTAATAAAGGATTCATATTGCACTCATGCGCTCTTGGCCTCAATGGGTTTGCTTTGAAAACAAATATTTTTCTAATTCTAAGATATAGTGCGAGGGTGAACATGATGAGTTTAGACCTAAAACCATGTGCGACGCATACCAACTCATTGATAAAACTTATAAAATATTTAAAAATAATAATTATACATCAAAATGCCACTTTTTACACATTCTCGAAGTACAACAAGTGAAGTGTGTGCGATTGCGACCCAAAAGTGTCGTTTTACAACAATAAATATGTTACGAACATGAAATGCACCTAAAGATGTTATAATCAATGCAACAAAACTTGAGAACATTCAAAAACACTTGAAACACATAGAATAACATGAGATGATACTTGATGATCAAGGAAACACTAGATAGGACGGTGACATTAGGCTCCAAAATTTGAATGTAGTGAAATTTTTGGAGGGTGTGGTAACAACGACAACACTTGGCGATAGACTGGGCGTACTTTAGCTTCTTTTTCTAGGAATAGATTTTGGTCAAGGGTCAGAGCTTTAGAAATTATTGATTACCTTGATTTACCCCTTTCGACTCGGTTATATACATAGCATCCCACTTTCCTTTTCTTGGTTGTGAACACACAAAAGATACACCATATCACAATTGTTTCAATCCAAGAAATGTTAAAGAATTAATCGTTACGGTTAGTTTAGAATTAGTTAGCAATCAGTTTCTAGATTCAATTTCTGCCATAATTGTTTCCGACTTGTATAAATATATATCTATCCTTTAATAAAATGAATGTAGTATCGTTGTGCTCTCTGCAATTCTCTGTTGTCTTCATTTTTCATTTTTTCATGGTATCAGAGCAAGAGTCGATCTTGTTTGTTAGTTGTGAAGCTAGTGAGGAGACGTTTTGTTTGTTGTGAAACTAGTGAGGAGGTGTTAGAGCATGACTATTCAGCAGTATCATTTTAAAATTCAAAAAATTAAATCTGAGTTGAGGATTATCATACCTTGTATATTTGCCGAGTGTAAAAATACATTGTTAAATATATTCTCTGCAGCCTTGATTTTCCAGAAGGGTATATATATATATATATATATATATATATATATATATATATATATATATATATATATATATTAATGATAATTCTGCCAAAAAAATATCAAGTTATGATCTAATATCATTGTAGAGGCTCTTGCTGTAAAGGGGAAGAGACTTGTTTTCTGCTTCTGTAAAGGGGAAAGGACTTGTTTTCTGCTTTTATAAAGGGGAAAAGAGAGTGCAAGTTATTTAAAAGGTGTCAGATTTATTATTGCTTTAAACATGGCTTCGACAAGTCAGTTTGCAATTCCCATGCCTCTATTTAGTGGGAAAAAATATGATTTTTGGAGCCTTAAAATGCAGGCATGCTTACAAGGTTTAGGTTGTTGGGAAGTAGTAGAATTGGGGTTCACAGAACCTGACGCAAATACAATTGCTGGAATGAGTTCTGCTCAAAGAAAACAATTTTATGAACTTAAACAGAAAGAAGGTAGAGTGAAGTCATGCATTTTAAATTCCTTATATGATTCTATTTTTCCTAAAATCACTGCTGCTAAAACTGCTAAATCAATTTGGGATATACTTAAGGTTGCTTATCAAGGAAATGATAAAGTAAAAATGGTAAGACTACAGACTCTCAAAACACAATTTGAAACACTTAAAATGACTGAATCAGAAACCGTTGATCAGTTTATGACTAAATTTATGGGCATTGTTAATCAGCTTTGGAAGAATGGTGAAGAACTAGAAGATCAAAGAATTGTTGAAAAAGTTCTTAGATGTCTTCCTAACAAATTTGACATGATTGTTACTGATTTTGCATCGAGAGAATTAAAAAAATTATTTATGGAAGAATTAACTGGTTCTTTTTTGGCTCATGAAGAAAGAATTAATTTAGATGTTAGTACTTTAGAGAATGCTTTCAAATCTAAAGCTTCTATGGATAGAGGTAGAGGCAGAGGTTTTCGTGGCAAGAGAGGAAAAGTTGGAGGACAGTCTCAGTATGATGATAGATCACAGGTAACTCAAACGCATTCAGAGCAATCTCAATCTGATCATGGTCGTAGGTGGATATATAAATCAAAAATTCAATGTCACTACTGCAAAAATATGGTCATTATAATTCTGAATGTCGAAAATTACAGTATGCTTTAAGTAAAAACAAAGCCAATGTCACAAAAAATAAATGTGAAACATCAGATGCTTTATTTTTGGCATGCCAAGTGACTGTGCAAGTACCTAATAAATATGTTTGGTTGGTAGAAAACGGATGTAGTAATCATATGACTGTTCATAGTGATTTTTTTCTCATATTGATACATCTTTCAGTTCCTCTATTGGTTTGGGTGATGATCACCAGGTTAAAGCTTCAAGAAACGGTGCTGTGCGTATCCTAACCAAACAAAATGTTTTGAAGAATATCTATGATGTTTATTATGTACCCAATTTCAAGCATAATTTGTTGAGTGTTGGTTAGTTAGATGCACATGATTATGATGTTAGCTTTCACAACACTACTTACACGATTTATGATAAACATAAGTCTCTTGTTGCAAAGATTCCTATGACAGAGAACAGGTTGTATCAATTACAATTGAAAAGTGAGAAGTTGTATTCACATAATGTTTCAACGCCAACTGACTCTGATCTATGGCATTTGCGATATGGTGATTTACCTATCAAAAGTATGATTTTGTTGCAAAGACAGTCTATGGTGAAAGGTTTTCCTATTTTGCCTTATCATATCTCTTCATGTACAAGTTTTATAATGGGTAAACATAAGAGAGATAGTTTTGCTTCAGCATCTAATACAGCTAAAGAAAAACTAGAGTTAGTGCATACAGATTTTTGTGGTTCAATGCAAGAAAAAATCAGTTGTTGGAAGTCTCTATTTTCTTACTTTCATTGATGATTTTAGCAGTAAAATTTTGGTGTATTTCATCAAATACAAATCTGAAACATTTTCCAAGTTTAAGGAGTTCAAAGCTGAGGCTGAAAAACAGAGTGGAAAGTTTATTAAAGTTCTGAGGTCTGATAAAGGAGGTGATTATGAATCTAATGAATTCATTGATTTTTGTAAAAAACATGGTATTAAAAAACAAACGACAACCAGTTATACTCTACAGCAGAATGGAGTTGCAAGCCCCAAGGGTTAGCTCAAGTGGTAGTGAGCCAATACGTGGTCCTCTCCGTTGAGGGAGGTCACGGGTTCGATCCTTGAGTCCTTTGGCGTTAGGCGCCGAAATTCAGCCGAACGGTTTACCGCACGTACCATCCAGAAATTCTGGGGAAGTACGCCCGGGTTTCCTGTGAGCTTTCCCCTCGTGAAAAAAAGAATGGAGTTGCAGAAAGAAAGAATCAAACAATTGTGAATATGGCTTGAAGTTTTCTCAAAACACGAAATTTGTCTAGAGATTTATGGGCTCAAAAAGTTGCATGTTCAGTATATATTTTGAATAGATCGCCAACTTCCAGTGTTCAAAGTTTTGTACCCGGAGAAGCATGGAGTGGAAAAAAGGTAATTGTTTCACACTTTTGTGTGTTTGGTTGTATTGCTTTTTCTCATGTTCTAGAAAATTTGATAAAAAAACTTGATGATAGGAGCAAAAAGTATATTTTTATAGGATATAGTGATCAATCTAAGACATACAGATTGTTTAATCCTATACTAAGAATTTTTTCGTAAGTCGAGATGTGAAATTTCTGGAAGACAAGTCTTGGAATGAAATGGAGAACAATACTTGTCCTAATCCTTTTATTTTGTTAGACGAACATGAAGCACCTACAACAAGCACTCCAAGATTACAGGTTCAAGACAAAACCAGTAGTAGTTCATCCAGCAATAGCAGTTCATCATCTTTTGAGTCTAATTCTGATAATCCTAAAATGAGAAACTTAAGTGATATTTATGCACAAGATGATGTTGATGATATTGTAAATTTTGCATTTCTTTCATTTCAACGTACTTTTTTTGAAGAGGCTATAAAGGACAAAGAATGGGTAGATGCAATGAATAATGAAATCGATGCTATTGAAAGAAATAAAACTTGGGATTTTGTTAATCTACCTGATGATAAAAATTCTATAGGTGTCAAATGGGTTTTTAAAACAAAGTTAAATGGGAGAGGTGAAGTTTATAAGAAAAAAGAAAGAATAGTTGCCAAAGGTTTTTCACAGCAACCTGGCAAATATTATGGTAAAACATTTTCACCTATAGAAAGAATTGATACTGTTCGATTTGTATTAGCTATTGCAACACAAAACAAGTGGCCGATTTACCAAATGAATGTAAAGTCTGCTTTTTTTAATGGTGTTTTGAATGAAAAAAGTGTATGTTGATCAGCCACCTGGTTTCGAAATCAAGAATCAAAACCATAAGGTGTACAAGTTGAAGAAAGAATTGTATGGCTTGAAGCAATCTCCAAGAGCTTGGTACAACCGAATAGACCATTACTTGTTGAATAATGGTTTCAGAAGGAGCGACCATGAGCCCACTTTGTATATCAAGAATGATCATCAAGGTAATATTTTTATAATGTTTCTATATGTTGATGACATAATTTATACAGGTAATATGCAGTTAGATGAATTTAAATCTGTAATAAAAAATGAATTTGAAATGATAGATCTTGGATTACTGAGATACTTCTTAGGTATCGAAGTGAAACAAACACATGATGGTGTGTTTATGAGTCAACAGAAGTATGCTACTAACATTTTGAAAAAGTTTAAGATGGACAGGTGTAAACTGGTGGATACTCCTATTAAGTTGGTACAAAGTTAAGTAAAGATGATGGGGGTACTATTGATAATGCGACTTTGTATAAGAAACTTTCTGGTAGTATTATGTATCTTATTGCTACTAGACCTGATATAGTATTTGCAGCTAGTTATATTTCCAGGTTTATGGAATATCCTAAAGACTGTCATTAGAAAGCTGGAAAAATGGTGTTAAGATACATTGCAGGTACATCTACATATGTTTTATTATATGCATCCTCTACAGATATTAAGCTTGTTGGTTATACAGACAGTGATTATGCAGGTTGTATTGATGATCAGAAAATCACTTCTAGCTATGCTTTTCTATTTGGCATAAACTTGATCTCGTGGTCATCCAAAAAGCAACCCATATTTGCGTTATCTTCAATAGAGGCCAAGTACGTTGCAGCAAATTCAGCATTATGTCAAGAAGTGTGGCTAAAGGGACTTCTCTCTAACTTCAGATATACAGAAAATGAACCTATTTCAATCCTTTGTGACAACACTTCCATTATTTCCTTGTCGAAGAACAATGTCTTTCATCAAAAGAGAAAACATATCGACACTCGTTTTCACTTTATTCGTGAAATAGTAAAAAATGGTGATATTGTTCTTAAATTTTGTGATTCCAAGGATCAGTTAGCAGATATCTTCACCAAACCACTAGGAAAAGTTAATTTTGAATTTCAATGTCAAAATTTAGGAATAAAATAATGTAACCCTCAAGATTAAAGGGGAGTGTTAAAGAATTAATCGTTACGGTTAGTTTAGAATTAGTTAAGATTTAGTTAGTAATCAGTTTCCATATTCAGTTTCTGCCATAATTTTTTCTGACTTGTATAAATATATATCTCTCCTTTAATAAAATGAATGCAGTGCCGCTGTGCTCTCTACAATTCTCTGTTGTCTCCTTTTGTCATTTTGTCAGGAAATGGTAATGTGTGCAGTGATTTTATGATATTCAGAGTATGAGTTTTCATCTCCGGTGTTGCTTGGCTTCTAGTAGGCCTAGATAGTACCCCTACAAAGTTTCTTCTGGAGAAAAATGTTTCTTAACTTCCAGCGAGCCTGAACAGTACCCCGGCGAAGTCGCAATTCACTGCCCTGTGCAAGAAGCCATTATCTTATTTTTCCCTTTATTTATTGAGTTATTTAATAGATTTATGCATTAACACTTATTATTTTCAATGGAAAGAATATGGATCCCATATTATTGATATTAGAGGATGTTTGCCCTTCATAGAAGTATTTTAATACCTCTAATGTTGGTTTTCTTGCTTTAGATTTCCCCCCTATCCCTTATCTACTATATTGGACAAGCGTTTACACACAAGTATATTTACACCAATTTGAGTAGTTTAGATAATAGCATAGGATTAGATCTAATAGGCTCCCTCAAGGTCTTATTTTTGTACAAATCATATTTTCCATCTGGACTTAGCTCAACCTATGGCATCTTCCCAAACAAATAAGGAGAACAACATAAAGTCAAGCATTGTGGTTTTCACACCTCTATTTTGTTACACCACAAAGTCCTTTTAAGCCATGCAATTTTACACAAGGTATTATCTATGTATAATGACCAAAAAACGTGACACAACTAACATAACACACGTACGATTGAAACACATGAAAATAAAGGAAACAAAAGAAATTGTAAAGGAAGTGTAGCATGTAACTTCTATTGAATGTAATATTTTAAATCTCGGCCATTTATGGTAAGGGGGTTAATCCTCAAAGGCTTTAATGTGTTATGACCGATATTTTCTTCAACTGTGAATGGTCCAATCCACAAAGGTTGGAACCTCCTATGTTTTCCCTTTTCTTCATGGGGTTTATCCCAATTCAGTACCAGGACACCCACATAAAGTCTCTTTGCCCTTTTGGAATTCTTGTCAAACCGGCACTTTACACAACTTTGGTGAACAAAAAATCTCTCCCTAGATTTGAGCCTTTATTCCTAGAGTTTGAGTAAAGTTTATATCTTGCTCTGAACCAGAAGACAAGGTCTACCTTGTGACCCTTGGGAGAGTTGCAAGGTTGGAAGATATAGGTTGGGGGAAAGATATCTTCTTTGTCGTAGACCAAAAAGTATGAAGAGGTTTTCAGGGAAGGGATAGGAGTTACACGGTCAGCCCATAGTGCATTGGTCAAAGCGTTATGACAATTCATTTGTTCAAAGAAGATGGTTTTCTTGATTATGCGAATAAGGTTTTTATTTGTTGCATAATAAAAACCATTTCCCTACAAGTAATAATTAGATGAATTTTTTAATACAATCCCATTTTCTAATCCGAATTCATAAAGCCTTAATGATGAAAATTAATTCACATTATCAAATACAAGTAACTTAGGAACGCAAAACCTAGCTATAATGTTATGTTGCAAGAAGTGGATGACTTCCTAGTCATTTACTTGTCTGAGAGGAACTGCTTTCGACCACTCAGTGAATTAATTTATCATTGTTAGAATATATCGGTGTTGCTTTGAGGAATGGGGAAAAAAGTTCTCCAATTACATCTAGGACCTATTGTTGGAATGGTTCCTCAACTTCTACTAGTAGCAGTGGGGCGTTTGACCTCTGATCATGACTGGTGCATCTATAACAAGCTTGGAACTTGCAGACATAGGTAAGAGCATCTTTGAATAGATTGGGCCAATAATAACTAGACCTCATAACTTTATGCGTTGTAGTTTCGCCCACATAGTAGCCACTTACTGGTCCCTCATGCAAGTCTCTAAGTACCTTCTTTGTATCATGTGGCTCAAGGCATCTTAGCACGACACCATTGTGGTACTTTCTAAAAAGAACTATGTGAACTAGTTGGTAAGATAGAGCTTTTAAATGGATTTCCCTCTTCTGTTTATTTGATAAGTGTGTGGTAAAGGTGCCATGCTCTAGAAATTGTCATAAATTGGAATACCATGCTGTTGTAGATGTGGATTGAGGAACATGTTAAATATTATACATTTCTATCTCTTGCTCCCAACCTAAAATATATTGCTCGGGAGCATCTCTTGCTTTTGTTTCTATCTTGCAGAGGCCATGATCCTTTATGGTATGAAATGGTTTTAACTCTAGATAATATTCTTGTAAATAGGTAATCTAGTTAACCCTCTTGTCACCCGTCTCTTGTTGCACGAATAATATTATTTCTGCTATATGAGGTACAAATATGATCGTGTGAGATTTCGATAGATAGGGCTTGAAGTACTTAATTGCCTTTTATATAGGATATGCTTGTTTGTAAATGGTAGGATAATTTACTTCTAGTCCTTGCAGACTAGCGCTCATAAAAGAGATAGGTCGCTCATTTCCTTCAATATGATTTTGAGTCAATATGACCGCAATTGACAAATCTAAAGCAAAGGTATAGAGCAGTAAATCTTTTTCATATTCTAGACTGAATAGCACGGGTGCCATAGCAACAACCTACTTAATTTAAGCGAAAACATATTTTCATGTTTGTCCCATTTGTATATTGCATCTTTCTTAATCATATCTTGTATAGGCTTGACTATTTAAGCATAATCAAAGATGAATTCTCTCAAGAAATTAATTTCCCTAAGAAAGACTGCATGGTTTTCTTATTTACTAGAAACAATATCTGTGTGATGGCTCTGACCCTCTCTGGATCAATTTTAATTCTACTTTTTGCAATGATGTGCCCTAAGAAATCCCTTTTGACACACCAAAGAAACTTTTCTTGGGATTAAGAGAAATCCCATATTTTCGACATTGCTCAAATATTTGTTTCAAATGGTGTGCGTGATCTAATCTTCACTTGGAAAAAGTAGTAACATCACACAAATAAACAACTACGCTATGACCGATAAGGCCATGGAAGGTGATGTCCACCTCTCTTTGGAAAGTAGCATCGGTGTTAATAAGTCCAAATGGCATCCTCTTGAAGATGAGTGTTCCCCATTTGGTCTTGAAAGTAGTCTTCAATCAGTCGGGTTCCACTACTAGCACTTGATTATAACCAAAGAAACCATTTAGTAGTGAAAACATCTCAGACCCATATACTATCTGAAGGATTTGTTCCATGGATGGCATTAGGTAATTGTCTTTATCAGAAGCTTGGTAGAGATTACTAAAATCAACACATAGCCTGATTTCACTAGAATTTTTTTTAACTAGGATCAAATTGCAAAACCCAAGTGGAATGTTTGACTATAAAGATGATACGAGCATCAAGTAGCTTTCTCAATTCCTTTTCGATAAGGGGCTCCATTGTTGGATGAGCCTTTCATATTTTATGCTAGAAAGGCTTTGCCTTTTCTTTTATTGAAATAACATGTTGGATAATATGAGTGTAATGTCTTTAAATCTTCGTATGTTCATGAAAATACATCACGGTATTGTTTGAATAAGCGAATAAATGCATGTTGTACCTATGGAGAACAAAATGAACCAAGGTTTACATACTTTGGATCTTCTTTAGTTCCCATATTGACTTGTTTAGATGATAACTTTAAGCTCTAAGTCTTTGTGTTGGTTGGTCCTCTAAAAATTTTATGCAAATAATATAACTTCTCCAGGGACATCACACCTTTGGGCATAATGTTTCCACTCATTTAATTGGATGCTTCCTTCAAAGCTCGATTGTGCTCATCCTCATATATGGCAGTATATTTGAACACATATGCATTATCCATAAAATACAATAGTTGTTTTCTTTGTTGCTGGGTTGCGGGATTAGGCTAGTCACCCTTATGGGAATTAGGTTTTCGACCTTGATTTTCTTGGTTGCCTTGAGGTTGTTTATTTTGGTTACCCTTCTCCTTTTTACTTCTCTTGGGTTTAGGGGAATTGGTAGTACTTTTTTTAGCATACACTTGATTATTTGGAGGTGGTTGTTGTTGTGGCAAAGGAGGTGGAGGCATGGGAGTTGAGGTGTTGGCACCAATGGGGCTAGAGCGCTAGGCAATGCGTAAGGGTAGTAATGATTCATGGAAAAATTTGGATAACCAAGTTGAAAAATAGTTGGCCCTGTAATTGACTGATGTTGATGGGGATATGCATAAGGTGTGTTGGTACCTTGGTAAGATTTGACACGTGAAGGATCGAGACGAGGATAGGTGTAAGTGAAACTGGTCACCCTAGGGTTGAACATAACTCATAGGAGGTTGAAGATATGGTGATATTTTGTGGTGGCAAAGATATCCAATGATACTTTCAGTGGAATGAGATGCCCTCAATGCATTAGCAGCACTAGGTTGAGGCATGTTAGGGAGGACAGTATAAACATAACTTGACTGGGAATATATCATATCATATTTTAAGGTTATCTGGAGAGCTTCTTCCTTAGTCTGAGGGAAGTGGGAGGAAACATATTTACCTATGGGGTCCAATAGAGTTCTTAAAAACCAATCCATATATACATGGTCTTCAAACTCAGGGTCTCTACACATACTCCTCCTTCCATGCCATTCTTGAACATGGTCAGAAAGGCGAGTGGCAGAAGTGTGATGAAAATAGGTCAAGAGTTCGTTAGATGTGTCATATCAGAGAGGTAACTGGAAATATGAAAGAAAATATTTTGTGAGAGTCGCAAAGGTAGAACAGGAGGCATGCAATTAGTTAACATACCATTTGGAAGCAACTCCAGTTATGGTGCATTGGGAGAGACGAAGATGAATGGACCTTTGGTAATGGAATTTGATGAACACCACATGTGAAAAGCGAGAACATGATTGGTAGGTTCGTATCCAAGATTACCTTAAAACTTAGGTTTTATTACTCATAAATTTGTGAAACATTTCTTGATAGGATCATATAGGACACTCACCAAATGGGTAAGGTCTCCTAAGCCATTTCAATGTGGTATAGGAAAAATTTTTACATTTTTAGCCTATCCTAAGTTTCATGATCAGCTTCATTTATGCCACTTCAGTCAAATCAATCACATATGGTGTCAATTGTCATTCCCCATGCATTAAAAATCAAAAGGGCACATTTCGTTAGTTTTTTGAATTTTCGTAGCATTTTACAAAGGAAAACAACAGATTTCACTACAAAACTGCCTAATAGTTTCATAGCGAATCTGTCAGAGGCTAAACTAATTTCGCTACGAAAATCTGTTTTTTAACCTGTCTTGTCATATTCATATGAGGTGTCATTCTATGATTAGAGGATTTAGGGTGTGTTAGTGTCCCGTGATTTGGCAGATTGGCAAGCCAAATGACAGGGTAACATCAAACCAACTTTGGAGCCCAAGGACCTAGCCTTCCTGGACTCAGAGAGGACTCTCTCTATTTGTGCAAGGGATGTAAACTTGTTTGCTTTCTATGTATCTGATTTTAGGCTAGTTGTTGAGTATGTTTTGGTTTGTTTTAGGGTTTTTTGAGGGAGAACTGATCAAAGGATAGATAGATAAAAATATTTTCAGATCAACTGGGCTATGGGGTCGATAAGGTCGAGACTTCCTCAAAGGGTGGAAAAGGTATATTGCAGGGTCGATTTGGTTGAGGTAAAATGGATTCTTTTAGATGGAGTGAAATTGGATGGACACTAAGTTTGTGAAAGACGAAGAATTTTTAAGCACAAATAGTTTTACAGCAAACATCTATGTGGTAGGGCTAACCATTAATCATAAATGAAACTTCAAACTGATAGATACATAAAATAAACATTCAGGTGATACATAGAAGTATAAGACCCTCTAACTTTGGGGAAATTGCCTTCAGAATTTGGAGAAAACACATAAGACAGAAAAACAACTCAATCTTCAAAGAGGGAACTCCTAGACATCATATTTTGAGCAATCAGGAACTTTGAACTAAGATTGCAGAGCATAGGCAAAGGGAAAGATCGAAACAAGACCTCTTCGGTTCAACTAGGACAATCAAATATTCATAGAAAGGTTTCAGTGATGGGGTTTTGGATAGCTATGAGTAAGCAGGGCATACCTTGAATCATACTTGATAGCATACATAATAACCATTAATTAAATTGATAACAAGTTCTTAGGGTATCAAAGAGAAGTTAATAATTCTTTGACATAACTAAGAAAGAAGAAAAAAATAGAAGTTGTAATGAAATCAAGAAAATTGAGGTGCCTCCATGGGCATGTCTCAAATCTATTATTTACTGACCTACAGCAAGCAATAAACATGGAAACATGTATGATAAACTAATAAAAACATACAGATAGGAACACTATACCATAGTTGGGCGTGGGCATATTTCGATGGTGCGTCCAACGCACATGGGTTTGGTGGGGGTGCAACTCTATATTTGAATGACCACCACTACTACAACATTAGAATGGGATTGGGTCTCAGTACTAACAACTATGCCGAACTGCAAAGCCTCAGACTTCTTATAACCTTTTCTCAGGACATTCACTGCAACTCCATCCAGATATTTGGTGATTCACAACTGGTGATCAATTGGTTCAATAATCTATCTCATTTTCACTCGCACACACTGTCTGCACTGCTGCGAGAGGTACACCATCTCAGAGCACTCTTTGGCTCCATCACAGTGACTCATATTTATAGGTCTCGGAACAAAGTGGCTGACCAACTGTCCAAAGAAGCTTCGGAGCTGATCTGGGGCACCTGGCATATCACAGAACACACTGATGGACAGATTTTCAGATATTATCATCGGCCTTTTATCGAGGAGGCACCTGCTGTTTTGGATGTTTAGTCATACAGCTGTCCTTTTGAAGTTTTTGTACTACCTCCCTTTACTATATATTCGGCATGTATATTTATTTCTTATTTGTATTTGGTTTTTATATTAGCTAGTAAGTTATGCACCGAACTTACTATGTGGACACTAGTTTCATCACTGAAATGTTTCTTTTTTGGGACTGTGATTGCCTACAGATAGACATAGTGGCAGATTTGTTAAATAGTCTTTTGGACTGAACAGTAGTATATACTACCAGTTTTTGTAACATGTAACCTATCATTAATTGAAAAGTTACGAATTTTTTCTTTGAAAAAGGAACACTATACCATTTACCAAGCCAAGGAATCCAACAAACAGTCCTCTTCCACCATCCAAGACAAACAAGAACTCATCCACATCATGAGACAAAGTGTTTCTTCAAAGCTTGAAATATCATGTATTGCTCTATATCATCAATTTCAGCCCTTTGATTACAATGAATCCTCTTGTAATATATAGGCCAAAGAGGAGGAAACCCAACTAGGGCAACTAGAAGGCCATTGGCCAAAAACAAATATCTAAACTTGTCCTTGAGGCTTTGCAAAGCCCAAGGCACAAAATGTCCTCTAAAATATCTTAAAATGCTAAAAATGGAAATAAAATTGACTTTTCATAACTAACAATGGCCAAAAAAGGCTTAACGCACATTTGGATAAGCCACTTCAGAAAACTGCCTTTTTTGCCAAAATGCTACACGAACGTAGCAGCAGAAAATTCCCTGTCTTGTAGACAACGTTTGAAGGACCTCCCGATGTTGAAATGAGGCCCGTGATGGCTCGTTGGAAAGCCCTAGATGTATAGTTTCTGGAACTACTTGATTTTTCCCAAACTGATCCATGGAAGTATGTCAAAAGGTTGACTGAGTGGAAAAAACCAAAAAGGTAGCCCTTGCTGATATGTGAGGCAGAAAGTTAAAAAATCATTGTTTTTCGCCTCTTTGGGGGACCAAAACACCTCCTTTGGATTTGAAAATTTGTGAGTAGCTGCCCCTGAATTTATTCCATCCACCAAAATTACTTTCATGAGCTGAGGATTCTCCTAGGACCCATGGCAGTGCCTTGAAAAATGTGCAATTACAGCCAAAAAACACAAAAAACAAAATTTTGTCAAAATTTGCTCAATTTTGGCGAGCAAGCCCCTTATGAGTTTTTAGAAGCATGTAGAGAAGCTAAGGCCAATATTTCAAGCCCTTATGTGCCTTTCTCCACTATTTCTACCAGGCGCCTCTTTCGGGCAGCCTTGAGCTTTTCTTGAGCAAGTTTGAGATTTCTTCGAGCAAATTGGTTCAAATTTTTGTAGTGCCCGGTCATCTTTTTTTGTAGACTCAAGTCTCTATTAGCTTTCTCTAACTTATCCTCCAAATTCTTGTTGGCCCTTTCAAGCCATGGTTCTCTATTATTTTCTATTTCTTGGGTGAGCAATTGAGTAAGAGGATAAGATCGAACAAGGGCTGCCTCTTCTTCCTTCTTTTCCTCCAAAGCTTTCTTGAGACCCATAGTCCTAGGCCTCTTTCTCATTGGCTGCTCTTCTTCTTTAGTATCATAAAATTCTCCCATAAGCTCTTCAATCTTGACTTGTGCTTTGTAGGCTTCCCTTTGGTATTTGAAAGCTCAGGCCTCATAAACTGCCATTTGACCACTCATTCGTTTGTTTTGCATCTATAGAACATGTATGAGGTCCTCGGACCTTTCTAGATCAGCTTGTAGGTCATGAATTTGGGCTTCTCTGTTTTGTAAAAGAGCCTCAAGAATTCTAGCTTCATTATCCCCATCATCACTGTCTATGTGTATGGTATCAAACACCCTTTCCTTTTCATGACTACTCTCCTCTTTTTCTTTCCCTTTGCCTTGGATAGAGTTCTTGGTCCTCTTCCTCTTTGGAAATTCAACAATACTCTTTTTAGGGAGTTTGCCTCTACTTCTTAGCGCTCTTGTGACATTGCTAGTCACTGCTAGAGTGATCTTATTCTTTGCTGATCTAGTGTTTCTAGGCTTCGCCACTTTTGGAGGAAGAGTCATGGCCCCTTGCCTAGGAGAGGCAGCTAGCACATGTTCTTGGCTGTGTTGAGGAGAAGAGAGAGGAAGTTTATCTATTTGTATTAGCTCAACTTGGTCTTTTGTCTTGCTACCTCCATCATCATCAGCTCCAACTTCACCTTTGTCACTATTTTCTTCTATTTGAAGATTGTCTTGTTTGTCTTCACCACCGCTATGCTCATGGTCACTGATTTGGTCTTAGCTGCCCTTAGGACTGTTTTGATCTTTTTGCTCCATGATACCCCCTTCGGAATGCTCACTGTTTGGTGTTTTCTTTCCATCATAATTTCTTGCTTGAGGGTTGTCTTGTTTCTCATCATAAGTGTCTCTTTGAGGACTATCATGACCCTCATCATCACTGTTTTGGCTGCCAATTTGTTTGTCATCTTGAGGACTGTCTTGTTCATCTCTGTCCCTGCTTTCTTTATGACTGTTGTGCTCTTTACCTTCACTATTTTGTCCCTCATCACCATCATGCTTACTGTTGTGTTTTATGCCATCATGTTCCTCTTCATGAATGCTATGCCCACCATCAATTTGTTCATGCTCACCATCATTTCCTTCTTCCCCACTGTCATGCTTAGATTCTTTACCTTGTCCCTCATCATCACTAGTTTGCCTCTTGTCACTTTGCCCTTCTTCATCACTAGTTTGCTTCTTCTCTTCTTCACTCTCAATTATAGGGGATTTTTGCCTTTTAGGAGTGGATTTACTAGAATAAGGAGAAACATCATGAGTGGATGGTGAGGAAGGCGCATGAGATGAAGAGGCAATGGAAAAATCGGGATGGGAGATGAAAGAGTCTCAAGAAACTCACTTTTTCTCAAGTTGATGGAGGATGATGATCTTGATAAAGAAACGATGAAATAAACAAGCTTTTTGTTGAGCGGAAGGCTTATTTTTGACAGTAGAGGCCATCTTGTCAATGCTTCTATAGAGGAAGAAAGGTAGGTTCAGCAACTGAGTTCTTGTGAAATGCATAATAAGCCTGATGTGATAGGCATAAATCCAGGAAAACCTCCCTTCACATGTGAAATAATTCATGATGACTTTCATGAGGGGGGCATAGCTGGTCAACAAGTGAGAAAAAGGGAAAAAAGCTTGGCAAGCATCCTGATGGTCTGGTTTTAAAAAGAGTTTGTAGTGATTCAGATCTAGGTATGTTTGTTTGAACCACTTTTCTCCTATATAGGGGATCTTAGTAGCTTTGGAGATAGCCCTAGGAGAGAGTTTGAAATCTAGACCTGCTATATGGACATGCTTTCCTTGCAGCCTCAAAGCAAACAAATGTTTCAAAGGAAGGTGACTTTTTACTTCTTGGACTTTTTGGCAAAATTCCAAGCACCCTACTTCATGAAAATTTAAGAGTACTGAAGGAGATTCATTCACTTCCTGAGTTGTAATAGGATCATACCTATTGTCATACCCACTTCTGTTGTCCTTCTTTGGAGGCATTTTTTCTTTTGATACCCTTAACTGACTTACCAAAACAAAACTTGAACTGTATTGAAAAATAGACCTCTGCTTTTCTCTTTAGTTGGCAAACAAGTATTTGTTAAATGAAAACAACTTCACTTCTCTAGCACTTTGTTTTGAACAAAGAGGCCTTTAGTAAGATCTATTTGTGGTTTTTTAAGACAAGTCCCCTTTTGTTTTTGAAACAAAAGAACTCTTTCCCTTAATCACTGATTTTTTTGAAAACCCTGTTTAACAGGTGAGCAAACCCTTTATAAACTGATCAAAACTGTTTCACCCAATCACTATCTTCCTTTCTCTTAAAGCAAAGAAAACACTCTTGAAAAGCACTGTGCTTTCCCTTTGAACAAACTGTCCCTCTTTAATGATCAATGTTTCTCTAAACAAAGTGGTCTCCCTTTCACTTAGTAAACAGTTTTCAAAACAAACTCTGTATGATCTTTTATGTACTTGAAAAATCAAATTTAAACTTTCACAAGGCACTAGTCTTTCAAACAGTGATTCTTTGTTTTATGTGGTACAAGTTTTTGACCTGGAAGGATGAGTCTCTCTGTTAAAACTACACTCTACTCCTTATTCAACATAAAAGCCGTTTTGACACTGATAACAAACCCTTATCCCCCAATCATTGTTTCTTTGTGATGATCTTAGAAAGCAAGCTCTTTTGGATGAAGTTTAGTTTGTTTGTCAACAGTAGCATCTCCTCTTGTTACTCAGCAAAGGTCTTCAAAAAAATCTCATTTTTCTCTCTAAAAGACTGTGTTTATCTTTAATTACTCACAGCAAGAAAAACTCTTTTAAAAAATGACAACAAATCTTTCCTCCTTTACCGCTGCTTCTTTGACAGTTTTTCAAGAGACTCCCTTTAAACTCTGATATCAGAAATTCCCTTAAATCAAAAAAAAATTGACTTAGAGACATAAATACCTTTCAAAATGTGTTTAGTTGTGTTTGGGGACGAGTTTATTGTGTGAAAATTTGGTCTTCAACACCCTTGATGGCCTCTTGCAGCATTGGCTTGGGCGGGCAAACTAGCATTCAGAGTTAGTTGATGTACCGGGCGGGCTTTGAACGGACAAACACGTCGTGTTTGACCTGTCGGGTCGGCCCTGGGCGCACGTCGAACAAAAATAATGTGTTGCGTTCAAGTTGTCGGTTCGGCCCTAGGCACCCGTTGAAAGATGGGCACAGGCATGCCGCGCAACCGCACAGGTGCGCTGTGCCCTTAACAAAATTGTATGGCAGGCACCTACAGGCATGCCGCGTAATGTTACAAGTGCACCGCGCATCGAAAGAGTTCAATTTTTTTCAAAAAACCTTTCTGTTGCTCCGTGACTTGGTTTGTAAATGACCCATGCTATGTGCTCGAGCTCATTTATCCTCGATGACATTTCAAAACTCCTCCCCTCCTTTGTTATTTAAAATATGAAATCACCCTTTTTTTAAGCCTTTGTATTCAAAACAGAATGACTTTGTTGCATTTGTATTTTAACATAGTCTTTCTTTTGTTTGTTTGAAAGAGGCTTTTGAAAAATCACTGAAGTTTTCATTTCTAATGTCACTGTAAATTTCTTTTCAAAACTTGCTGATTTTTTTTAACACCTTGTTTGTCACAAAGGAGGTTATCAAACTATGATTTTATTATGTTTGTCTACAAGGGAGGTCATCATGAAAAACCACTATTGCAGCCTCTTACAACCACTGTGCAGATTTACTGTTTGTGAAGTAAGGAGGGTCTTTTCACCATGATAAGGTCTTTTGTTTGTATGATGAAAGAGGCCTCCAAAACATGATTTGATCTCCTGATTTTTACCAAAGAGGTCATCCTTTAAAACTACTACTGCAACTTCTCAACATCTTAATGCATCCTCTGTTTTTGTGAAGTGAAGGAGGTGTTTAAAACGTGTTTTGACCTTTTCCACTTGTTCTTGAAGGAGGTCATCAACCATGACTTGACCTTCTGCCTATTTCCCAAGAAGATCACCTTAGAACACAAAGAGTTTGTCTTTATCAGACAGTGTGCCTTTTTTTCCTTTCGAAGGTGGCCATTTCAAACTTGAGACTTGAATTGATCCTCTGATTCAGAATATCTTAAAAAGAAAATTCCTTGCATTAACAAAGACTTGGTTTCCTATATGTCTGCTTTACCCTTTGAATAAGTTTATCTATATGGACTGTTAATCATTTGGAGAGCTGACCCTCTGATTTTGTGAAGGAGTCCACTGTTACTGTTAGGGGCTTTGTATTAACAGATTCTCTTGACTGTGTGTAGACCTTCTATTTGTCCTGAAGAGAATCCCTACAACTTAATAAAGTGCCCATTGTCTTTTAAATGAGCTAGAAAGAAACCTTTGGCGCTCTCCCTTTATTTATCACTTGGACGGAATACTTTTGATAGACCAAAAAAAATGTTTTTCAACATGAACCTTCTGTGTGAATGTCTCCTTGCATTAGTTTTGCAGACACCATTTTTAAAGAAAGCTTGGTTTGCTACTTTTAACATTCAGATGAGGCTGCTTCAATTCAAAAATAACCTCTAATTCATCCCTTGAAGAAAGCCTTTATAAACATAAGAGCAAATTTTTTTAGCACCATCATGTCACTGCTTTGCTTTTGATGTGAAATAGGCCCTTAACTTATAACTGTTTCTCAACATGGTATTACCAACAGAGACTTTATCAAACACGACATTTCAAACCCTGCTATGCATTCTCTGTTCATCCTTTGGAGGAAAAAGTGCCAAGCAGCCACTGAAGTTACTTAAGAACATGTTGGCCCTCTACTTGTTTGTGAAGGAGGCCACAACAATGTCTTCCTAACCCTCTGCTTTTTGAAGGAGGTTTTGTCATTTGGCTTTCTAACCATCGGCTTTTCATGAAGGAGGTTATCATCATACACATGAAATTTCATTTATTTCAACACTGTGTCATTTCACTGCAATATATGTCTTTGCTTGGTATCATATCACTGTGAAGTTTTTCGGGAGTGAATACAATGGTTGGTATAAGGATAATGCTCACTTTTGGACACCTTTGAACTAACTTTCCCTTTACAGTGTTTTTAGGGTACCTTGAAATTTCCTTTGACTAATGTTCACATCCCAGGTTCAAGGTAACATAAGAAGCAGTTGTCTTCTTATGTCCTACATGATGATGACCTTTGGAAAGATTATGCAACACTGCTAATTAGCATTACTCAGTCCATGTTATTCATTTTGACTTGATGAGTGATCTATGTTCTTCAGGAAGCTTTTGGATTTATAACATGTACATTTTTTGCTCTTTACTTCACAGTTCTCCATCTGATCATTGATGGCGAACCTTTTCAACAAGGGGGACCTGCTTGAAACTTCCTTTTTTCCCTCCTTTGTACACTGATCATCATTAAATTACACCCCTGCAGAGATGTAAAAATAGATGCTTTGGAACCTTCGAGAGCTCTTTTGGTGTTTCATGGAGATTTTTCCTGATCTAAGTATATTTCTTCATACAGTGACAAACCTTCTCTTTTCCTGATTTGGATCTTTGTTGAACTTTTTCTAAAATGAGATAAAGTGACCTCTTAGTGGTGTGCGACCTATGGATAGAATAATGCTTGTTTTGTAGAATAGGAACTAATTCATGGTTGACTGGTACTAGACAGAGGCTTTTTGGCCTAGGATATCTTAGCCAAGGAAAAACTCCCTAAACACCACTATCTAACTTAGGGACAATTTTGATAGATTCTAAGTGTTTTCTTAGGCGTGATCAGATTTTCAAATGACAAGATGACCAGGGATAGAGTTGCAGACACTTTGTAAACCTTTGGATAGTGAATGGCATGAGAAACAAGGGTAAATGATAGTAGATAAACCAAGCTAAGACAGCTCTAGACAGGGATATTTTGTTGAAACAAGATAGGACTTGAAAATTGGAGATTGTTCTCATCATAGACTGACAGGAAGGGGTAGGAGAACAAAAAAAAAATTGGGGTGCTTTCTAGATGAAAAATTGATAGTTTGAGATTAGCTTCTATAAAACTTAGCTAAGGAATCTATTCTTCAACAACAGGTGAAAAATACTGATGACTAACAGTGGCTCCATTTGGGGAGGGCAGCTCCTTTTCAGGAGGTGTCCAGAATTTTAGATCTCTGGATTGTGAAGACCAATGCCTTATCCATTGGCGCAAATTTCTTTCTTTCTTGATGTTATTTCTGAAAATTGACAGCATGATTAGCATCAAAGTCATCTCTACCTACCCAGCTATATTTCCTAACATTTTTTCTTCTTTTAGGTTCATTTGGACTAGCAACCCTTTGACATGATATTTTTGAAAAAGAAAACTATCTAATTCTACACTTATATCTTCTGGGATTTCATATTGAACTAATGAACTCCTTTGTTTCTCTACCTATGCTAGATAGAATGTCAAGATTAAGCTATTTGACAGGATTTCATTCGCTATACTAAGACATGAAATTGAAAATGACCAAATCAGGATTAGATGATCTGATTTTTCATGTGTTTGTGGCATAAAAGACAAGCTGCACACAAATATTATTTTGCATGAAATGAGATTTAGAAAAAACAAGGCTAGGATACATAGTTTGTTTTTCATCCCTGTTTTCCTCTTTGGTTCTATTTTGAGCGTGTGGAACCAGTATCTTTTCCTAGTCTACTTTCTTTGACAAGTCAAGCTTACACAATTTGACTATCACTTCTTTCACTAACTTATCAGCAATAAATTTAAAACATGTCCAGTTATGATTAGGCTAGTTAACTGAACAAGACATCTTTTGAGCACTTAGTAGTGGAATTTAGACTTGCGCACTTTCAGCATGTCTATTTTTTGAACATGGGGCTTTTCTGTTATTTTCTAAACTGCCCTCTTTTCAAATTTTCTATTGTTTTTGTATTTTCTGTTTTTTTAATTTATTTCTTCAAGCAATGGTATGTACAATGATTGAAAAATCTAAAACTAGAACTCCTAAAAACGATGAAACTTGAGCATCTTATCTTCATAAGGATCTCCTGATGCTCTTGGTCCACTCAGCTCTTAAAAAGAAAAGTTTGGAAAATTTTCTCTTGTAAGCATAACATAAGGATTCATGCATGAATTCTCTAAACAACCCTGTGTCTTCCTGTTGTGCTTCGTTATACCTTTGATTTCCACTTCTCCTTTTGCTGTACATATTTTTAAATAATGCATATATTATTTGTCATTTTTAAAACAGATGATGACATCGTCAAGGTACATCATAATGAAGAAATTCAGAAATGGAAACATGGCCTTCAGGAACATGTCTTTGGTGTCTGGCGATTTTGAAACTCTGGGTTTGAAGGTGGAACTGCTTCTAGCATATTTGAAAAATTCTTTGAGCTGTTCAATTTGAAAAGGAATTAATTGATGATACCCCGAAACATCACTTTTTAAAGACATATGATTAGAAACACCTATCATTTGTATAGTACGGTCTTGTTTAGGAAGAATATAATTTCTATTCTGGGGGTGTGTATTTGTGTTTCTGAAATCAACACAGATCCTATGTCCAGTTGTCTTGTCTTTTATTGTTAATGTTTGATCAAGATTTTTGTATTTCCTTTTGTCAAAGTTGTTTCTTTAAATGATGGCAGTGTCATAGTGTTTGAAACTGTTTTCCCGACATGTACTAGTATCTTGAACAATTTTGCATATTCTAGCAATTCTAAATCTTTGGTGAAGTGACAGAATGTTAGCTAGTTCAATCAGCTCAGGTATTTTTGTACTGCAGTCATCACATCCCTTCATATTAAGTTTATCATACATTCTTCCCGGATATTTAACAGTTGTGGCAATAGTTAAAGTTTCATTCAGAGAGGTGAAGTTTTGGGATGGTGAATAATTTAAGTATGGCAAGAAAATTAGGCTTCCCTGCCCCTGATTTCCAAATATTTGTAATATGTAAGTCCTCTAGTGTTTTTGTTTTGAAAAAGGTTCCTGATTGTACTGTTGATGTTTGTCCTTGGTTTGAGAAATTTTCTTGAGGGTGTATAATGTTTTTTGTTTTCTGATCTATCTTTGTTTCTAGAAAATCAAATTCCCTTCTTCAAGACATAATTTTTCAGGGTCATGATAGTTTTGAGTATCAAATTCATCATACAGAGCTTGGTCTGGCTACGATATTGTGCTTGAACTGATTTTAGTTTCACTTGTGTTTTCATCAATGTCATCGTCTAGATGTAAGATGAAGGAATCCATGTTTGAATGTATGGAATACATAGGGATGTTATCTGGCCTTTCTTGGCAGTTGACCATATATTTCATGTGTGATTCCCGATACTGTATTCTTGCTTGATTAAACATGGGAATGGTGGCATAAGACATATCTAGTTGAATATTTCCTTGAATCTTGGCTTTCGTACTTGGGAGGGATGTCTGCTACCACTATGTCCATGGCTAGGTGTTTTGCGGGCACTTGGGCCAAACTGACACAAATATATTTTATCAGGCCTAGACACTTGACTCTGCTCGAATCAAATGAATATAAGTCTTTATAAGGTTTTGTTATTTCTAGGCCTAATCTTTCCATTACTACTTTCGGCATGAAATTGTGAGAGGCCCCGGAATCTAACATGGCATTATGTAGGATTTGGTCATGTATATTCAGACTAATGTAAAAAGGAAGAGTGGTTCCCTCTTGATATTTTCCTTCTATTTTTGGTCCAAACAACACCTCAGGAGTATCATCAACTAGGTGTAGAGTATATGCATCATTTCCTATGTTTGGGACCTTTAGCACTTGAGATTTGTATGAGCTTTGGGAAATAAGTTCAGTGAGAGGCATGGTGATCTTAATTTTGGCAATTTCCCATTCAAAACTAAAGGGTGGTTGTAGTTTATATAGATTTGCTTCAGTTTTTTCAGCCATGACTTTCTCTATGTTTTTAATTTGCTCACTTTGATTTGGGGTTTTGTTTATTACAGTTGTTTCGGGAATCTTAGTAGAGGTACTAGGACAGTTTGGATCAAGGCTTGGCTGACTAGCTTTGTCTTTGTTTTGGTCATTTTTCTTGGCCATGATTTTGTTACTATCTGCTGTTTTTTTAAGAATGGTATCAGGGTTTTTAGTAACAGCAGTGTCTGAGCTACCTTTCTTAGAGTTCTCTTGGTTTTTATTACTCCTAAGATCATATTTCTTGTGGAATTCCATTATAGAGTTTTGTAATCCTACCTCAGGATCTTCAGGGTCCTCATAATTTGCTTCATTTTGATTTGAAGAGAAGAAAACTTGTTCTTCTTCTGTGAGGAAAACCTCACCCTCGCTATCAGAAACTATCAAGTTTAAGTGATTATCATCAAGTGGTTACATATATCTTTCTACCTCATCAACATAGTTTTCATTGAAAGGTGGCATGATCTGTTGGTCATTTTCCCTTGGTTATTTCTGAGGCGGGTCTCTTCTAAAATTTTGGTTCCAGTTTCTATTTTGAGGGTTTGGCTGGTTGTCCTTAGGAGGTGCTTTTTCATTCAGATTTATTCTTTCCCACATTTTTTCCATGGATCTAACCAAATTGTCTATTCTGGGATTTGAGGAGGAAACTAAAGGCATGACCTCATCACGGTATGTGACTTTCTTTTCTGATCTTATCCTAGCTCTTTTCTTAGCTAGGTTGGCTTCGGCACTAATAGCTACTTTTTGCATTTCTTCTAAAGTTGGGGGGTCTCTTTCTCTTAGTTGGTATGTCATATCTGGATCGAAACCTTCAGGAAATTTTGCTAATGTTGAGCCAAGTGGAGGTTTCATGTGAGGCAGGAAGGCGTTATAGACACTGTTGAATCTAGTGCAATAGTCCTGAACACTTTCTCCCATATTCCTTTTAAGATTGTTATATTTGGAAAGGATTTGGATGGGGTTTTTCCTAATTTCCCACCTATTTATGAAAGTTTGGTAAAGTGATGGGAGATCATGTATACTGTTAGGAGCTAACCTTTTAAACGATTTCTTGGGTTCTCTGCCTAGGATTTGGGCAAACATTCTCATCTTTATGGTTTCATCTTCTAGTTCCATGTAGTCAAAAGCATCAGTGATCCTATCTACATGTTGTTGAGCAGTAGTAGCCTCAGTTCCGGTAAAGTGTGGGATTCGGGATTGGTAATCATTTTGCAAAGGTACCAAAGGCAATGGTAACATTAAAGGCGCATACCAAGCTGCCATGATGGGAGCGAATGGTATATTTACAGTATGAGGGTTTGTGGTATGTAATGAGGTGGTTCGCACAGTGGTGATCTGAAAAGGTGTGGCGGAAGTACTTGGACTTGTGGACTGATTCTGAGAAAATTTGGGGTGATAAGAGCCAAAATGGTGGAGAAGCTGAAAATCAGGAGGTGTAGTGGGTGAGGCTTCTCTGCTAGGACTCAATTGCAAATCTAAGGGCTCAAGATCGTCAAGGTTGATTTTACTTTGTGACTTGCTTCTAAAAAGGGCTTTTTCTGAACTCAATTCAAACTGGGAATCTTACAAGGATGTAAGGTGTTCAGGTATAGAGCTTTCTTTGTGGATGGTCTTATCGGTAGCTAAGTTACCAGTTTCAGAAGTTAGCCACAAAATATTTTCTGGGTCATCAACTATGATAGGGTCGGGATTTTAGGTTCGGGTGAGATCTGGTATTAATTCTTCATGAAGCCAGATTTCAAAATCAAAGTTTAGAGAGGGTGATAGTTGTGATTGTTTTTTGGATGGATGTCCTCTCTAGGGTTTTGCTAATGTGAAGAATGGTAAAAACAAATGAAGGCTAGTGGAGTCGCTAGGTGGATTTTCTTGAGATTTATGGTCCACCACCAATACTGACAAAGATGTTTTTTAGGAAAAAAAATTCTAGAAAACTTTAATGTGGAAACTTGCAAAAATGACTTAAAACTTAGTTTCAACAGTTTGCTAGATTGTTGAGAAAGCTGTGGTTCTATTTGCAAGTTTATTCTGTTGATTTCCTATGTTTAGATGAAGATTTCTGAATCCCTAAGTTGTACTTAGTTTTTCACTGATTTCAGAGGCTGCATCATGAACTTTGAGTTTTTGGGAAAGATGAGTCAACATAATAGTATGATTTATGAAATTTTTGGTTTTTATGGAGTATTAGGCCTACTGGAGGCTAGTGGAGTTTCCAAGTGGATGTTTTGTTGTTTTTAGAGATATGTACTTATGGTCCACCACCAATAATTGGGAAAAAACCAATCTAGTGATGTTTTTTTTTTTTTTGGGTTTTCTGAGTTTTTATATGCAGCCTAGTTTGTAGGAGTATTCTAAACCTGATTCATCACTTTGCTAAGATGGTGAAACAATAAAAGTTTACTCTAAATGATTTCTTTGGCTGTTTTTCTGAGTTTGATTCTGAAGCACTAATGAGTCTACAAGAGTTTGCTAGACTGTCATGTACTCAGTACATCCCACCGTGATCGCCATTATGTTAGTGTGGCGATGAGGTGGTGGATTCACTAGATATTCTTGAAGACAAGGGATTTCTGGAGTCCTAAGGTGTACTTAGTTTGTCACTAACTCAGAAAAGTCCCACCGTGATCACCATTAAGCATGAGCGGTGGGGTAAGTCGACAAGATAATCTTCTTAAGGGATGCTAAAATGTTTAGGGAAGTGTAAGTTTGTTTATTCACTCAGAGTCCCACCATGATCAACATTATGTTAGTGTCCCGTGATTTGGCAGATTGGCAAGCCAAATGACAGGGTATCATCAAACCAACTTTGGAGCCCAAGGACCTAGCCTTCCTGGACTCAGAAAGGGCTCTCTCTTTTTGTGCAAGGGATGTAAACTTGTTTGCTTTCTATGTATCTGATTTTAGGCTAGTTGTTAAGTATGTTTTGGTTTGTTTTAGGTTTTTTTGAGGGAGAACTGATCAAAGGATAGATAGATAAAAATATTGTCAGATCAACTGGGCTATGGGGTCGATAAGGTCGAGACTGCCTCGAAGGGTGGACAAGGTATATTGCAGGGCCGATTTGGTCGAGGTAAAATGGATTCTTTTAGATGGAGTGAAATAGGATGGACACTAAGTTTGTGAAATATGAATAATTTTTAAGCACAAATAGTTTTACAGCAAACGTCCATGTGGTAGGGCTAACCATTAATCACAATAAATTAAACTTCAAACTGATAGATGCATAAAATAAACATTTAGGCGATACATAGAAGTATAAGACCCTCTAACTTTGGGAAAATCGCCTTCAGACTTTGGGGAAAACACATAAGACAGAAAAACAACTCAATCAACGAAGAGGGAACTCCTAGACATCATATTTTGAGCTATCGGGAACTTTGAACTAAGATTGCAGAGCATAGGCAAAGAGCAAGATCGAAACAAGACCTCTTTGGTTCAACTAGGACAATCAAATATTCAGAGAAAGGTTTCAGTGATGGGGTTTTGGATAGCTATGAGTAAGCAGGGCATACCTTGAATCATACTTGATAGCATACATAATAACCATTAATGAAATTGATAACAAGTTCTTAGGGTATCAAAGAGCAGTTAAGAATTCTTTGACATAACTAAGAAAGAAGAAAAACATAGAAGCTATAATGAAATCAAGAAACTTGAGGTGCCTCCATGGGCATGTCTCAAATCTATTATTTACTGACCTACAGCAAGAAAGAAACATGGAAACATGTATGATAAACTAAGGAAAACATACAGATAGGAACACTATACCATTTACCAAGCCAAGGAATCCAACAAACAGTCCTCTTCCACCATCCAAGACAAACAGGAACTCATCCACATCATGAGACAAAGTGTTTCTTCAAAGCTTGTAATATCATGTATTTCTCTATATCATCAAGTTCATCCCTTTGATTACAATGAATCCTCTTGGAATATATAGGCCAAAGAGGAGGAAACCCAACTAGGGCAACTAGAAGGCCATTGGCAAAAAAAATATATCTAAACTTGTCCTTGAGGCTTTGCAAAGCCCAAGGCACAAAATATCCTCTAAAATATCTTAAAATGCTAAAAATGGAAATAAAATTGACTTTTCATAACTGACAATGGCCAAAAAAGGCTTAACGCACATTTGGATAAGCCACTTCAGAAAACTGCCTTTTTTGCCAAAATGCTATAGGAACGTAGCAGCAGAAAATTCCCTGTCTTGTAGACAACTTTTGAAGGACCTCCCAATGTCGAAATGAGGCCCGTGATGGCTTGTTGGAAAGCCCTGGATGTCTATTTTCTGGAACTACTTGAGTTTTCCCAAAATTATCCCTATAATTATTTCAAAATGTTGACTGAGTGGAAAAAAACTAAAAAGGTAGCCCTTGCTGATATGTGAGGCAGAAAGTTAAAAATTCATTGTTTTTTGCCTCTTTGGGGGATCAAAACACCTCCTTTGGATCTGAAAATTTGTTAGTAGCTGCCCCTAAATTTATTGCGTCCACCAAAATGACTTTCATGAGCTGAGGATGCTCCTAGCACCCATGGCAGTGCCTTGAAAAATGTGCATTTATGGCCAAAAAACACAAAAAACAAAATTTTGGCGAACAAGCCCCTTATGGGTTCTTAGAAGCATGTAGAGAAGCTGAGGCCAATATTTCAAGCCCTGATGAGCCTTTCTCCACTTTTACTACCGGGCGCCTCTTTCGGGCAGCCTTGAGCTTTTCTTGAGCAAGTTTGAGCTTTCTTCGGGCAAATTGGTTCAACCTTTTGTAGTGCCCAGTCATCTTCTTTTGTAGACTCAAGTCTATGTTAGCTTTCTCTAAATTATCCTCCAAATGCTTGTTGGCTCTTTCAAGCCATGGTTCTCTATTATTTTCTATTTCTTGGGTTAGCAATTGAGTAAGAGGATAAGATCGAACAAGGGCTGCCTCTTCTTCCTTCTTTTTCTCCAAAGCTTTCTTGAGACCCATAGTCCTAGGCCTCTTTCTCATTGGCTACTCTTCTTCTTCAATATCATCAAATTCTCCCATAATCTCTTCAAACTTGACTTGTTCTTTTTAGGCTTCCCTTTGGTATTTGAAATCTCGGGCCTCATAAACTGCCATTTGACCACTCATTTGTTTGTTTTGCATCTGTAGAACATGTATGAGGTCCTCAGACCTTTCTAGATCAGCTTGTAGGTCATGAATTTGGGCTTCTCTGTTTTGTAAAAGAGCCTCAAGAATTCTAGCTTCATTATCCCCATCATCATTGTCTATCTGTATGATATCAAACTCCCTTTCCTTTTCATGACTACTCTCCTCTTTTTCTTTCCATTTGCCTTGGATAGACTTCTTGGTCCTCTTTCTCTTTGGAAATTCAAAAATAGTCTTTTTAGGGAGTTTTCCTCTACTTCTTAGCACTCTTGTGACATTTCTAGTCACTGCTAGAGTGATCTTCTTCTTTGCTAATCTAGTGTTTCTAGGCTTCACCACTTTTGGAGGAAGAGTCATGGCCCCTTGCCTAGGAGAGGAAGCTAGCACATGCTTTTGGCTGTGTTGAGGAGAAGAGAGAGGAATTTTATCTATTTGTATTTTCTCAACTTGCTCTTTTACCTTGCTGCCTCCATCATCATCAGCTCCAACTTCACCTTTGTCATTTTTTTCTTCTGTTTGAATAATTCCTTGTTTGTCTTCACCACTGCTATGCTCATGGTCACTGATTTGGTCGTGGCTTCCCTTAGGACTGTTTTGATCTTTTTGCTCCATGTTGCCCCCTTCATAATGCTCACTTTTTGGTTTTTTCTTGCCATCATCATTGCTTTCTTGAGGGTTGTCTTGTTTCTCATCATAAGTTTCTCTTTGAGGACTGTCATGACCCTCATCATCACTATTTTGGCTGCCACTTTGTTTGTCATCTTGAGTATTGTCTTGTTCATCTCTATCCCTGCTTTCTTCATGAGTGTTGTGCTCTTTACCTTCACTGTTATGTCCCTCATCACCATCATGCTTACTGCTGTGTTGGCTGTCATCATGTTCCTCTTCATGACTGCTATGCTCACCAGCATTTCCTCCTTCCCCACTGTCATGCTTATATTATTTACTTTGCCCCTCGTCATCACTAGTTTGCCTCTTGTCACTTTTCCCTTATTCATCACTAGTTTACTTCTTCTCTTCTTCACTCTCAATTATAGGGGATTTTTTTCTTTTAGGAGTGGATTTACTAGAAGAAGGAGAAACATGATGAGTGGATGGTGAGGAAGGCACACGAGATGAAGAGGCAATGGCAAAATCGGGATGGGAGATGAAAGAGTCGCAATTAACTCCTTTTTTCTCAAGTTGATGGAGGATGATGATATTGATAAGGGAATGATGAAATAAATAAGCTTGTTGTTGAGCGAGAGGCTTCTTTTTGACAGTAGAGGCCATCTTGTCAATGCTTCTGTAAAGGAAGAAAGGTAGGTTCAGCAACTGAGTTCTTGTGAAATACATAAGCAACCTGATGTGATAGGCATAAATCCAGGAAAACCTCCCTTCACATGTGAAATAATTCATGATGACTTTCATGAGGGGGGCATAGTTGGTCAACAAGTGAGAAAAAGGGAAAATAGCTTGGAAAGCATCCTGATGGTCTGGTTTTAAAAAGGGTTTGTAGTGATTCAGATCTAGGTATGTTTGTTTGAACCACTTTTCTCCTATATAGGGGATCTTAGTAGCTTTGGAGATAGCCCTAGGAGATATTTTTAAATCCATACCTACTAGATGTACGTGCTTTCCTTGCAGCCTCAAAGCAAACAAATGTTTCAAAGGAAGGTGACTTTTTACTTCTTGGACTTTTTGGCAAAATTCCAAGCACCCTACTTCATGAAAATTTAAGAGTACTGAAAGAGATTCATTCACTTCGTGAGTTGTAATAGGCTCATACCTATTGTCATACCCACTTATGTTGTCCTTCTTTGGATGAATTTTTTCTTTTTATACCCTTAACTGACTTACCAAAACAAAACTTGAACTGTACTGAAAAATAGACCTCTGCTTTTCTCTTTAGTTGGAAAACAAGTATTTGTTAAATGAAAACAACTTCACTTCTCCAGCACTGTGTTTTGAGCAAAGAGGCCTTTAGTAAGATCTATTTGTGGTTTTTTAAGACAAGTCCCCTTTTTTTTTGACACAAAAAAACTCTTTCCCTTAATCACTGATTTTTTTGAAAACCCTGTTTAAGAGGTGAGCAAACCCTTTATAAACTGATCAAAATTGTTTCACCCAATCACTATCTTCCTTTCTCTTAAAGCAAAGAATACACTCTTGAAAAACATTGTGCTTTCCCTTTGAACAAATTGTCCCTCTTTAATGATCATTTTTTCTCTAAACAAAGTGGTCTCCCTGTCACTTAGTAAACAGTTTTCAAAACAAACTCTGTGTGATCTTTTATGTACTTGAAAAATCAAATTTAAACTTTCACAAGGCACTAGTCTTTCAAACAGTGATTCTCTGTTTTATGTGGTACAAGTTTTTGACCTGGAAGGATGAGTCTCTCTGTTAAAACTACACTTTATTCCTTATTCAACATAAAATCCATTTTGACACTGATAACAAACCATTATCCCTCAATCATAGTTTCTCTGTGATGATCTTAGCAAGCAAGCTCTTTTGGATGAAGTTTACTTTGTTTGTCAACAGTAGCATCTCCTCTTGTTACTGAGCAAAGGTCTTCAAAACAATCTCAGTTTTATCTCTAAAATACTGTGTTTATCTTTAATTACTCACAGCAAGAAAAAGTCTTTTAAAAATTGACAACAAATCTTCCCTCCTTTACCACTATTTCTTTAACAGTTTTTCAAGAGATTCCCTTTAAACTCTGATATCAAACTTTCCCTTAAATCAAATAAAAATTTGACTTAGAGACATAAATACCTTTCAAAAAAAATTTAGCCGTGTTTGGGGACGAGTTTTTTGTGTGAAAATTTGGTCTTCAACACCTTTTATGGCCTCTTGCAGCATTGGCTCAGGCGGGAAAACTAGCGTTCAGAGTTGGTTGATGGACCGGGTGGGCTTTGAACGAACAAAAACACCGTGTTTGACCTATCGGGTCAGCCCTGGGCACCCGTCGAAAGAAAATAATGTGCCACGTTCAGGCTATCGGGTAGGCCTTGGGTGCTCGTTAAATGATGGGAATAGGCGTGCCGCGCAACCGCACAGACGTGCCGCGTCCTTAACAAAATTGTATGGTAGGCACCTACAAGTGCGCCGCGCAATGTGACAGGCACGCCGTGTGTCGAAAGAGTTCAAATTTTTTCAAAAAATCTTTCTGTTGCTCCATGACATGGTTTTTAAATGACCCATGCTATGTGCTCGAGCTCCTTTATCCTCGATGAGGGTTTCAAAACTCCTCCCCTCCTTTGTTATTTAAAATATGAAATCACCCTTTTTTTAAGCCTTTGTATTCAAAATAGAATGACTTTGTTGCATTTGTATTTGAACATAGTATTTCCTTTGTTTGTTTGAAAGAGACTTTTGAAAATTCACTGAATTTTTCATTTCTGATGTCACTGTAAATTTCTTTTCAAAACTTATTTAACCCTGTTGATTGTTTTTAACACCTTGTTTGTCAAAAAGGAGGTTATCAAACTATGATTTGATTCTGTTTGTCTACAAGGGAGGTCACCATGAAAAACCACTACTGCAGCCTCTTACAACCACTGTGCAGATTTACTGTTTGTGAAGTAAGGAGGGTCTTTTCACCATGATAAGGTCTTCTGTTTGTATGATGAAAGATGCCTCCAAAACATGATTTTATCTCCTGATTTTTACCAAAGAGGTCATCCTTTAAAACTACTACTGAAGCATCTCAACATCATAATGCATCCTCTATTTTTGTGAAGTGAAGGAGGTGTTTAAAACATGTTTTGACCTTTTCCACTTGTTCTTGAAGGAGGTCATCAACCATGACTTGACCTTCTTCCTGTTTCCCAAGAAGACCACCTTAGAACACAAAGAGTTTGTCTTTATCAAATAGTGTGCCTTTTTTTCCTTTCGAAGGTGGCCATTTCAAACTTGAGACTTGAATTGATCCTCTGATTCAGAATATCTTAAAAAGAAAATTCCTTGCATTGACCAAGACTTGGTTTCCTATATGTCTACTTTACCCTTTGAATAAGTTTATCTATATGGACAATTAATCATTTAGAGAGCTGACCCTCTGCTTTTGTGAAGGGGGCCACTGTTACTGTTAGTCGCTTTGTATTAACAGTTTCTCTTGACTGTGTGTAGACCTTCTGTTTGTCCTGAAGAGAATCCCTGAAACTTAATAAAGTGCCCACTGTATTTTAAATGAGCTAGAAAGAAACCTTTGGCACTCTCCCTTTATTTATCACTTGGAGGGAGTACTTTTTATAGACCATAAAAAATGTTTTTCAACATGAACCTTCTGTGTGAATGCCTCCTTGAATTATTTTTGCAGACACCATTTTTAAACCAAGCTTGGTCTGCTACTTTTATCATTCAGATGAGGCTGCTTCAATTCAAAAATATAACCTCTGATTCATCCCTTGAAGAAACCCTTTAGAAACATAAGAGCAGAGGTTTTTTAGCACCATCATGTCAATGCTTTGCTTTTGATGTGAAATAGGCCCTTAACTTATAAACTTTCATTTGTTTTACCACTATTTCTCAACATGGTCTTACCAACAGAGACTTTATCAAACACAACATTTCAAACCCTGCTATGCATTCTATGTTCATCCTTTGGAGGAAAAAGCGCCAAGCAGCCACTGAAGTTACTTAAGAACATGTTGGCCCTCTGCTTGTTTGTGAAGGAGGCCACAGCAATGTCTTCCTAACCCTCTGCTTTTTGAAGGAGGTTCTGTCATTTTTATTTCTAACCATCTGCTTTTCATGAAGGAGGTTATCATCATACACATGAAATTTCATTTATTTCAACACTGTGTCATTTCTCTGCAATATATGTCATTTCTTGGTATCATATCACTGTGAAGTTTTTAGGGAGTGAATACAGTGGTAGGTATAAGGATAATGCTCACTTTTGGACACCCTTGAACTAAATTTCCCTTGACTGTGTTTTCAGGGTACCTTGAAATTGCCTTTGACTAATGTTTAAATCCCAGGTTCAAGGTAAAATAAGAAGCGGTTGTCTTCTTATGTCCTACATGATGATGACCTTTGGAAAGATTATGCAGCACTGCTGATTAGCATTACTCAGTCCTTGTTATTCATTTTGACTTGATGAGTGATCTCTGTTCTTCAGGAAGCTTTTGGATTTATAACATGTACATTTTCTACTCTTTACTTCACAGTTCTCCATCTGATCATTGATGGCAAACCTTTTCAACAAGGGGGACCTGCTTGAAACTTCATTTTTTCCCTCCTTTGTACACTGATCATCATTAAATTACACCCCTGCAGAGATGTAAAAACAGATTTTTTGGAACCTTGGAGATCTCTTTTGGTGTTTCATGGAGATTTTGCCTGATCTAAGCATATTTCTTCAGACGGTGACAAACATTCTCTTTTCCTGATTTGGATCTTTGTTGAAATTTTTCTAAAATGAGACAAAGTGACCTCTTAGTGGTGTGCAACCTATGGATAGAAAAATGCTTGTTTTGCAGAATAGGAACTAATTCATGGTTGACTGGTACTAGACAGAGGCTTTTTGGCCTAGGATATCTTAGCCAAGGAAAAACTCCCTAAACACCACTATCTAACTTAGGGACAATTTTGACAGATTCTGAGTGTTTTCTTAGGCATGATCAGATTTTCAAATGACAAGATGACCAGGGATAGAGTTGCAGACACTTTGTCAACCTTTGGATAGTGAATGGCATGAGAAACAAGGGTAAATGACAGCAGATAAACCAAGCTAAGATAGCTCTAGACAGGGATATTTTTCTGAAACAAGATAGGACTTGAAAACTAGAGATTGTTCTCATCATAGACTGACAGGAAGGGGTAGGAAGACAAAAAAAATCGTTTGGGGTGTTTTCTAGATGAAAAATTGACAGTTTGAGATTAGCTTCTAGAAAAATTAGCTAAGGAATCTCATCATAAACAACAGGTGAAAAATAATGATGACTAACAGGGTGGAGGTAATTCAAGTTTGTTATGATAAATTCAAAGGTACATAGCCATGTTTGATGACATCATTACCTTTTTGGGATTTTATGTGTCATGATTGAAGCTTGAACTATCAGTTAAACCATAAAACCTTACCTAAATTAGCCTTTTGTCATTATTTCTTTATGCTTTCATGTGAGTCAATCCCTAGAGAGATGCTTCATCGAGCCAAGCAGGTTGCTGGAAAATTTGAATTTTGCAGGTGTCAACAAGCAAGCGAGGTTGTGAAGACTATAAGACATCCATGGCTACAATAAGAAAAAAAAATAAGGGTGGCCATTGTCACAGGTATGAGCCCATGGACATGAATTTACTCAATGAAAACCCTATTGCCATGGAGGTTTTCAGAAGAACTTGTTGCTTGTAATTTTGTCAGAGGTTGCACGGGTTTCATTTACAGGTTTCAAAATATTTTGCCACAAGCTTCACAGGAATAGCTTCAAAGGTTGGAATTATGAACCTTACCGTGACACCAAAGATCATATCATCATCTACAAGAATCCCTAGAGGAGGGGCACAGTGGTTTAAAGGTATCAAATTCACAATGCAGGATTGCAAAGAGTTCATCAAGAAAGAACACAGTGAAATTGATTTAACAAATGATATCCCTAGGATTTTCATGAAGGAGAATTATGCAAATCTTTTGATGGTCATTCAGAAGTACTTTACCTATGAAGGAAGGTTTCACATGGTCTACTCCTATCATTTTAGACTTCTTCTGCATTTTTTGGGTAAGAGGTCACTTGACTTGCCTTTTTATTTATACAGAAGTCTAGGGAAAATTTCAGATAAGGTTCAAATAAAGACAAAAGGAAGTGAGACTTCTCTTTTTCATCATGGTTTAATTAAGCTATTAGTGTTAGAGGAATTGAGGAGGTTAGACAGAGATTGGACTTCCTTCTTGTTCATGAATGGTTATGAAATTGATGTGGTTACTCCCAGGAAAGCCTCCAAACCTAGAATTACTTCATCACCAACTGTGGTAGAGGAAGTTGCAGAAGAAGATAGATCATCTCCTCCATAACCAATGAGCATGGAAGTAGAACCTTTGCAGAAGACTGACACACCTCAAACAGCACCTGCAAAATAGAAGAAGACAATCAGAAAAAAAGGCATCAAAAGAGTCACTGGGATCCAGATATTTTGGAGGATATTTTGCATGCAGTTGACATTGAAGAGTCATGATTAGTCCCATGCATTGTACGTTGCGCCGGGTGCAATAGGGGGGTCACAGGGGGGGCGGCAACTGTAATATTCCCAAATTTTCACCTGATATTTGGAATATTAGAGTTCTTAACTTTCTTAATGAATTAAGTAAATAAAAGTGTTGAGGGACCCATAATCCTCAATATGAATAAATATCCACTTTTTGTGTGTGAATGTGGATTAATTAAGCCTAGATCTACATAATGAGGTAGTTGAGAAACTAATAATGTGAATGGAATTGGAGATCATGTCTCATTAATGAGATAGATCATGGAGGTTGATAGAGTCAACTAAGATCTTGAAGAGATCAAACAGAAGATCATGGAGCATTCATGATGAGATGATGGAGGAAGTTGTGCAATTAATGCACACATGATGGAGAGGGTGTACATTGCACCTAGATATGATGGATGACTTGACTAGACAGCGCAATCAAACATGGAGGATCTTGTCCACATGCACAGCGCAGTTTAGATGAGGGCCAAGGCATGGGAAGACTCAAACTTTATATAATGAAGATGAAGGCAAGAATGAAGACATGCTTGATTTTATTGATGTTGTGGATATGTTTAGATCTAGAATTTTCATGTGACATTCCATTGCTTTCTTGGGTTGTTTAGCAAAGATTGCAAGTGTTGTTTAGCACAGGGTGTTCCTGGTTGGGAATCCCACCTCTTTCTTAGAGTAGCTCTGGAAAGAGTATTGTACTTCATTCTACATCAAGTATCGGTGCCACATATATTTTCCTACTTTCTACAGAACATCCATATTCAGAAATTGCAGATTTCTGAAGATCAGTTTGGAAGGTGGAAGTTGTCTTTAGTATTTCAACTGGAGAACTGGTGAAGGTTTATTCCTATCACCTTAGGCTTAAATATTAGCATTCCCAGAGCTTCATATCATATCTAACATTAGGAAAAAAGTTGTTGACCTCCTAGCAGCAGTAATACCTTTAGGAATTACGTTGTCCATCTTGCAGATCTAAAAGGAGGAAGGAAGTTGCTATCATTTCAGCTAGTAATCCTATGAGGGACCATTCCCTCACCCTGCCATCAGTATTTCCATCAGCCTAGAGTTTATTGTTGCATTTTTTAGTAGGTAGAAGGCCTCTCTTTCCCTCACAGTGCAGTTTCTATGATCAGTTGTGTTGAAGTAGCTGTAATCATCATTGGAGGATTGAGAAGCTAAATCTAGAGCTTCCAGCTTGTAGATCTGAAGGAGGGATTATCCCTTCAAACTTATTTATGATCTTGTGACATATTTCAGCCATCTATTTGTTAGATCTAGCTTCAGATCTGTAATTCCCAGCAGATCAAGGATCAAAACCTAGGAGGGTGATTTTCCAAAGTTGTAGATCTGGAAAATCCTTTCTGGGTTATCTTTGGAACCCATCACATTGGCCAAATCTTGAATCTTGGCATCATATGAGCTCTAGATTTGAGTAGATCTAAATTTTACTTTTCATCCTGTAGTCATATCTTCCTATTCTGTTGAAGGGACAGCGCAGTATTTGCTTCAGTGGCTCTCCAGTTACGCAGTGCCTATTGTGGCATGTTTTTTGGGTGATTCTAGGCCATCTCTTTGGCTAGATCTCCTCATATTTTGTACATTGTGTAACTGAATCTTCTCCAATATAATAAAATGGATCATCTTATCTGTAATTTCTGATGTTTTCTTGAGATTTATAGTCTACTTAGTTTCAGTTCTTATATTTTTTTTAAGTATTATTGCATTCTCCCTTTTGGGATATTACAGTGGTATTAGAGAATGATCTTTGGCTCAGCTTGTGGACACTTCATATTTTGCATCAAAAGAAGAAGAAGATAGATGATATCTATCATGAAGGAGGATTATAATCTTGCCACTCTATATTTTAGATCCATGCAAGATCTCTCCAAGGAGGTCTATCAAATGAAGAAGGAAAGTCAAAGGAAGGATCCAAGAAGAAGATTTGAAGAGGAAGGTCCAAGCACTTTTTATCAGCAGAAAAGGAAACCGGAGAATCATAGATCTCCTCATAGATCTACTATGCCCACTTTCTTTGAAGAAGGTGAGAGGTATAGAAATGAAGAAAGAAGAGAACCTGAGACTCATGAGACTCTCAGTTTGTATCTTGAAGAGTACAAGGAACAATCTAGAGCATTCAAAGGGAGTCTAACTCTCCAAGAATTCTTTGAACTCAAGGAAGAAAGAAGATCTTGTAGTAGCAATAGAAGGGAGAGGCACAATAGATTCTATTTGCCTACATCTAATGGTCCTTCCTCAAGAAATGTTAAGGCTTGGAGGAAAGACTTGGATTCATTTTTCATGCTACATCCTGTGGCTAAAAAAGAGGTTGTCCAAATTGCGGCACTTCATCTCTTAGGTGAAGCCAAGGATTGGTGGTTTAGTCACATGGAGCATGCAAAGGTGACTAAATATTCAGATTTATTTCACAAGTTTATGAATAAGTTTGATGTGAAGAAGACAGAAATGGGATACAAAGAGACATTTCCTAAGGAAACAAAGGAGGGTGTCATTCTTGTCACTCTGGAAAAGAAGTCACTACATTCACCACCAGTTGCAGAAGTATTTACATTTGGAGAAGAGACATTAGAAACATTGCAAGATATTATTGAGCTCTTAACACATAGAGTCCCATGCATGATTCGGGAGATGCATGAGGAAGAGGAGGAATATTCCAGCGCTGGTACATTGGTAGAGCAGCCATCTCTCTTACCAGTAGTTGGAGACACCATTGTCCCAGTTGGAGGAACTCTTATGTTCTGTCAAGAGGTTCCCACACATCATTTGGTCCAAGGTATGCATACACATTCATCACCTATTGTTTCAGTAGATCTTATTGAAACTTTTGGGGACATGCCATCAAGGCCAATGCATAACCAATGGTTAGGACAAAATGTTGATTTGAAGCAGCAAACTATCACAGCGCAGAGGACCCTTGATATAATTAAGGAGGAGATGAAAAACTATCCCAATTTGTCATGGATGGACTACATTCAACCACTTTAGTTGAAGTGTGGAGTTTCAGAATAAGGGATGAGCATGATCCTATGTATAATGACTGGTTATGAGATTAGTATTGTACCTTGATTTGAGACAGCATATGTATTACCTTGCAGATCTACAGCGTCGTCACTTAGTAGAAATGATAATAAAGAGGCCCAAATATTCTTGGAGCATTCTGAAGGTAGCTTAACTCATGAAGCAATGGAGGATAAGATGATGAATGGTAGACATCTTGAGTTGAGAAATATTTTATCCTTTCTTGATGACACCTTCTCAATGAGCATCTCACAACTCAAAGAGAGAATTCTACCAGCAGCAGATCCAGGATCTCATTGGTTTGGGAAGGCCATGGATGAGAAGAAGGTATCATTAAGAGATCTCATGGGAGGTGCACTTCAACATTTCATGAGGTGCAAAGCTCTACTTCAGTTTGAGGAGTTTGGTATCTTACAATGGGAGGATACCAAGTATTTGCAGAATGAGATCCATCATCCACATTGGGATGAATGGTTGATAGTATGGAGCAAGGGGTTTCCAAACCACTTGCAGATCTATGAAACAGGCCAGCAAGAAGCATGGTTGCACTAGTTTCTCTTGGGTGAGTATGGTTACTACCCAAAGATTCATATTTTCTTCTCTCATGCCTTATGTCTCAATAATAGAATGCATAAGAAGAAGGCATGGTTACTATGGTTGTTGAGGAGAGAATTTGGACATCACATGTTATATCTTATGTCCATGTGTTTACTCTTTTTTAGGGTATGTCTCATGTATTTACATGTATTTCTGTTTGGGATGTATTTGATGTTCATGTATGTACTTGGGGTTGGGAGAAATTACAACTCTCACATAATGTGGCATAACTGAGCTTGTTTGTATTATGTTAATGAGACATCTCACATGTCCACTACTATATTTTTGCTCCATGACTTGCATCATGATAATGCAAGGCTACAACAAGAATCCTTGTTGCTTTGGTTACTATTGGGAGAGTATGGGTTGAATTCTTCCCATACATTGCATGACATTGTTGGAGGATAGCAACAGGAGGCCTTACAGCATTGCCTTCTGTTGGGAGATTTTGGTCATTGTACTTGGTATAATGAAGATGTGATGGGGCTGCAAGATGCCTTATTGAGGAGGCTTCTCTTGAGAGAATATGGCCACTACATTTTGTACAATAATGATGTGGTATGGCAGCAAAATGCATTGCTGAGATGGCTTCTTTTGAGAGAGTATGGCTCTCTTACTTATTTTCATGATTATCTAGCATGGCAGTAGAAGGCTTTGCTACGTTGGTTGTTGTTAGGAGAATATGGTAAATTGACATTGTTTATGTTTTCCCATATGTCTCTACTTCTTGTCTTTCACTATGTTGATGTGATGTTTGATTCCTACATGACCAAGATGGCATATGATGAGGGCATTGATGTATGTAATCTACTCTATGTATCATGAGTTGGAGAGATAGTTCACGAGTTGGGACTTCCCACTTTGGGAATGAACCACTTCATCTTATGTATCTCATTTATAGAGGAAAACTTTGGTCATCATATGGTTTCCACTTGGAGATTCATTGATGAGGAAGGGTATCTAAATTTTCAGTTGGAAGCTGTTAGCCACCAATAAAATTTGTCATATCAAACGGTGGCTAAAACATTTTTGGAGCCCTCAAGGAACAATTTTTATTGCTAAAAAATGTTATCTCTTGAAGACTCTTGAATACATCATGCCCTTGTTTCAATCTTCATTGTTGTTTCTTTTCCAAACTCAGAAATTATGCTGATTTCATGAGAAAGAACTGTTGCAAAAGCCATTTTTCCCTTCCCTCCACTTCAAAACTAACCTCATTTTTACCCCTTTATTCCACATAAAAATCCTTCATTTTCATATTTTTCCCCTTTCACCTCCATCAAAACCCCTTTGATAAGGTTTAAGACTCTTTCTTTGCCTTATCGAAACCCTCAAAACCCTTTGAAAACCAGAAAAATCATAAAAATACACATATTTTTGTATAAAGGCTTAAGCCCCTTTAGGCTTAACCTTAAACCACTTCCCCTCCATGAGCCCCGGCCTGGGAACAAGGCGCCAAATCATTTAGGTGCTAATCGCATTACAAAACCCAATGGGTTGATTGAAAGACCGAACCCCGACCTCCGATTGCGATTGGCCCTCCTATATAAGCCCCAGGCCCTTTTTGTTTTCCGCAAAACCCAAAGCCCCGCAATCGGGCACTTAACCTTATAAATATAAGCCCTTCACGATGCTTTTTCCTTTGTATTTCACGAAAAATCCATTTTTTCTATGTTACAAAGGGTTCCGCCCATTCATCATTTTAAACCATTTTGCACCGTTGATCCTTTAAAACACATCAACGGTCAGCGCATTTTCCCCACCCATCTTATTGGAAACTTCTTCAAGGTTCCTTCCGATTGTGCCTCTTTGAAACCTTCGATTGCGATGACCCGATTGCACCATCGCATCGGCCTTCCTCCATCACATCGGCAAAATACAAAGGTTTAAGCCCGCACTTGGTGCCCGCCGATTGCGATTCCCCTATCCATCCTCCACCGTCGATCTGATCTACAGATCGATGGCCTTAAAATCATCACATCAGATTTTTTCTGTTGGCACGATTAAAAGGTTCTATTCAAAACCGCCGATTGCAATCTCCCGATGCATCTCCCACCGTCGATCTGATCTACAGATTGACGATCTACATATAATCGCATCAGATCTTTTCATCGGGTGTGTTTTTAACATTTGTTTTTCCCCGCCGATTGCGATCTTCCGATTAGATCTGGACCGTCCACATGTCTAGATCGGACGATCCCAGATATTTCCTCATGGTTTCATCACCCTCCGCCTTCCACCAAGAGGATTTTAAGCACGTATTCACCACCATTGATCATTGCACGATCAACGGTTTCGACTTATTCTTCCTCTGCTCTTCTTTTAACCTTCTATTAGTTGATCTCCACCATTGGATGTTGCCATCCAACGACCACGCTTTTTCCCCACAACCTCTGAAGCAGTTTACCCACTACACAGGATTTTATAACATTTGTCTATTTTGCAAGGATTAAAGGTTTTCCATTATATTGAAGAAAAATCCGAAGGCTGAGAGTGACGATTCTCACGCCTTTGATTCATTAAAGGGAAACCATCCATGGGTTCAATTTCCACGTCTCGTCAATGCTTCATGAGGAATTGATGCCATACGAGCCCTGCATGGCCTGCACATCAACAAGACACAGTGTTATTAAATCAAAATTAAAAGAGTATCAGTGTTGAAGACAGAACACAGCAAAACAGAAGATTAAAGACAAATTTGGGGGATGACAGCTAAGATTGATTATCAAAAGCCTAATCCTCCAAATTAAATCAGAATTAATGAAAATCATAAAGATCTACAGGCAGAAAGGCCTCCACCACCACATCTGAGGCAGATCGATTCCTCCCAACTACCACAAAGCCACCCGTGCCTCAAAGCATTCAAACAGAGGCCAAATTTATTGATCAAACGAAGATATTTTCCTCAGCGCAGCCAAATATTTAATTCTGCTAAGGGAATTTAATGTAAAAATATTAGCAGAGTTATTACATCCAGAACAGAACCTTAAAAGTCAACAAAATCTCCCACCGAGCTTAAATCTTAAATGTAAATCCATTAATACAGTGAGAATATCTGTATGCTTCTCCATTGAGCCCCTCAAAGGCCGAGAAGCCTTAAAGACTGTATTAATTATCCTAGGAGATCTTTCATCCTCTCCCACCTTCTCATTCTTCTATAAATACTGTTGTAGAAGATGAGAAATTGTAGGTTGCTTGGTTGGTTGATCACTAGTTGTAATACTGAAACTCTCTGGAATAATACATAGTCTGTTGAAGTTGAAGAAGAAATTGAAGTCTTGGAAGCCTTGATGATGTTGTTGCATGCTTGTTTCTGAGAAGGCTCTATCATTGGATCCATGAGCTTGGTTTTTGGTGAAGTATTCTGAACTGTTTAATGTTTTCTCCTGTTTTCATTTTGTTCCATAATTTCTTACTACAGTAGGTTGAAATTTTTAGGCTAAGAAATGACTCCTGGAAGCACCTTGACCTGTTCATCCTTCACTGTTTCATGTTTTCTTCTACTGAGGTATTTTAGAGTCTTTAATCTCTCTCTTTAGTCCTCATGCTTGTTTATTTCCTTAATAGTTCGAACAGTTGGTTTCAACATGATTTATGGTTCTCCCTGCTTGCCTGCTGCCACTTGAAGATTGTTATTGAAGTCTCCCTTTGAAATTTCTTTGTTTACAATAATTCAAGGAGGTCTGTTCTGATCTTGCCCCTTGTCCTTGCTTAAACATTTGTCTTAAAGGTCTTTATAGTTGTAATCATAGATGTTTTAGGTGTTCCCTCTTCTATGACTGCAATTATCAGTGAATCTTTTATGTTTTCTAAGTCATTTGAAATAAAATCTTTGAGTAAATAGGGTGTTCCCCGAATCTTAGATTTCATTTTAAAAGTTGTTTTGAAGTTATTATTTGCTTAAAGTTTAGTTTGTAGAATTCATGGCCAGCCCTGTCTATCAAATTCCTCTTTATTGTTCAAGTTATGTTTTCAAATTCCCTTTGTTGAGAATTAAACTTCTCTTTCTAGATCATTGATGTCCATCTCATTTCAAAACCAAAGGATCATGCGGCCAAGTTAGATTTTCCCTTTGATATCCCATATCCATTGATAAGTTTTTCATGGCCTCTTTTTGACTCCATTGCCCAATGAAGCTACTACTTCCTGTTTCTACCTACCTTTCCTAGACCTTTCATAATCTGTTGTATCAATTCAACCAAACAAACAATCAAACACCTGCACTTAATAACTAGTCTAAAACCAATACTCTAAGCACACAAGATAAACCTTTGCTAAAACAAATAATTTGAGAGATCCCTCTCTGAGAACAGGAGGACTAGATCCTGGAACTCTAAAGATTGGTTCTGATGTTGCCTTGTCTTTTGATTTGCCAAACTATCAAAACACGGGACTCCAACATAATGGCGATCACTGTGGGACCACTGAGTTCATAGTTTCCTAGAAAGCTCTTATAAACTCATTATTCTTTCAAACAACCATAGAAACTCAGAAAAACCTAAAATATTTAGTTTGGCTTCATAATAAACATGGTGGTGGAACCATAAAACATTTTACCTTTACAAAAGCTAAAAATTTTCCACCTGGTGACTCCACTGGCCTCCAAAAGGCCTATTACCCTTCCAGTCCTTGTAGACTCCCTTGGGAATGCATTGAGCAAACCCAATCATGCTGTTGGTGGACAAAAAATTTCAAAATCTTCCACCTGGCGACTCCACAATCCCAAAATACCTAATAACTCCACTGGTAAAGGACTCTGAACTGGTTAGAAAGATACAGTGACCTCTTATTATAAACATGGATCCAAGTATGGACAGAGAAGCTAAACTAAACAGATTATTGGACCTAATTGGGAAAATAGTGTACATACTTGATAAAATATTGGGAAAGCATGAGGATGATATAGATGTTGATTATCCAGAGCAACCTATGTTTTTCCCAGATCAAACACAAACTCAACCATTACAAGACCTAGACAATGAGCAATATATAGATGATGATCAAGACTTTATAGAAGAAGGTGAGCAAGACTATAGAGAAAACAATAAAGAAAAATTGTTGGTCATGATGGAAAAAATGGTGTATTTGCTTGGGAAAAGAATTGAATGGAATGAGGCTAATTTGAATATTGATGATCTAGAGCAACCCATGCTCCTTTAAAATCAAGAACAAACACAAACATTACAAGATATGTGCGATGAAAAAGATTACAAAGAAAGCAATGAAAAGGATTGTCGGGAAATTCCTGATTATCTACCTATATCTTGTACCATGCTATTAAGAGAACTTCATGACCAGATTGCAAAAACTAATAGTGAGCAGTGCCTTGAGGAAAACATAAGCCATTTTGAACCCACAAAATCTGAAATAGGATAAGAGACAACACAATTAGAGTCTCTGCCTTTATGTCATGACTCATTTCAGATGATTAAAAAAGAATGGCATCCTGATAATCTATTAGAAACAACTCCCGAATCCCATATTTTAAATAAATGTCACAAAAATCATGAGGAGTTGTTCAAAACTGAGATAGACCAGGAAAAACAAGAGAAACCTCAAAGTTCCCCTGCAAACTCAAATGGAGATTCATTAGAAGAGGCTCATGAAGACCACTGTACTTTTTTCCTAAGCAAAAATTCAATTCCTTCTCTCTTAACAGAAGAAGAGATTGATCTAATATTAAACAGACAGCCAACCTCCAAACCTCCATTTGAACAAAACACTTCTGCTCATCTACTTACTGAACCGTGTTGTCTTGAATCAGAAAACACAGTTATAGAAAAGCTCAAAGAGGAACAAATTGATAACCCAATATGTTTGATTGGTGAAATTGTGTATACTAATGATTTTTCAACTTTTGATCAATCTGATGATGATGATGAGCTTCAAACATAAACTAATCATGCAGGGCAACCAGCAGTGGATTGGTGTCATGAATTTCATTATCATCAGCTTGAGAGCAGCAATCAGCCAATCCAATCCATCAGAAATAGCTTTCACATAATTGGGAATCATCAATCTATTAGTTGTAAGGTTGATATTAAAAAGGAAGAGGAATTTCCTGAGCAGGATGAAGATAAGGGGCCTTCTCCTGAGAGGATTGAGGTAATAAAAGATACCCCTGCTCAAGAACATGATGATATCTTCACAAAGTACATTCCACTGAATCAGAGCATACCAGGACTACAAGAGGATAACACTGCAATATATGATGAGTCCTCCAGTTCAGATAATAATGAAGATGAAGAAAAGGTTCTTTCCCAAAATAATCTTTACCTTGATCCACTGAAGAAAGAAGAAATGATCCTGGTAGAACCATGTCTTCCAAGTACTCTTCACTAGGCATTATTTCCAGATCCCTATGCTCACTTATTAAAGCCATTTGAAGAAGGGATCAAGGTCATTAGGAGCAGTGTATTACCAAAAGCAAGAAGATTATTTAGCACTGCTACTAAAAAACAAAAGGAAAGGGAGTGGCCCTTTTCATCCAGCCTACCCAAGGAGATGAAGAAGGACCAATCATGGAATCATTTACTGGATTGGTTGTACTGGAAAAGAGAGTTCATTAGCTAAAACATGTAAATATTCCAAGTTAGAGTAGGTTAGATAGGAATGTCAATAAAGCTCAGCTTTGAGCATTTAGTTAGTTTTTGTTTTCTACTTTGAAGAAAAATAAAAAATCAAAAATAAAAAAACAGTGAAAGAAATAAAAGAGGGCAGGATTGAAAAAATAAGAAAGGTATAGCCCCATACAAAAAAAGAGAAACAAATCTGAAAGTGTGCAAGCTTAAATGCCACTCCTGAAAGACACACTTCTAGTTAGTCAAATAGCCCAATATTGACTAATTATTTTTAAATTTACTGCTGATAGGATTAGTGAATTCGATTTGCCAAACTGTTTAATCTTGGCTTATTAGTAGGTAGATTAGGCTAGAAATTAAAGGTTCGAACATGCTCAAAATCTGAACCTAAGTTTCCAAGAATAATGACTCAGATCTGTTTTGTTTTCTGAGTCAAAACAGAGGTAAAATTGGTTCTAATCAACTCAAAATCTGAACGAGAGAACAAGCAAAGAACAGCTCAAACATAAATAAAAACAGAGCTGAAAAAAGATGAAGGAAGTGCTTGAACTTTCAGACCTTAAGCCTTCCATGTTGATTTAATTTTCTGAAAAATAATATCTATGTGAAACTTTTTGTTTTATGCCATAGATCAGCAACAAGTTAGACTGTCCAATCCTGACTTGTATGCTTTTAAATTTCTGTTTTAGAATTAGTGAATAAAAATCTGTTACACTGTTTAATCCTAACAGATTAGTAGATTAGGTAGAGAAACATATGAACTCAACTGTTTAATCTAAGTTCAGGGAGACATAAGAAGTAGAAATAGATTATATTTTATGCTTTCAAAAGAATAAAATGTTGTAAGAGAGTTTGCCAATCCAAGTGCACTCTAAAGAAGAAAAAAATGTTAGATCAGTAGGATTGGGTAGGTAGAAAGTTGGTGTTGATGAAGTTCCATTATTTTTCATGGCTACTAATATGTTTAGAGCAAAGAAGATCATTCAATCAAAGAAAGGCAGCCCAATGGATGAGGCACTGATCAGCCTCTCAGAGAATGCAGGTCTGAAGTTCTTGATGCCTTCAAGAAGGCACCATCCCCAAGTGGAGCCACTGTTAGCCACCAATAAAATTTGTCATATCAAACAGTGGCTAAAAAAATTTTGGAGCCCTCAAGGAAAAAAATTTATTGCTAAAAAATGTTATCTCTTGAAGACTCTTGAAGACATCATGCCCTTGTTTCAATCTTCATTGCTGTTTCCTTTCCAAACTCAGAAATTCTGCTGATTTCATGAGAAAGAATTGCTGCAAAAGCCATTTTTCCCTTCCCTCCACTTCAAAACTAACCTCATTTTTACCCCTTTATTCCACATAAAAATCCTTCATTTTCATATTTTTCCCCTTTCCTCTCCATCAAAACCCCTTTGATACGGTTTAAGACTCTTTCTTTGCCTTATAGAAACCCTCAAAACCCTTTGAAAACCAGAAAAATCATAAAAATACACATATTTTTGTATAAAGGCTTAAGCCCCTTTGGGCTTAACCTTAAACCACTTCCCCTCCATGAGCCCCAGCCCGAGAACCAGGTGCCAAATCATTTAGGCGCTAATCACATCGCAAAACCCAATGGGTTGATTGAAAGACCGAACCTCGACCTTCAATTGCGATTGGCCCTCTTATATAAGCCCTGGGCCCTTTTTGTTTTCCGCAAAACCCAAAGTCCCGCAATCGGGCGCTTAACTTTATAAATATAATCCCTTCACGATGCTTTTTCCTTTGTATTTCACGAAAAATCCATTTTTTCTATGTTACAAACGGTTACGCCCATTCATCATTTTAAACCATTTTCCATCGTTGATCCTTTAAAACACATCAACAGTCAACACGTTTTCCCCGCCCATCGCATCGGAAACTTCTTCAAGGTTCCTTCTAATTGCGCCTCTTTGAAACCTCCGATTGCGATGACCCGATTGCTCCATCGCATCGAAAAAATACAAAGGTTTAAGCCCACACCTGGTACCCGCTGATTGCGATTCCCCGATCCATCCTCCACCGTCGATCTGATCTGCAGATCGACCGCCCCAAAATCATCACATCGGAGTTTTTTTGTTGGCACAATTAAAAGGTTCTATTCAAAACCGTCGATTGCGATCTCCCGATGCATCTCCCACCATCGATCTGATCTGCAGATCGAAGGTCTACATATAATCGCATCGGATCTTTTCATCGAGTGCATTTTTAACATATTTTTTTTCCCCGCCGATTGCGATCTTCCGATTAGATCTAGACCGTCCACGTGTCCAGATCGTATGATCCCAGATCTTTCCTCATGGTTTCATTGCCCTCTACCTTCCACCAAGAGGATTTTTAGCATGTATTCACCACCATTGATCATTGTGCGATCGACGGTTCTGACTTATTCTTCCTCCGCTCTTCTTTTAACCTTCTATTAGCTGATCTCCACCGTTGGATGTTGCCATCCAACGGCCACGCTTTTTCCCCACAACCTCTGAAGCATTTTACCCACTACACAGGATTTTATAACATTTGTGTATTTTTCATGGATTAAAGGTTTTCCATTATATTGAAGAAAAAGCCGAAGGCTGAGAGTGACAATACTCATGCCTTCGATTCATTAAAGGGAAACCATCAATGGGTTCAATTTCCACATCTCGTCAATGCTTTTATGAGGCATTGATGCCATACGAGCCCTGCGCGGCCTGCACATCAACAAGACACAGTGTTATTAAATCACAATTAAAAGAGTATCAGTGTTGAAGACAGAACACAGCAGAACAGAATATTAAAGACAAATTTGGGGGATTACAGCTAATATTGATTATCAAAAGCCTAATCCTCCAAATTAAATCAGAATTAATGAAAATCATAAAGATCTACAGGCAGAAAGGCCTCCACCGCCACATCTGAGGCAGATTGATTCCTCCCAGCTACCACAACGCCACCTGTGCCTCAAAGCATTCAAACAGAGGCCGAAGTTATTGATCAAACGAAGATATTTGCCTCAGCGCAGCCAAATATTTAATTTTGCTAAGGGAATTTAATGTAAAAATATCAGCAGAGTTATTACATCCGGAACAGAACCTTAAAAGTCAACAAAATCTCCCACCGAGCTTAAATCTTAAATGTAAATCCATTAATACAGTGAGAATATCTGTACGCTTCTCCATTGAGCCCCTCAAAGGCCGAGAAGCCTTAAAGACAGTATTGATTATCCTGGGAGATATTTCATCCTCTCCCACCTCCTCATTCTTCTATAAATACTGTTGTAGAAGATGAGAAATTGTTGGTTGCTTGGTTGGTTGATCACTAGTTGTAATACTGAAACTCTCTGAAATAATACATAGTTTGTTGAAGTTGAAGAAGAAATTGAAGTCTTGGAAGCCCTGATGATGTTGTTGCATGCTTATTTTTGAGAAGGCTATATCATTGGATCCATGAGCTTGGCTATTGGTGAAGTATTCTGAACTGTTTAATGTTTTCTCCTGTTTTCATTATGTTCCATAATTTCTTACTACAGTAGGTTGAAAGTTTTAGGCTCAGAAATGACTCCTGGCAGCACCTTAGACCTGTTCATCCTTCACTGTTTCATGTTTTCTTCTGCTGAGGTATTTTAGAGTCTTTAATATCTCTCTCTAGTCCTCATGCTTGTTTATTTCCTTAATAGTTCGAACAGTTGGTTTCAACATGATTTATGGTTCTCCCTGCTTGTCCACTGCCACTTGAAGACTGTTATTGAAGTCTCCCTTTGAAATTTCTTTGTTTACAGTAAGTCAAGGAGGTCTGTTTCGATCTTGCCCCTTGTCCTTGCTTAAAAAGTTGTCTTAAAGGTATTTATAGTTGTAATCATAGATGTGTTAGGTGTTCCCTCTTCTATGACTGCAATTATCAGTGAATCTTTTATGTTTTCTAAGTCATTTGAAATAAAATATTTGAGAAAATAGGGGTGTTCCCCAAATCTTAGATTTAATTTTAAAAGTTGTTTTGAAGTCATTATTTGCTTAAAGTGTGGTTTGTAGAATTCATGGCCAGCCCTGTCTATCAAATTCCTCTTTATTTTTCAAGTTATGTTTTCAAATTCCCTTTTTTGAGAATTAAACTTCTCTTTCCAAATCATTGATGTCCATCTCATTTTAAAACCAAAGGATCATGCAGCCAAGTTAGATTTTCCATTTGATATCCCATATCCATTGATAAGTTTGTCATGACCTCTTTTTGACTCCATTGCCCAATGAAGCTACTACTTCCTCTTTCTACCTACCTTTCCTAGACCTTTCATATTCTACTGTATCAATTCAACCAAACAAACAATCAAACACCTGCACTTAATAACTAGTCTAAAACCAATACTCTAAGCACACAAGATAAACCTTTGCTAAAACAAATAATTTGAGAGATCCCTCTCTGAGAACAGGAGGACTAGATCCTGGAACTCTAAAGATTGGTTCTGATGTTGCCTTGTCTTTTGATTTGCCAAACTATCAAAACACGGGACACCAACAGAAGCCATTCTAGACATTCTAGAGAGGCAACTTTAGAGCTAGACATTCATGACACATTGTGACAGATGGGAAGGCCTTCCACATGAGGATGTCATTTGGAGGGAGGATGTTTGTTGTAGCATCCACTTTTGCAGTTGATTAAGGACAAGCAACATTTTGCTGAGGGGGACTTTAATATTCCCAAATTTTCACTTAATATTTTGAATATTAGAGTTCTTAACTTTCTTAATGAATTAAGTAAATAAAAGGGTGGAGGGACCCATAATCCTCAATATGAATAAATATACACTTTTTGTGTGTGAATGTGGATTAATTAAGCCTAGATCTACATAATGAGGTAGTTGAGCAACTACTAATGTGAATGGAATTGGAGATCATGTCTCATTAATGAAATAGATCATGGAGGTTGACACAGTCAACTAAGATCTTGAAGAGATCAAATAGAAGATCATGGAGCATTCATGATGAGATGATGGAGGAAGTTGTGCAATTAATGCACACATGATGGAGAGGGTGTACATTGCACCCAGACATGATGGATGACTTGACTAGACAGCGCAGTCAAACATGGAGGATCTTGTCCACATGCACAACGTAGTTTAGATGAGGGCCAAGGCATGGGAAGGCTCAAACTCTATATAATGAAGATGAAGGCAAGAATGAAGACATGCTTGATTTTATTGACGTTTTGGATCTGTTTAGATCTGTAATTTTCATGTGACATTCCATTGCTTTCTTAGGCTGTTTAGCAAAGATTACAATTGTTTTTTAGCACAGGGTGTTCCTGGTCAAGAATCCCACCTCTTTCTTAGAGTGGCTCTGCAAAGATTAATGTACTTCATTCTACATCAGGTATTGGTGCCACATATATTTTCCTACTTTCTGCAGAACATCCATATTCAGAAATTGTAGATTTCTCAAGATCCGTTTGGAAGGTGGAAGTTGTCTTTAGTATTTCAGCAGGAGAACTAGTGAAGGTTTATTCCTATCACCTTGGGCTTAAAGATCAGCACTCCCAAGGCTTCATATTAGATCTAGCATCAGGAAAAAATTTATTGACCTCCTAGCAGCTTCAGGAATTACGTTGTCCATCCTGCAAATCTAATAGGAGGAAAGAAGTTGCTAGCATTTTAGCTAGTAATCCTGTGAGGGACCATTCCCTCACCCTACCATCAGTATGTCCATCAGCCTGGAGTTTATTGCGGCATTTTTTAGGAGGCATAAGGCCTCTCTTTCCCTCACAACACAGTTTCTATGAGTAGTTGTGTTGCAGTAGCTGTAATCATCATTGGAGGATTAAGAAGCTATATCTAGAGCTTACAGCTTGTAGATCTGAAGGAGGGATCAGCCCATCAAGCTTAGATCTGATCTTGTGACATATTTCAGCCATCTATTTGTCAGATCTAGCTTCAGATCTGTAATTCCCAGCAGATCAAGGATCAAAACCTAGGAGGGTGATTTTCCAAAGTTGTAGATCTGGAAAATCTTTTCTGGGTTATCTTGGGAACCCATCACATTGGCCAAATCTTGAATCTTGGCATCATCTGAGCTCCATATTTGAGTAGATATGCATTTTCCTTTTCAGCCTGCAGTCATATCTTCCTATTATGCTGAAGGGAAAGCGCAGTATTTGCTTCAGTGGCTCTCCAGTTAAGCAGTGCCTATTGTAGCATGTTTTCTGGGTGATTTTAGGCCATCTCTTTGGCTAGATCTCCTCATATTTTGTACATTGTGTAACTAAATCTTCTCCAATATAATAAAATGGCTCAGCTTCTTTTTAAATTTTGATGTTGTCTTGAGATTTATTTTTTACTTAGTTTCAGTTCTTATATTTTTTTTAATTATTATTGCATTCTCCCTTTTGGGATATTACAGCAACCCCCCCTGTCGAGGTCCGGGGCAACGCCCCGGGAAAAAAAAATTCGGTGGGCAGACCCACCCATGGTTTTGTGCATGGGTTTGCACATGGTTTTGGGGGACAATGGTTTTCAGCCCCTGGTATTTTGTAGATCCGATCAAGGGAACTACGGTTATGTTCTAATCCAGGGTTAATGGATTGGGGTTTATGTATGCTTCGGCATGTTTATATATGTGTTGTAACACTGAAAGGAATATAATGAAAAATCAAGCTGGTCGTCCTGATTTGGGATCCAAGGGAAAATCTCTGTTTATATATTTTTTATGTTTTATGCTCTCGCTATTGTAGGTTTTAACCCTGAACAGAAATTATCTACACACGAATCTTATAACAGAAAATAAACAATAGCGAGAGCATAAAACATAAAACAGATAAACACAGAGATTTTCCCTTCAATCCCAAATCGGGATGACCATCTTGATTTTTCATTATATTCCTTTTAGTGTTACAACACATATATACATGTCGAAGCATATATAAACCCCAATCCATTAACCCTGGATTAGAACATAACCGTAGTTCCCTTGACCGGATCTACAAAATACCAGGGGCCGAAAACCATCGTAGCCCAAAACCATGTGAAAACTCATGCACAAATCATGGGTGGGTCTGCCTATGAGTGGGTCGGCACACCAAAAAAAAAAAAATTCGTCGGGGCACTGCCCCAGACCCCGACATGGGGGGCTTTCGCCCCCCTGTGATCCCCCTGCTACGCCCGGCGCAACGTACAGCGCGTGGGGCTAGTCATGGAAAGAATATAACACATACCCAACATTCTCCCACTTGTTGTTTTCTTTCCATAGGGGACCATAGTAGAGTTTAGTCATTGGGCCAATTCTTCAACACCCATTATTTCTCTACACCAAGAGAAATTCTGAGTGCTCACAGACTTCGTCAATGCATCTGCAACATTCTTCAAGGTGTCCACCTTTACCAGCAACACCCTTTTAGCCTCAACCATATCTCTAACAAAGTGATATTGAACATCAATGTGCTTTGTCTTTGAATGATAAGCAGGGTTCTTAGCCAAGAAAATTGCACTTTGGCTATCACAGTCTATCCTTATAGCTTACTATACCAACCCCATACTTGAACACAATCTCTGCAACCAAACTGCTTCCTTGCTTGCATGAGTGGCTGCTTTGTATTCTCGCCTCCGTAGTTTAAAGCCACCACGATCGTCTTACTCACCGATCGTACCTCCAAATAGGCTAAACACATACCCACTTGCATCTTCTTGGTCCGCGTATCTCCACCACTCGTATCAACAAAACTAATAATGTACAAAATTCTTCCAACCCCGGTCTTCCCAAGAGTATAAGCCATAATCACTTTAGTGTTTACTTGAATATCTCAAAACCCCGTCAATCGTTGTCCGACGCTCCTTCCCCTAGGTTTAAGGTTTGTATAAACTCACTATTGACTCCCATCGCATGTGCAATGTCTGGTCTAGTACAGACCATTGCATACATCAGGCTACCCACTGCACTTGCATATGAAACACGGGACATATCCTCCTCTTCTTCTTGTGTCTTGGGACACTGTTCAGCAGACAGCTTTACACCTACAGGAATAGGAACATTTACCGATTTACTATCCTGCATATTGAATCTCTGCAATATAGTCTTGACATACTTCCTCTGGTTTAACCAGAGCTTCCTCTTTGCCCGATCTCTCTTAATTTCCATGCCCAAAATATAGTTTGCAGCACCAAGATCCTTCATGTCGAATTTGGAGAACAGTTGGGTCTTCAAATCTTGGATAATTTCTTTGCCATTTCCAATCAACAACATATCATCCACATACAAGACCAAATAAATAACACGGTCACCAATTAATTTAAAATAAACACAGTGATCCTCCTTGCTTCTGGTGAAGCCAAGTCCTCGTATATAGGTATCAAATTTCCGATACCACATCCTTGGTGACTGTTTTAACCCATACAGAGACTTCTTCAACCTGCATACCAGTTCTTTCTTACCCTTCACCATAAAGCCTTCAGGTTGCTTCATGTAGATCTCCTCTTCTAGATCCCCGTGAAGAAATGTTGTCTTCACATCCATCTATTCTATCTCAAAATAAAATGCAGTAGCAACAGATAAAAGTAATCTAATTGAAGTAACTTTGGCAACAGATGAAAAAATATCACCAAAATCAATTCCCGGCACCTGGGAATAACCTTTTGCTACCAACCGAGATTTGTATTTCCCCACCTTTCCTTCTACATTCATCTTCTTCTTAAACACCCATTTGCTCCCGATGGGCTTCCTTCCAGCCGGCAACTCCACCAAATCCCATGCCTCATTTTTATGCAAGGATGCCATTTCATCAACCATGGCCTCCTTCCAGAGTTTTTCATCCTCTGAATCTACTGCCTCCCTGACGGTTCTGGGATCATGATCAGTTATAGTTAAAGCAAAACTTGAATAGAAAGCAGATGGACTATACCTTTCTGGTTGCCTTCTTTCCCGAACTGATCTTCTCAAAGCTAGGGTTTGTGGCTCTTCCTCTTCTGAGTCTTCTTCTGTTGTAGAGTCTGATTCATCCTCCTTTAGCTCAAACTCTATCTTCTCAGGTTCCTTTGGTAGGACTTCATGTGTAACAACATCTTTCACCTCTCTAAACACCACATCTCGGTTGTACAAAACCTTCCTTGTTTCTGGGTTCCAAATCTTGTAACCCTTTAAACCATCCTTATACCCAATAAAGATGCACCTTTCAGCTTTATTATCCAACTTGGTCCTTTTCTCCTTTGGAACATGTACATATACATCACATCAAAATACCCTTAGATGTGAAAGAGAGGGTTTCTTACCAGCCCATACCTCATGTGGAGTCTTATCCTCCAACACTGATGAAGCTGATCTGTTAACCAAATAGCATGCAGTCTCCACTGCCTCTACCCAGAATTCTTGTCCTAACTCGGTACCACTGAGCATGCTTCTTGCCTTTTCCATCAGTGTTCTGTTCATTATTTCTGCAACTCCATTTTGCTACGGTGTGTATGGAGTAGTCTTCTGCCATGCTATACCACACTTCTTACAGAACTCTTCAAATTCCTTCTTGCAGAATTCCCCACCATTATCTGTCCTCAACGCCTTTATCTTCTTCTCTGTCTGGTTTTCCACCAGAGCCTTAAATTCTTTAAATTTGTCAATGACTTCAAATTTCTTCCTCAAGAAATATATCCATGTATTCCTTGAGAAGTCATCTACGAATGAAACATAGTACACAGACTTTCCCAGTGATGGAACTGACACAGGTCCAAAAACATCATTGTGCACAAGTTCTATATCTTGTTCACCCTCTTAGCACCAGAAGGAAAACTCACTCGATTATGCTTCCCATATACACAATGTTCACAGAAATAGAAATCCAGAGAGAAATTAGACATACCTTCTACCATACCATTTCTATGCAGTATCCGAAGGCCCTTCTCTCCAATATGTCCAAGCCTTTGATGCCATAACATGGTATTTTCTCCATAGACAGCTAGGCTTTCCGCTCCACTTTCAGGAACCATAGAATTGTTACACCCATCAATAACAGTGCTACCTTGTAGCTTGTATAGAGTTCCAGTCTGAACTCCCCGCATTAATACCAGTGCTCCCCGAACCATCTTGCAGGCATCTTTCTCGAACACTGTTTTTACACCTGCATCATCCATCTTGCTTACGATACGGTTCGGCCAATGCGAAATATCTCGAACACCGGAAGTCGCATTCTGATCCTTCACCTTACTGCTTCAACTTAACCGGCCTATCCCATTCAGAGTGATTATGACCTTCCCCTGTCATCCCCAGAAGACATCACCATCATATTTCTCATGCTCACAGAACCACTCCCTGTGAGGAGTGAAGTGAAAGGATGCACCTGAGTCAATCAACCATGACTCATGATCTACATGTGTATTTGAAGAAGAAGCCAAATACACATCCCCACCTTCATCCGAGGTGGTTTTTGCCTCTGCAGAAGGACCTTCATCAGATCCCTTTCCTTTCTCGGGAGCTTTAGATCTGCATTCCTTTTTGTAGTGCCCTTCCTTTCCGCATTTCCAGCACACCTTTACAAATTTTCCAGGAGATTTAGATCTCCCTCTAGATTTAGATCTCCCACTCGAAACCTTATTCTTGTTTCTGTTCTGGGACCTTCCTCGTACAGATAAGGCATCTCCATTCTGACCCTCCATATTTCTCCGTCTCATTTCCTCCGACAGCAAGGCTGAGACAATGTCATCAAATTCAAGGTAGTTGTATTGCTACCTATTGCAATAACCAGACTGTCCCACGAGTCTGGTAGAGAGCACAACAAACTGATGCACTTATCTTCATCTGAGATTTTAATATCAACAGATGACAGTTGACTTACCACAGTATTGAAGGCGTTCATATGCTCTGTCACCGAGTCTCCATCCTTCATCCTCAGGTTATACAACTTTTTCCGCAGGAACAACTTATTCACCAGAGACTTAGATTGGTACAAAGTCCCAAGTTTTTCCCACAAGGTCTTCGCCGTAGCTTCCCCAGATACATTCAACAATACTGAATCTGAGACACACAACCGTATTATGCTCTTAGCCTTCTGATCCAGTTTCTTCCAGTCTTCATCTGACATTGTCGTTGGTTTAGTACCTGGATCTACCGCGATCCACTGATCTTTATCCACCAGCAGATCCTCCATCTTGAGCTTCCATAACTCAAAACTCTGACCATTGAATTTCTCGATCTCTATCTTCCCGATGCTCGCCATCTTATTTCACTGCAAGAATCGATTTCGCAAATCTCCCACTGAACAGGGTCTACCTCAGGCCCGAGAAAAAACCCTCAGCAACAAAGGCGTCCCCTTGAAGCCGAAACAGATCTGATACCAAATGTAGGTTTTAAGCCTGAACAGAAATTATCTACACATGAATCTTATAACAGAAAATAAACAATAGCTAGAGCATAAAACATAAAACAGATAAACACAGAGATTTTCCCCTAGATCCCAAATCGGGACAACCAACTTGATTTTTCATTATATTCCTTTTAGTGTTACAACACATATATAGATGTCGAAGCATACATAAACCCCAATCCATTAACCCTGGATTAGAACATAACCTTAGTTCCCTTGACCGGATCTACAAAATACCAGGGGCCGAAAACCATCGTACCCCAAAACCATGTGCAAACTCATGCACAAAACATGGATGTGTCTGCCTATGAGTGGGTCTACACACGAAGAAAACAAAATCGTCGGGGCGCTGCCCCGAACCCCGACAAGGGGGACTTCCGCCCCCCCTGTGATCCCCCTGTTGCGCCTGGCACAATGTACAGTGCGTGGGGCTAGTCGTGGAAATAATATAACACATACCCAACAGCTATTTTTTATTTTCTGTTTTTAAGATTCATTTGTAGATAATTTATGTACAGGGTTAAAACCCACATGGAGGATGGGTTTGAACTCGATGAGCAGAAGTAATATGTCCTAAAGGAAAATAGGGGTGAAGGCCACGAATTCTCTGCAAAAAACACCTAGGGATCACAATGATTTCAAGACAAATATGACTCAAGAGGCTAAAGGGTAATGATAGGAGAAAAGAGTAACAAACAACAAGAAAAAACCTAGTGCAGTGGTTCCAAGTGTAAACTAATTATAATGATACGCTACTCTAATTCAAGAAAAACCGTCTTATCAAAGAAAAAATTACCTCTAGCATAAAGGTGATTTATATCCTCAAAATTCCTATTTCTACTGTTTCAGATTTCCTTCCAAGAGACTTATTACTTGAAAAAAATCGATCCCTGCAAGCAAAGTTTTCTAGAGAAAGGTAGGGTAGAGGACTAACTGCTTGCCCATAGCCAGTCCTATAGGGTGTTTTTATAATATTGGCCACTAAGGTTACCTTCGTCGCACGAGGGTGATCGAGTCTTCAGCTTCTTGGTGATCAAATGTAGCATGGAATTCCCTTCCATGAGTTTGGTAGCCTCGAGGAGAACTGCTCGCATCATGATCTAGCCTAATCACCTCTAAATCAGGTTGCTGATGCGCTTCGGTTTTGGACCGTGTGATGGTGAAGTATTTTAAGCTCCCTAATATGTCAAATTTCTATGTCTTAATGTAAGTGATCAATGGGTGTTATTGGAATCCTATCTCGTTGATCCTACACTTAAATACAAAGATTGTTTTGGCCTTGGTGCCCAAGTGGGATTAATCTATGCGAGTTAAGTTATTAATGTGGATTTTTTCAAGTCTTGGCTTAGTGGTGTTAACCAAGATCACATTCGCTTAGGGTGTGCATGTGTGAAAAATGTGTCAAGTGGATGAGTTAATTAAGCATGTCTTTATGATGTCAATGTTGTTGAAAATTAAGTGCATAAACTGTAAATAGTACTAAAAATGAATAGTAAAATAAATATAAAATTCAAGCACACAACCCCCCACCCAAGAAGGTAATCAAGCGGCAAGAAAATGAGGGCAAACAAGAAATTAAAATACACACAAAATGGAAAAAATATATAATTTCTAAGGGACTAGGATCTAAAGCAAAAAATATGTTGAAAATGGAGCAAAAAACCAGCAAAAACATAGGTGAAAGTGTTGGAAAAAGACAGGAAATAAGCTGCAAAATAAAGGATACACAAGGGGATCCTGAGGGGGAAATAAAACACAAGATTATAAAGGGAATAAAGTGTTGTAAAAACCTATCTAAAATGACTGCAAAACAATGGCCAAAACACTAAAAAACAGTGGTTGAAAATGTTGCACAATAGACTCTTCAACTCAACAATTATCTTCCTAAATGATGGAGGTGTACACTAAACCCTAGGGGGATTTTCCTTCATCAAAAAGAAACTAATAATTGGATATAGGTCTATTGGTAACTCATGAAAGAACAAAAACCTTTCCCGACATACACGCAATAGTCTCGAAAAATACTGGAAAATCTAAAAAATTGCAAAGTGCATAAACTAACCTGAAAAGTGTGTTGGGCATAGATAAAGGGCCAAAAGGTTCTATTTGTTCCTGCTTCTCTTGCTCAACAGATCTGACCCAAATTTTTCCTTCTCCTGCTCGACTGGTACCTATTTTTATAGCCTAAATCTACCTCAGGCTGAAGGAAGGCAGAGTCTAGGGTAGCATCAAACCACGCTTAATCTGGTAGCTAGCCCTACCAGATCAGGAGAGGGCTCTCTCTGGGTCAATCTCAGCAAAAATAAACAATGAGGATTGAGATGAATTGAAATAAAAGCTAATTTTAGGCTAGGTATACATGTGAAAGGGTTTTATTTGATTTTTGGGGTTTTCGTTGGAATCAAAGGGAAAGGCAGATTTTGGGTCCGGGAAATTATCAGTCTTGCAGAGAGCTAAATGGCGCAAGGAAGGCAATTGTTTTGATGTTTCGAATTGAATGAAATGGATTGCTCAGACCGGTGAGGAGTTGAAGAGGGAAAAAGGTTTCAAGAATCCTCTTCAGACAGTTGAAAACATGAAAAATTAAACAAAACTTCAAGGCAGAGCACTGCAAATCTAATGAATTCCACCTTTATTACTTGTTTGTTTAATTTAAGAAGAAATGAGAAGGAAGATGATACACATGAAACATAAGTAAACTTAAAATCACAGAGAGAAACACACCATCAAAACATAGAGCCACATGGATCCCAAAGAGTGCTGCAAACCCTGGTCTATTCCTTTGCCAAAATGCAGAGATGAAATGTACAATGGAGCTCAAAGCAATCCCAAGTGTCCAACCCTGAAAATGACTGAGAAAATACAAGATATAGACAAGCCTAACTCATCCCCATGCCTCTAGGGGTCGAGCTCACTATTTTAGGAGCTGTTTCAACAAGATCTAAACTAAGAACTGGAAAATAGGCAGTGGAACAGCTTGCCTCTATAAGATAGGAAATTGATTCATTCAGTTAGAATTCACTTTTTGGTGAATGAATCTACTTACATGAGTAAAAATGTGCCAAAATTACATAAAAGTCATGAAATTACATAAATTTACATCAAGAGCTGTACATATGAAGATAAAAAATTCAAACTGGCCAAAACTAGGCGAAAAACTGAGTTACTGAGTGAAAACTAGGCCAAATTTCCCAATGCGCCGCGCCTGAAATCTCTATGCATCGCGCCACTTTGAGGTTGATTTTGAGGGCCTTCCCAGAGTCAAAATTGAGTGTAGGATATCTCGTTGAAAATATCAACCTGTCTAATTTCCAACCCAAGTGGAATTTCTGAATTTGGTTGCCATTTGCCCCTCCAAAAATCAAATCTCCCAACACTGCTTCCTGTGTGTCCAAAAAGTGGCAGAAAGGCCATTTTTAAGGTGTTTTTGACCCTTCAGGCAACCCAAAACTTGTCAAAATATTTAGGTAATGGGTATTCATGCATAAATTTTGATGAAAAATCCAGAAATACAAAGTTTTCTTCAAAAGGAGCTGCCAATTATAAGCGCGCGCCAAGTGGCGCGACACGTCAGGCATGAAAATCTGTGTTAAGGCCAAAAAATTCAAAATTGACAAAAAGTTCCCCAAATTTCTCAAAAATTGGGCTGAATGTCCACCATCAAGCACTATGCTAAGCCAAAGAAGCTTCGGCCAAAATTTGGAGCCTATCATGCCTTTTGCGACGCTTTAGTGCCCTCCTTAGCTTTGCCTTCATAATTTTGATTCGCACTTTGCAAACATGATTTCACGCCCAATAATGGTTCTTCATGTGCCTCAACATATTATTTTCCTTTTTTTCCTTCTTCGACAGCTTCTCAAGATGAATATTGACCCTCTCAAGCCAAGTCTCTCTATCAGCCTCAATCTCTCGCTCAATGGATGTCATCTCGGTCTGGCTTCTTTGGGCAGCTTGCCGGTTCTCACGGATGTTTTGCAACTCCATGATTGTTTGCTGATCTTCCAACTATTTGTTTCACTGCTCCAGGTAATTTATGATCCATTAGGCTCTTTGCAACTTGACGGTCAATGTGTCTATCTCTGCCTTCTGCTCCTGAATAGTCTCTCTCAACTTTGAGCTTGGAGAGCTCAAATCCTCATCAATCAGTATGAAACTTGTGTCTTGGCCTCCTGAAGGCTCCTCATCCTGCATAGGCCTCTTACCTCTGTCCTGTACCTGTACCTGTGCTGCTGATGATGGAAGCAAGACTCCTTCCACCCCAGGTGGAGATAATACTCGTCGGGCTACTGCAAATAATCCTCTAGTGCCTCTCTAATAAGTGACATACATCGGCACAGTAGTCTCTGTCTCCTGACCTTCATGTTGATATGAAGGTTCACCTGCATCATGAACAACCCCTGGAGGAGCCTAAGGAGTTGTGAATAAATCATTGGAAATGAAATCTTCCCATGAAATACCCTGCAAGCCAAGCTGATGCACAACCACTATCTTGATGAGTGCATAGTGATAAATATTTTTGTACTGCTGCTCGGGAGTTTTCCTCTGCACGAGAGTGGTCATTCTCTCGATGTTCCGGCACATGAAATAAGGGATGTTCATCATTCTCACCCTAGTGAAATGCATCAATAACCTGATATGATAGACATAGAGGCATGAAAACCAGCCCTCACAACTGAAATATATGATAATGAGTTTCATCAGAGACGCATAGGAATCCTTTAGGAACCGGAATGGGAACACTCTGCTGAGTTTTCTCACAAAGCTAGGCCTGATATATGGTTCATAATGCACTCTGTCCACCTGCTATCTTTTGTTCCACTGTTCTCCCACATTTTTTATTCTGGTTGCTTGAGAGATTGTTTCCGGTGTCAAAGTGAAAGTTACACCGGCAAGAGTTACCTGACCATCATGTAAATGCAATACAAACAAACGATCCAACTCCTGATGATAATGGATCCTAGCAATCATTTCACAAAACTGATAGCATGACTTCTCTCGAAAAAATGCCATGGCAAGTGGGCAAGTCTGCAATTCAGCCAATGAGGTGGGCTCTTCTCTCACATGTCTACCACTTTTATGAGGCCTTCTAGGTGCATGTAGCTCAGTGGTGGAATCATTGTCTCGGTCATATGATGTATCAGTGTCTGTCTCCATAATTTCCAAGGTCTATGAAAATTATATATTGAATTAGATAGATGAAAATGAGATTTTTGATGCTTTTGTTTTAGTGCCAAATGTATGGTAGTATGAGAGGGACTGTGGGGAAATAGAGCAGTGGGGATAATGGGGTTTAACCAAGTGATATTTTCCTTTTGAAAGCTTCTAATTTGATAAATTTAGGGACAAGGGACATCCACTTGATTTTTTGGGATAAACTTGGGATTTGGGGAAATTTTTCAAATGGGATAGGGATAATGGGAAGGAGATGGGTATGAGTGGCTTTAGGGATGTAAGGGGATCAGAGATGGACTGTAATGATAAGATAACAGTGAGGGGAAGGAAAAAACAAAGTGAGGAATGGAATGATTGACACCAAAATTACTTTCAAAACCTAAAGGAGGCACTTCTCAAAAAGATAATAGGGTTTGGCTTTTGTGTATTCAAATTCTCATAATCAATCACATAATCAACACCAAGCACAAGTTATGGGCAATAGAAGATCACATGGACTTACTTGGAGCAAGAAGGACCGAGTCGATTTGGAGTTTTTTGAAGCAAGGGAAAAAATTTATGTTTCGGCTCAATGCGTCGCGTAGTCAACCTAGTGCGCCGCGCCCTTCTGATGCGCCGTGCTGGAACAGATTAACACAGAGAAGAGCGGCCCTATGCTCCGTGACCACTGCCCAATGCGTCGCGCTCTGCAACTTCTAAACAATCTACTCCCAAATCACTTGTTTTGCCCTCCACGATTTCTTTGCTCTTCAATGCTATATCTTGGCACACAAATGGAGTTTTGAATTTGGAAATATCTTATGTATACCAAATATTTTAATTTTTCATTTGAAAAACCCACTTTGTAATGTTACAAACTTTGACACTTTTTAAAAGAACTCTATTTTGTTTCCTTTGGCCTTTTGGACTGAATGATGAGTTTCTTGTCTGTTTTGCAGGGATGGGTGGCATGGAGTTTTGGCAAAGGAGACCAGGGCTGCAAATGGAGCATTATTACAACTGAAGAATTTGAAAATTGCATTGGATTTATTACAAAAGGATAAAATAGACAATTTTTCTTCAAAACAGAGTTTTGAGGAAAATATCATTTTTGAACATATGATAATGAAATTTTTGCAGTGAAAACTTATTTCGAACCTCCCTCATGTGCCTGCTGACATTATTAGACATTCTGATGACTGGATTAACGAAACCCTAGACCTAATGAGACTAAAAACCTAATATGACTCTTTGCGGACTATAAGACCAAAAATGACTGTGAAAGATTTTAATGAACAGACATAGGCTAGCAGGTACAAGACATGAGGAATATGGGTGACAAGACCCTACCATCATATGATCCATGCTCCTAACGGAATGCAGCTGAATGAACTGAGTGAGACACCTAAAATGAAATGCAGCAAGAGAAATTCGATCTCTGACGGAGGGATGAAGATACCGACTCTAACACCTATGACCTGCGAAAATATGTGAAACCCCCACATAAGTAGAAAATTTTCCAGAAAATAGAAGAGATCTAAAAATATAAATTGAGAGGGATGAAAATTTTGAAGAAACACTGAAAGTCGCTAAAAAAACAATCACCAAGGTTCTGAATTACTACACCAGTGGAGTCACTATTTCTTGACGACTAAGTGCTAAAGACCTAGTGAAGTTTCCATTTTTTAGTATGTAAATTCTTCGTATGTGTACCAAAAATTCTTCAGTTAAATTGTTGGTGACATGCAACCGTAACAAAAAAATATGGTACTATATGCTTTAGATCTGCAATAAAAAATGAAGAAAAACCCTGCAACACAACATATGTTACAAACAGAAACTTATTACAGCAAAAAATTAAAGTGAAATAACCCAATGGAGGAATTAATCAAATGATATTTTTATTAAAACACCTAGTGAGGAGAAATTACAACATGTGTTTGTAGTTCCCCCTCTGTGGGATGGATCCTTTTCTTGTCATTTTGCTTTAGCTATGTTCTTATCTCTAAACTTGCAATGGTTAGAAAAAACAAAATATGACTTGAACTCAAGTGGGAGCTCAAATGCTATGAGACGATAGTATTGACGATGAAAATGGGCATGGTGAAGAATGAATGGAAAACCCCTATATTTATAACAAAATATTGAGCTAAATAAGGAATTAGAAAATAATAAAATATTATTGACTAAATCAAAATATAGTCGTTATGAATACTTTATTGTATTATTTTAGAGATAAAATATATTCAAAATTATCAAATATATTTATTTAGAAAATAGTTGAAGCAATTAGCAAATAAAAATGAATTATTAATCACTTTGTGAGATTTAAGAAAGAAATCATTATTAAATAATGGTTTTATTAATTATCTCATAAGGAAAATAAGGAATAATAAACAAATAATAGCCCAAGGTGATTAAGTCAAAATTAATTAAGAAATAATTATCAAATAATGATTTAATAATTATTTCTAGAGAAAATTAAATAAAGAATAATTTGTTATATTATTTTCATGAGTTTTTTTGGATTTTAATGAGAAATAATTTGGAAAAATGATTACTAAATTATTTCCAATGGTGAAATTGGGTTTTACCATGATAAGGTTAATATTACATGGTGTATTTCAATCCACCTAGTAGGAAATGGCTAGGTGAACTTTTTTTGGGTTATAACACCTAGCCTCATCAAGGACTTTTTAAGGGAACAAAGTATTCAAACAAAACCTCTTAATTCATCTTAAGGAAGGGGAGTTGTCAAATTTCCACTTCATTTGACCATTATAAACCTCTTTCATGAGGTCATCATAGTATTTTTCTCATCGATAGCTTTCTAATGATATAAAAATCATCTTGTTTTGAGCTATGGTCACACAGGTATGGCTCTTAGAAGATTTTGTTGGAAATACTAAGGGGGGGTGATTCAGTATCCATTTCAATTAGTATTATTATTAATCTTTCAAAGCATTATTTAATCTTCAATTATTATCATTGTTTGTACAATGATAGCAATAAACAAAAGGAACACAAATGCACACAATTTTTAAGGTGGAAACCCCCTCGGGACAAAAACCACCTAAATTATTTTCTAATAGTTCTTTAATATTCAACTCCAATTGAAAATAAATCTCCAACTTCCTAGAATATATAAAAGCATTCTTCACCAGTTCCCACTGGATGGACGCTCCAACGCCTGAGATTCTTCATTAGTCAACTGAACGGATGCCCCAACACCCAATGAGCTACAACTCACCCTAGCACCACCCTACCACCCTGAATTTTTCACAGGCTTGAACCTATTGGTGACTTCATGCACTAGCCTAGCACCACCCTACCACCCTATAGAAGAATAAAAGAAGAATGGACTCCCGTACCAAGGAAAATAGTCCACTTTACAATGATATAGAATGATGTAGAAGAATAAGACACACTAGACCATAACCCCAACTATGACACAACCACCTAATGATGATCCTAGACCTCCCGACACTGCCTCTTCAACTCTTGGCAGATATACACTTGTACAACTTTTACAATGATGCTTTTACAATGATTCGGTACAATGATACCTTTACAATTACTGTATGCAGTGCTACCCACTTGAAGACTTCATGTGGTGAACTTCTTGCTATTGTTCTGCACCTTGATTGTTGCTCTTGTCATGCTACCCTTCCTCACTCTTCAAAAAATTAGATCATGCAGTGATTATTATCTTGATGAATATATAATACCTACAAAAAGTCTTCAAGGAAATACCCACGACATGATAATAGCAAAACTTGCCTCATCTTGTAGAGCATATGTCAATGCTAAACAAAAACAACAAATTAGAATACAAAGAACCTAATGCAATTAAGATATGAAAATGCATATATAGAAGATACTTACCTGGATCTTACCTCTATTGCATCCTTTTTCTGCACCTTGCTTTGCTTTGCTGCCCTAGAAAGTCGAGTCCTTTGCAGCCCTTGACAACACATGATCTAGATTTTTCTTTCCTTCTATGAGCTCGATATTGAATCTGATGCATCTATGTGATTTTAGATACCCAATATGTTATATTTGGTCCTATAGTAGCCCCCTAGTTCTTCTTTCCAATGCCATGGGTCTGACCTTATTTGGATTCTTCAAGACAAAGTTATGCCCAATCTCTCACGATGACCTAATTATGGACTATTTCAGTAGAGAAAACTTGTATAGCGTGCCACGTGTCACTGTTTCCTCCTTCAACTATGAAATTGATAAACAGAAAACTGCAATCTGTGCACTATCTGCCACTTTCTACAGAATTCCAATCTGCTTCTTAGAGAGAGAGTTATGATTATTTTCCCAAGGTCACCTCTTTGAGATGAAATTCGGAAGTCTGCAAAAACCCTAACTTCCACAGATCATATCTCCGAAAATATAGCGAACAAAGATCTAAATTTTGGACACGAGCTTCATCAGGATTTCGCCCAAGTGGTTTTTTTTTTCAACATCTGAAGCTTCGCAGAAAAAAAATTATAGCGAAAATTCCACGATGACCTGTTTTTAGTAGAAAATTCCTTACATGAGGAGGATATGATGGTCACAATTTATATAAATGCTTAGGTTGAGAGGGTCTTCAACAAGTGAAAATTGGAGGGATTTTAGGAGCTTACAAAATTATTAATTATTGACTATTCGATGACCACAACCAATGATTAGTGTCATGCCACAACCCCATGGGGTTTTAGCCCACTTACTGGGGTTACTAACTTCAAACATGAATATCTTTCAAACCATGAAGAATTATGTGGCGTGCCATATATCAACGTAAACATCTCTATAAGTAGAAACCATCCAAAATATCCTTGACTCGTAATAGAGTAATTTTTCAAGTCAAAATTCCCATGCATGATTGGGGTATCCCCTGGTGCTACTTGGGTTGACATCAATGACAACCAGTGATCAACAATATCCCCCTTTGGAATTGATGGAAACACAAGTACTCCCCCTGCGATCATGGCACCTCTTCCTACAACATTCTCTCCCCCTTTGACATCAATGGCAAAGGGTAACCCCCCCTGACACACAACCATCTTGCGGACTTGTACACACTTCCACTCCCCCTTTATTTTCTGAATAAAGAAAATCTAATGAGGACTTGGGAGAATCCCAAGCTTTTGGCGAAGATATTCAAAAGCTTCACGAGGTAAATTTTTAGTGAATATATCAGCGATTTGTTATTTTTTACCAACATATTCAAGTTTGATATTCTTTTCAGCGACTTTTTCTCTAACAAAACGATATTTGATTGGAATGTGTTTTTTTTTTAATGAATAATAGGATTCTTGGAGATGTTGATGGCACTGGTGTTATCACAGAAGATGGGAATAGGCTCACTGAATTATACTTGAAGATATTGCAAAGTTTTTTTCATCCAAAGGACTTTAGTACAACAAGTTGTCGCTGCAATGTATTCTGCTTCCATTGTAGATAACGAGATTGAAGTTTGTTTTTTGCTCAACCATGATACCAGACAACTGCCTACATAGAATGTTGCTCCAATAGTACTCTTACAATCATGAACTCTTCCTGCCCAATATGCATTTTTAAAGGCTTGAATAATGATATTGTTACCCTTGGGATACCACAAGCCATATTCTGTTGTGCCCTTTAGATATCGAAGAATTATTTTGACGGAAATAATATGTGATTCTTTTGGTGTTGCTTGTAATCTTGATACTTGTCCAACTTCTTGCATAAAATTTGGTTAGGAGGTTGTTACATATAGAATACTACCAATCATAGATCTGTACAACCTCTAATCCACATCCTTAGATGAGTCGTCTATGCTCAATTTGTAACATGTTACCATCAGAGTAAGGACGGGTTTGCAATCTTCCATTTTGAATTTCTTGAGCATTTCCTTGATGTACTTGGATTGACATATAAATATTCCTTTCTCTTTTTGAGATATTTGAAGCCCTAAAAAGTATGTCAGATGACCGAGTAAAGACATCTCTAACTCACTTTGCATCTTTGTAGAAAATTTCTTACTTAGTCGATCATCATTGCTACCAAAGCTTATATCATCCACATATACCTCAATGATTGTTAATTTATATTTATCTATTTGTACATAAATATTGGTATCAGCAATACCTTTCTTGAACCCTTTTTGACATAGATATCCATCAAGAAGAGCATACCATGCTCTGGGATCCTGCTTGAGACCATATAGAGCGTTCTTTAACTTGCAAACATAGTCTTCTTTTTCATATAGTATAAAACCTTCAAGTTGTTCGATGTAAACTTCTTCTTCTAATTTTTCATTTAGAAATGTTGACTTAGCATCCATTTGGTAGACTTTGATTTTTCTTGAACATGCATAGGCGAGAAATATTCGGATGGCTTCCATTCTGGCAACTGGTGAAAATTTTTTGTCGAAATTAGTTCCTTCCACTTGTGCATATCCTTTGCAAACCACTATTGCTTTGTTTATGGTAACATGTCCATCTTCATTCAATTTGTTCCTGATAACCCATTTAGTCCCAATGACATTTTTATCTTTTGGTCTGGAACTAATTTCTAGGTTTTATTCTTCTCGATTTGATCCAATTCTTCATTCATAGCTACTACCCAATATTCATTCTGGTTGGCTTCCTCAAACTACTAGGCTCAAAGGTTGCTAGAAAATCAATGTGATCTTGTTGTGATGAACAAAGTTGTCGACCTTCATTTATGTCACCAATGATTTGATTTGATGGATGGTTCTTTTGAATCCATTCTTTTGTTCTCTTTGGAAGAGCTTCTTATTGTTGTTCATGTATAACTTGATGATCATTATTTACTTCTTCCTGGTTGACAGTTGCTTCTTGTTCTAGAATTTTCTCTTTTTCCTTTTCATCCTCTGTCTCAAGTTTCAAAGATTTTGTATCCTTATCATTATTCATTATAACACCATCTTCGTCAAATGTAAAATCTATGCTCTCCACTATCTATTTTTGTCTTAGATTATAGCATTTATAGGCCTTTCTTTTGCGTGAGTAACCAACAAAGATACCTTCGTCAACACGTGATTCAAACTTACCCAAATTTTGATCTTTTATTTTGATATAACATTTGGTTCTGAAGATTTTGAAATATTTTACATTAGCCGATTTTCCTTTCCATAATTCATATGGGGTCTTGTTGCAATTATTTCTTAGAAGACTTCGGTTGATGATGAAGACTATCATATCAATTTCTTGAACCCATAATTTTTCATCCAATTTTGAGTCCTTCAGCATTGTTCTACCCATTTCCTGTATGGTTCTGTTCTTTCTTTCAGCAACTCCATTTGTTGAGGTGTTCGTGTTTTTGAAAATTGTCTTTTTATTCCATTTTCTTCACAGTATTGCTGAAATAATTTAGAAGTGAATTCTCCACCATTATCTAATCTTAGACACTTTATTTTCAAATCTGTTTCATTTTCTACCAACTCCTTGTAGATCTTAAAGCACTCAAATGCTTCAGATTTTTTCTTTAGGAAACTGACGGTTGTCATCCTGGAATATTCATCTATCATTAACATGAAATATAATTATCCATATAAGCCTTTTTTTCTCACATGACCACTTAGATCAGTGTGTATCAATTCCAATGGATGTGATGCAAAGTGTTCTTTTGTTTTAAATTCAACTTTTGTCTGCTTGCTGTGCCGATAGGCCTCACATAGTGTGTTGGAAGGTTTTGAGATTTTCGAGATTTCTCGTACTGCTTCCTTTTTGCTTATCCTGACAAGATTGTCAAATTTTATGTGAAACATTTGTTTGTGCCATAACCAGCTTTCATCTTCTTTAGCTAGTAGACATGCTTTAGTTACTTCATCCAGAACATATATGTCATTTGGAGCTCGACTTCTTGTAGCAAAAATTTTACCATACTTGCCTTTCTTGATTTCACATTTTGTGGAGTTGAATAGCATTGTGTGTCCCTGATCACACATTTGTCCAACACTGAGCAGATTTTGATTCATGTTTTCAACCAATAGAACATTTTTGGCTAGAGCATATTTTCTTCTAAGAGTGAAGGTACCTGATCCTATAACATTTGAAGATCCATCATTTCCAAAGGACACAGTTCCATCCTTCTTCTCGTTTAGAGATACAAATTTATTTCTATCTCCAATCATATGCGTTGAGCAACTGTTATCAACATACCACACATCTTTGTTGTTTTGAGCCTTGAGAGCGAGAGCACAATTTTCGGTCTTATTCTTCTTCCATGTTCGTTCATTCTGTGGCTTCGAAGATTCTTCTAGAGGATTTTCAAGTCTGCAGTCTCTGGCTATTTGTCCAAAGTTTGAACATTTGTAACATTCGATATTATTTCTTAAATGTTCAAATCTATTAATGTTTCATTAGGCCCTAGGAGGTTCATATTTAACAGATCTTCTGGAATTGTATTGGTTCCTAGGGTATGTGCGACATTCTACATATTTATGACCAAATTTTCGACATGAATAAATATGTTGGTACCTGGATGGAAATCTTCGTCGAGGAATTTTCTTCAATGGATGTTCTTGCAAATATTGTCCAATGAAGTATACATTCATGTCAGATCTCATAGGTTCATTGTATTTTGTTGTAGAAGGTCCTACTTCTTCTTCTTTGTAACTGAGGCCAGTTCTATCATTGTAATATCATTGATTGTTGATGAGTTATTCAAATTCCCTTGAGTTGTTGGCATAGTTTTGGACAGTTTTTCCCTTCTTCACTTCCTTACGCAGCAAGACTAATTTGGCTTCTAATGCTTCCCTTTCTTGGTTGCTTTCTTCCAACTTCTTTTGAAGTGACTCTTCAATACATTTGTGTTCTTCAACTTCAATGTAATATTCCAAAAATTTAGCTTTCAGCTAAATGGAATATTATAGATTATTTTGTCACTAGGTAGGTGAATAAGTGGGTAGGGAGGCCCATAAATCTCCTTAGCAACAATATAAACACTTCAAGTGTGAAAGGAGACCATATAAGCAGCTAAATAAAGCACCTTTGAGTGTGAACAGGGGATGGAGCATGTTGAATAGGTCAAATTTGGCCAAATCAACAGCGCTGCTATGGAGGAGTGGACATTTAATGATGGACAACGCAGTTTTGGAGGGATATTGATAGCATGGAGGTAGTGACCTAATTGAGTGGGTCCAAGGGTGAGGAAGATCATAACTTATATAAGGAAGAGGATGGCAGCCATATGGGGTTATTTTTATTATTATTATTTTGTATATGGTCTGTTTAGACTTCTTGCATTCTTCAGTTGTTTAGTTGAGCTTACAGTGTTGTTTAGCATAGGGTGTTCTCGAGCGGGAATCCCACCTCTTCCCTTGAGGTAGCATCTTGGAGGATTATTGCGCTACATTTCCACACTCGCGCTCAAGGCCAAGCTACATCTTTCTTCATCAACGCAGTTTCTGCAAAATATTGTATTATGTTGCAAGGTGCAGCAGTGGAGGATTATTTTGGGTGACTTCAGAGCTAGTTTTGCAGTGGATGAAGGTTTCCATCCATTGGAAGGCCTGTAAATAAGACCCTTGGGATTTATTAACATATTTAACATCAGGCCAAGGAGTATTTATCCCCGACAGCGCAGTTTCAGTCCAGACCTGCGTTATTTTAGGGAGGAGTTGCAGGGGTGGTTGCAGTGGTTGTTTTGGGAGGTGATTTCTTCAGTGGAGGAGCCATTATTTCATCCGGAGGATCTATTAGAGAAAATTTGTAGGTTTCTACATCAGTTTCAGCCATATCTTCTCATTTTTGTTGTTGCAGCATACCTTCAGCCCTAGGGCTGCAACTTACATTGGCACATTGTGTGTATTTTCTAGAAACCCTCCTGGGTTATCTAGGAAAGCTGATCTAGTGCCCAGATTTGTATGTGTAGTATCTATTGAGGCCTATATCAGTATTTTTATATTATTTTATGATCTCCAGTTGTATTTATTCTTAGTATTATTGCATTGTAGCAGCCTCTCCGGCATTTTTGTATAGCAGCAACATCTCACTTTTGAGAGGATTTATGTATTGGAGGCTTGTGTGATCACATTTTATGATTTGTACCTCATTGTTTTGTACTTATTTGCTCCATATATGATCAATAATATGGCTCCATTTTGGTCTCATGGTTTCATGTGTTAAATATTTGTTGTTTCTTTCATGTAATGCACTATATTCCTTCTTTTCCCATTTGGGAATATTACAGTGGTATCAGAGCATAATCTTGGCTCAGCCTGTGCATTCAGCCAATATGTCCCCATAAGGAGAATCTTCTCATAAGAAGAATATATGTATAGAAGGGACAAAGACAAGACTCCAGTATTTGGAGGAAGGGAGGAAGAGGAGCTCTCAAGGCTTCTTTTTCAAACTATGCAGAGCATCAACGAAGATATCAAGAGATGAGAAGGGAGATGTGTACGAAATCTCCAAGGGGGTTTTAATATAAATCAAACCCTAGATTTTTACATGATGGGTGTGAGAATTCAGCGACACAATCTGATCCACAACGCAATTCTATGCCCATATTCACAGCAAGAGATATGGAGGAATAATATGCACCAAAGGAGGATACTTTGAGTGACTATCTTCAGAAGTATGAATCTCAATATTGGAGATTCAAGGAGCACTTAAACTTCCAAGGGTTTTGCCAACTCAAGGAGAATAGAAGGCCCAACAATCACAACAGAAGCAGAAGAGGTATATTCTTTTTGCCAAATTTTGATGGGTCATCCAAATGCACAACCAAGGATTGGATAGAGCAGCTAGACTCATTCTTGCAGCTACATCAAGTTTCAGAAAAGGAAGCCCTTAGGATAGCAGCGCTGCATATTGAAGGTAAGGCTTATACTTGGTGGTTTTATGAATCCTATTCATTTAAGCATGCAAATATAGCTACTTATATAGGGTTCACTAAGATATTAGTGAAGAGATTTGATGAAAAACAACGTGAAACATCTTTGATTGAGCTAGCCAAACATAAACATTCAAACCTTTGCATGAGTTGGAAATATCCATTGCACCAACCCCCCTTCATATTTCTATTGAGGGGGATAAAAACTTGTATGATACCTTGCCAAGGGAAATATCCCCATTGCAGGAAAAGATTTATTCTCAAAAGGAAGGCATGAAGATTCCTCCTTCAAGGGAAGACCAAGATCTAGGGTCTCTCATTGTTGATGAGGTGTTCTCAAATACTAATGAGAAGGAAGAGCAGAGGAGAAGTAACAGCACTGTCACTTCAGGAGGAGAACCATCACCACATGGAGATGGCATTAAGCTATTGCTTCAATTAGAGGAGCTTTTGCATCTTTGCATAAAGTTCCTAAGGAGCAGCATGTGACAGTAGTGATGAGCAGTAAAACATTGATAGAAGGAGGAGAAGAAAAGGTGGATCAACATCAAAGGATGGGGAGCATACACCCTTGTTTATTTCTAGAGGTTTATATACAGAAGGAGGAAACTGGTTTACGCAATGAAAGGAGTGACAAATTAGTCCACTCACCTATAGAGTCTACTTCAGACTTTGATTTCTCATTACATGGGGGCATTCCACCTAGGAGGCCACCAGATCAGGAGATGAGAGACATCTCACAACAGGTTGCACCACTCATTGATCGAGGAGGGGTGAGAACCTTGGGAGGATTTGGCACAGCGCAGAGAATCTTGGGTAGGCTCAAGGAGGCGGGAGACATTCTCCCAATATCATCATTACCCACTCTCATCGGCTATTTTGCACTGGGAGAAGAGGTTTTTGGGATGGAGAATGGCACCATCATGGTGCAAGGAGACCATTCCATGGCATTGGAGAATCAGAGGATACTTCCACATAGGAAGGAATCTTCCCCATTTGGTAGAGGATGGTGGCCACTCATGCATACATTGGCCAGACTCAGGATATTTTGGATAGGTGATAGCTTCCTATGGAAGACTGGCCTCCAAAAGCTTCAACATTTACTTGAGCATGAACAACTACAGGAGGGGCAACAGGAACATGTTAACAAAATATCGGTGCTTTACTTTGGCATAGGAGATGTTAAGGAAGTGGGCAGCCACATGACAGGGGCTACACAGTATAGATCAGCAGTGCTGTCATTAGGGAGTTTAGATCTTTATTAGAGATCCCAGTTATTGGTGGAATACTCCAAGGACCTCTTTACATGCAGGATACTTGATTACCAGATTTCAGATGAGAAATATACAGTGAGACATGGGGTCATATTTTATCAGGGTAGGATCTTCTTGACTATATCCTCAAGGCTCAAGGATAAACTACTACATGCAGCCTATGAGATCTTTCTCTCCAACCCCACTAGTTTCATTAGAGCATACCATACTATTTTGGAGGGGTTCATGTGGGAAGGCTTCAAATAGGAGATGCACTATCATATGAGGAAGTGCATATATTGTTTGGGGGATGAGGAGAAACACAACTCTTGAGAAGAGTTATCATCACCACCTCCTTACTCATTGGGTGTGAGAGGGAGCTAATCCATGAGCTACCTCACTAGCTTGAACCAAGTGTATGGTAAGGATTGTATTTCTGAGCATCATGATATATTTACCATATACTTGAATTTTATTACCACTCATGTGCAGGGCATTGCTCTAAGAGGGGGCACTCTTTCTTATTGGCTTCGTGGGATACTTGGGACCATGAGCAGTGATGATGTTGGCCATTCCCTAGAATATTTTGGAAAGATTATGTATTCTTCATGGTGTGCTTCATTGACACCCAACATCATACACCTTCTCCAAGCATGTGAGAAGAATGGGGCAGCAAACAAGTGGTGGGGGAAACACTTGTTATATCATATTCTATGGCAGTTAGGAGAAAAATTGTGCTGGTTGCACTTGAGGGGCAATTTCCCTTCCCCGGTACTACACATGGCAGCTAGCATGACTTTGATTGTGATCCCATATGTTGATGATGTTCTTATCTTTGTTGGGAACATGATTGGAGAGAAGGCACATTGGTTGGATGTGTCCATTGGGAATAAAATTTCCCACAATTATTATGCTTCAAGCTTCAAAGGGAGTATGGGAGATGATATGGCCTCTACAGTAGATCACTTTTTCCTTTATGAGGTGAGCCACATGATTGTTTGGAGCACTTGGGAGATGCCTCTCATGAACATTTGGGAGGAACTTTTCTATGAATTACCATGTTGGAAGGTGATTCATTTCATTTGGATGATAGCATGGAGATGGGAGTCTCTCATTGGGAATGAGAGCCCTTATGCTTGTCAGCACTCATACCTTGAAGAGGCCTTTGGACAACAATAAGGTTTCCATATAGACCCTCCATTTTCTCATGATGAGAGCCATTTGGTTTATCCTCCAAAGGCCAACTTGCACATTTGGGAGGAACCATTGGGAGACAGAATTGTTGTAGAATATTTGAAGTAGTGGTGGAGACTATTTGATGAGGAGGCCACAAGAGAAGGAGGGGAGAATTTTTCTCAACTCTCACAGTTTCTTGAGGATGAGCAACATTTTGGAGGGGAGGACGGTAATATTCCAAAAATTTAGCTTTCAGGTAAATGGAATATTATATATTTTTTTGTCACTGGGTAGGTGAATAAGTGGGTAGGGAGGCCCATAAATCTTCTTAGCAACAATTAAAACACTTCAAGTGTGAAAGGACACCATCTAAGCATCTAAATAAAGCACCTTTGAGTGTGAACAGGGGATGGAGAATGTTGAATAGGTCAACTTTGACCAAATCAACAACGTTGTTATGGAGGAGTGAACATTTAATGAGGGACAACACAGTTTTGGAGGGAGATTGATTGCATGGAGGTAGTGACCTAATTGAGTGGGGCCAAGGGTGAGGAATCTCATAACTTATATAAGGAAGAGGATGGCAGCGATATAGGGTTATGTTTTTTATTATTATTTTGTATATGGTCTATTTAGACTTCTTGCATTCTTCAACTGTTTAGTTGAGCTTACAGTGTTGTTTAGCACAGGGTGTTCACGAGCGGGAATCCCACCTCTTCCCTTGAGGTAGCCTCTTGGAGGAGTATATCACTACATTTCCATAGTCCAGCTCAAGGCCAAGCTATAGTAGCTTTCTTCATCAGTGCAGAATATTGTGTTGTGTTGCAGGGTGCAGCAGTGGAGGATTATTTTGGGTGACTTCAAAGCTAGTTTGGAAATGGAGGAAGGTTTCCATCCCTTGGAAGGCATGTAAAGAAGCCCCTGGGGCTTTATTGACGTATTTGGAATTATGCAAAGGATTATTTATCCCCTACAGCACATTTTCAGTCCAGATCTGCGTTATTTTATGGAGGAGTTGCAGGGGTGGTTGCAATGGTTGTTTTGGGAGGTGATTTCTTCAGTGGAGGATCCATTCTTTCATCGGGAGGATCTATTAGAGAAGAGATGTAGGTTTATACATCAGCTTCAGCCATATCTTCTCATTTTTGTTGTTGCAGCATACCTTCAGCCCTAGGGCTGCAGCTTACATTGGCACATTGTGTGCATTTTCCGAAAACCCTCCTGGGCTGTCTAGGAAAGTTGATCTAGTGCCCAGATCTGTATGTGTAGTATCTATTGAGGCCTATATAAATATTTCTATATTATTGTATTATCTCCAGCTATATTTATGCTTAGTATGACTGCGTTGTAGTAGCCTCTCCGGCATTTTTTCATAGCAGCAACATCTCACTTTTGAGAGGATTTATGTATTGGAGGCTTGTGTGATCACATTTTATGATTTGTGCCTCATTTTTTTGTACTTATTTGTTTCATATATGATCAATAATATGGCTCCATATTGGTCTCATGGTTTCATGCGTTAAATATTTGTTGTTGTTTTCATGTAATGCACTATATTCCTGCTTTTCCCATTTGGGAATATTACATTCAATTTTGAGACCTTGAACTTGTTCTTCAAGAGCATTGGAACGGATCTTCTCAGCCTTGAGCTCTTTTATAAGTCGGATTTCCTCCTTCGAAAATTATTCTATGGTCAACCCTTCTTCTTCGTTGTTTGATACCTCTTGTTTATTGTGCTTGGCCATAAATAGTACTCTCTCATTGGCTTCTTCTTCATTATCACTGTCTTCATCGGATGATGAGATATTTTCTTTAGAGAGAAAGTTCTTTTGAATCCTTTAGTCTTGCCTTACTTGTTGAATTTCTTAAAGCCTCTCTTTCCTTTTGAGTTGCCATAACTTTTGTTCGAACATTTTTCTACAAAATGCCCAACCTCACCACAGCCAAAACATATCAATGGAATTTTACCTTTGAATTTTCCCTTACCAATTTTTAGTTTTCTTGTAAAGTAAGAATATTCTCCATTTGAAAGACCTTCTTCATCATCTTCCTTTTCTTCACACTTGCAGGTGTAGGTCTTTGCCTTTGAAGGTTTTTTTTCCTTATTGGTTTTCTTAGATGTAGCGAACACAATTTCTAGATGTGAAGTACCCTCTTCTTCATCAAGTCTCATTTCATATGCTATGAGAACACCATGCAATTCCTCTTTGCTAAGTTTTTCTAGATTTACATTGTATTCTAATACCGATACCTTTGGGTTGAATCTTCCTGGTAACGTTCTAAGAATCTTTCGTATAATAGTCTTCTCATCAATAGGCTCTCCCAATCCTTCCAGAGTGTTGGTTATTTCATCAACGTGCTGGAAGTATGCAGCAATGTTGTCATCTTCTTTCATTCTGAGTTGCTCAAATTTTTCTCTGTATATTTGAAGCTTTGCTTCTTTGACATCTGAGTCCCTTGCGTATATATTCTCAAGCTTGTCCCATACATTTTTGGTGGTTTTACAACCCAAAACATTATGAAAATTAGATCTTTCTCTCTCTTACCTTGTCTATCCACTTCGCTGGTGTAAAGCCATTTTGTCCATTTTGAACAGTGTCCCATACTTCGTAACCTTGTGCCAAGAGATAGACCTCCATTCTTCCTTTCCAAAGTACATAATTATTTTCATTGAACAGAGGTACACCATTCTTGGTATGCTCCATGACCTCTTTCCAGCTGTTAAACTCCTATTGAAGGAACCAAGCTCCGATACCAATTGTTGGAAATACTGAGAGGGGGGTGAATCAATATTCCTTTCAATTAGTATTATTATTAATCTTCTAAAGCATTAGATAATCTTCAATTAATATCAATGTTTGTACAATGATATCAGTAAACAAAATGAACACAAATGCACATAGTTTTTAAGGTGGAAACCCCCTCTGGGATAAAAAGCCACCTGAATGCTTTTTTAATAATTCTTTAATCTTCAAATCCAATTGAAAAGAAAGCTCCAACTTCCTAGAATCTAGAAAATCATTCTTCTCCAACTCCCACTGGATGGATGCTCCAATGCTCGAGATTCTTCAGTAGTCAACTGAATGGATGCCCAAATACCCAATGAGCTACAACTCACCCTAGCACCACCCTACCACCCTAGATTTTTCACAAGATTGAACCTATTCATGACTTCATGCACCATCCTAGCACCACCCTTCCACCCTATAGAAGAATAAAAGAATAATGGACTCCCATACCAGGGAAAATGGTCCACTTTACAATGATATAGAATGATGTAGAATAAGACACACTAGACCATAACCCCAACTATGACACAACCACGTAATGATGATCCTAGACCTCCCAACACTGCCTCTTCTAATCTTGGAAAATAGACACTTGTACAACTTTTACAATGATGCTTTTACAATGACTCAGTACAATGATACCTTTACAATCACTTTATGCAGTGCTGCCCACTTGAAGACTTCATGTTGTTGTTTTGCACCTTGATTGCTACTCTTGTCATGCTACCCTTTCTCACTCTTAAAAACATTAGATCATGCATTGAGTCTTATCTTGATGAATATATAATACCTGCAAAAATTCTTCAAGGAAATACCCATGACATGATAATAGCAAAACTTACCTCACCCTGTAGAGCATATGTCATTGTTAAATAAAAAAAACAAATTAGAATACAAAGAAACTAATGCAATTAAGAAATGAAAATGCATATACAGAAGATACTTACCTGGATCTTACCTCTGATACATCATTTTTCTGCACCTTTCTTTGCTTTGTTTCCCTAGAAAGTCTGGTCCTTTGCAGCCCTTGATAGCACATGATCTAGCTTTTTCTTGCATTCTAGGAGCTTTATATTTAATCTGATGTATCTATATGATTTCAAATCCCCAATATGTGATCTTCAATATTGTAGTATCCCTCTAAGTCTTCTTTCCAATGCCACAGGTTTGACCCAATTTGGATTCTTCAAGGAAACTTTATGCCTAATCTCTCACAATGCCCTAATTATGGACTAGTTCAATAGAGCGAACTTGTACGGCGTGCCACGTGCAACTGTTTCCTCCTTCGACTCTGAAATTTATAAACAACAAACTAAGGTCTGTGCACTATCCGCCACTTCATACAAAATTCCAACCCGCTTCTCGGAGAGATATTTATGATGATTTTCCCAAGGTCACTTATTTGAGATGTAATTCGGAAGCCTGCCAAAACCCTAAATTCCATAGTTCATATCTCCGAAAATATAGTGAACCAAGATCTAAAATTAGAACATGAGCTTCATCAGGATTTAGCCCAAATGGGTTTTTTGTTTCAGCATCTAAAGCTTCGCAGTAAAAAATTTATATATAAAATTCCACAATGACTTGTTTTTAGTAGCAAAATCCTTACATGAGGAGGACATGAGGGTCACAATTTATATAAATGCTTAGGTTGAGAGGGTCTTCAACAAGTGAACGTTGTAGGAATTTTAGGAGCTTACAAAATTATTAATTATTGATTATTCAATGACCACAACCAACGATTAGTGTCATCCCACAACCCCATGGGGTTTTAGCCCACTAACTGGGGTTACTAACTTCAAACATGAATATCTCTCAAACCATGAAGAATTATTTGGTGTGACATATATCAATTGAAACATATCAACAAGTAGAAACCATCCTAAATATACTTGAATCAGAATAGAGTAATTTTTCAAGTCAAAATTCTCATGCAAGATCGAGGTAGCCCCTGATGTTGCTTGGGTTGACATCAATGAAAACCATTGATCAACAAATTTTTTCTTCATTTTTTCACCACATCGGCATCCATACCTTCCACATGTTAGCACTTCACTAGACCATGTAAATTTTTCCAACTCACATTTGAATATTATCAGGTTTTGATGGTATCAGGAGTAAAACCCAATAGTTGATATCCTAATTATGTGATGCTCGATCACCCGAAAGCTCGATCATTAAATATCTCAATAACATAATTTCATCTAATAATTAACATAAAATATTATGGAAACTATCCATACATTGACATGTCCTGTTAGTATTGGGATTTTATTTGATATCATGCATATAATGATCACCTGATGTCCTAATCAATTGATCTCTCGATGACTTGATAACCGATAGCTTCAATGTCTTGATCACCTGATATCCCATCGACCTAACATTCAATACTATAAAATAATTATCATTTTTTCTCCTAATGACCTAACATTCAATAGCTCAATGTCTCAATCACTTGATCCCCTAATGACCCGATATATGATGGACAAGAAGTTGATAAACCATAGTTGATGATAATTTATCTATTAGTTAACAGATTTTATGAGGGCTTGTTAGTATCAAGAGTTTGTTCAATATCACACATATATCAATCACCCAATTCCTCTATGACCCGATAGCTTGATGTCTAATATCCCAACAAGTCGGTATCATGATAAGGCTAGATGTTGTGACTTAGCTAATGTTTTGATATCCCAACACCTGATGTCCCAACCTCCAATAGCATAAAATATCTCATCCTTCCAGACTCAATCCCCTTTTGACTAATATCTTATTCATAGCCCCCCATCGAACCACATCACTGGGGGTTAGGGCCAAAGCCTCCAATAGTCAATTTTTTTAAAACCAGGCTTTCAATAAAAAAAATTCAAGCCAATTTATGAGGGATTAAATTGTCTTCAATAGGAAGAATATCATTCCAAAAATATTCTAAGAATGGTAAGATCCTCATCACCATATAAATCCATCCAAGCCTTTATTCTATAGCCATTTAAGTGAATTTTCTTCCAAGGAATTAGAAAAGGCCATTTTTGACATTTTTTCCCATCTAAAGTCTTCCAACTTTCTCATCCCAAACATCGTAACCTTACAAATATTCAATATTCCAAACATGTATACATCATATATTTATAATCCCTCATATGGAATAATAAACACCAAACACATTCACTTAAACGCTACACAAACCCACATCAATCCCTTCAAAAAACTTCCAACCAACTCCAAAGTTATTCAGTGAACTTTATAACACTTGAAATAAAATTTTCTGCGAAGACATCAGTCCAATATTTTTCTCTGATTTTAGGTCCATAACACTAACATGAACTTCTAATCATAAATGGTAGGATAAAGAGCTTCCCTAATCTATTTAAAGAAGACCAGGCTCCTCGAGTTGAGACTCACAAGAGCCTTTCACAACCAACTAGCCATCATGGTTTTCCAAGAGGCTAAGGGGCATACATCCCCTGTCTTCTCAACCACAACATCTTACTTGATAAAGGAGAATAATCCATAAACATTAACAATAACCAAGACAAAAAAAACTATTAGTTCCATGCTTTGATTATGAATAACACGCCACGTGAAGATCCACAATAAGTTATGAGAACTTCACAACCACCACAATTAAATTTACCATTCCAAATGATAAATATGCATCACATAGACCATAATGTCCATTACATAAATATGCTCATTTTATCAAACATCATTTGTATTTCAATGATTATGAATTACATCATATTTTTAAAACCTATATTAACACTTATCTAATCATGATCAAATGCTTCTTGCAAATAATGAAGGGTGAACCATGGTCCACCTTGCCATAGTGTCAATTGTATATTCTATCCTTTGTAGTTAGCCAGCCTTGAGCCAAACTAAGAAGCCACGATGGAATTTTTGAATCAACATCATAGGGTGGATTCCTGAAGTCCATTCTCCTTCATCAAATCAAGCTTTCCATTTGTCTTAAAATCCCACTAAGCTCATATTCTGTGCAAATGCTTTGCATGGTTTCTAAGTTGTATGCACAACAAGCAACTAGAGGGAAAACCAACAAGTTCCCCTAAAACCCCAAAGATATAAGAACCTAAACATCTTTATGGGTGGTTTTTCTGGTATCTTACACAACTTAAAGAAAGCTCCTTCACTACTCACCATTCCCTTGATGGAATTCCCTTTTTCTCAATGCTTAGTGCCTCAACCAATGAGAAACCAATATTTCTCTACAACATATCAAGTATGAGACACTTTCCCTTAAATGTTTTAGGCCATGATCAGATCTATTTGATCCCTCATTGTGTTTCATTTTTCAAGAGCCCTTCTACTCTCCCATCCTAAATTCACATGCTAATTTGTATCTTACACACTTCTCTTCTCTATCTCTCTCACACTTCCACCACTAATTCCCATATATTTTCTTTGTCTCTCTTCTCTTTGGCAACTCTTACCTTCCTTTATAGGTTTATTCCTTAATTGGTTTTGTGTCAAATCTTCCCATAATGGTTATATTGTGTTGGGTGTGTATTATATTCTTTCCACAACTAGTTGCACGTCGAGATGTGGTGTTTAGAGAGGTGAAATATGTTATTAAACATGAATTCCTACAAAAGGAACTTGAGAAGATAGAGTTTGAGATAAAGGAGGAGGAATCTAACTCTACATCATAATGGGAATCAAAAGAGGAAGAGCATCAAACTCCAGATTTGAGAAGATCAGTTCGAGAAAGAAGGCAGCCATAAAGGTATATTCCATCTGCTTTCTGTTCAAATTTTGCTTTATTTATCACTTATGATGATCCTAGAACTGTCAGGGAGGAAGTGGATTCATAGGATGGAAAAATATGGAATGAGGTCATGGTTGATGAAATGGCATCCTTGCATAAAAATGAGGCACGGGATCTGGTGAAATTGTCGGTTGGAAGAAAACCCATTGGCAGTAAATGGGTGTTTAAGAAGAAGATGAATGCATAAGGAAAGGTGGAGAAATACAAATCTTGGTTGGTAGCAAAAGGTTATTCCCAGGTGCCAGGAATTGATTTTGGTGATATTTTTTCTCTTGTTTCCAAGGTAGCTTCTATTAGATTAATTTTATCTGTTGTTGTTGCATTTTATTTTGAGGTAAAATAGATGGATGTGAAGACAACATTTCTTCATGGGGATATGGAAGAGGAGATCTACAAGAAGAAAAATGAAGGCTTTGTGGTGAAGGGTAAGAAATAATTGGTATGTAGGTTAAAAAAGTCTTTGTATGGGTTAAAATAGTCACCAAGGATGTGGTATCAGAAATTTGATACATATGTACGGGGACTTGGCTTCACCAAAAGCAAAGCGGATCATTGTGTGTATTTTAAATTTATTGGTAACTGTGTTATTTATTTGGTTTTGTATGTGGATAATATGTTGTTGATTGGAAATGACAAAGAAATTATCCAGGATTTGAAGACCCAATTTTCCTCCAAATTCGACATGAAGGATCTTGGTGTTGCAAACTATATTTTGGGCATGGAAATTAAACGAGATCGGGCAAAGAGGAATCTTTGGTTAAACCAGAGGAAGTATGTTGAGACAATATTGCGGAGGTTTAATTGGCATGATAGTAAATCGTTGAAGGTTCCTATTAATGTAGGTGTAAAGTTATTTGTTGAACAGTGTCCCAAGGCACAAGGCTAGGAAGAGGACATGTCCCATTTTCCATACGCAAGTGCAGTGGATAACCTGATGTATGCAATGGTTTGTACTAGACTAGACATTGCACATGTAGTGGGAGTATTGAGCATGTTTATGTCAAAAATAGGGAAGGATCATTGGATGGCAGTGAAGTTGGTTTTTATATATTTGTGTGGCACTAGTGATTATGGTACGTGCTACCAAGGAAGACCATGATTGGAAAGAGTTTTAGACATATATGGCTTTGTTGATGTAGATTGGGTTGGAGATATAGATCAGAGAAGATATAGAAGTGGGTATGTGTTTAACCTATTTGGAGGAGTAATCAGTTGGATGAGCAAAAGACAGCTTGTAGTGGCTCTTTCAACTACAGAGGTTGAATACATGGCAGCCACTCATGCATGCAAGGAAGCAGTTTGGTTGCAAAGATCATGTTCAAGTATGGGATTGGTACAATGAACTATAAGGATAGATTGTGATATCTAAAGTGAAATTTTCTTGGCAAAGAACCTTGTTTATCATTCAAAGATAAAGCGCATTTATGTTTAGTATCACTTTGTGAGGGATATGGTTGAGGAAAAAAAGTTGATGTTGGTAAAGGTGGGCACTTTGAAGAATGTCGTGGATGCATTGACAAAGTCTGTAAGCTCTGAGAATTTTTATTGGTGCAAATAAACAATGAGAATTGCAAGGATGGACCAATGATTGAGCTCTCTTGTGATCCCATGTGTGGAAAGAAAACAAGAAGTGGGAGAATGTTGGGTGTATGTTATATTATTTCCACAACTAGTCGCATGCAAGGGGGGGGTCACAGGGGGGACGATAGTCCTCCTTGTCAAGTGGCTTGCAGGGGGGTGGTAGCCCCCCTACATGGGGTTTGAGGGAGTGCCCTGAGAAACATTTTTTGGACCCTATATTAGGTGGGCGAACCTACCCATGGTTTTGTGCATGGATTTTTCACATGATTTTGGGCACAATGGTTTTCTATCTATGGTATTTTGTAGATCCGGTCAAGGGAACTATGGTTATTTTCTATTCCAAGGTTATTGGATTGGGGTTTATGAATGCGTCAGCATGTATATATATGTATTTTAACATTGAAAGTAATATAATGAAAAATCAATCTAGTAGTCCCATTTTTGGGATTCGGGGGAAATCTATGTGTATATTTGTTTTATGTTTTATATTCTCTCCATTGTTATTTTTGTGTTAAGAATTTTGTGCAGAGTTAAAACCTACATGTTGGAAGCTTCTTCTTATACTCTAGAAGTATTTGAATGTTAATTTTCCTGTAAATTTGATAGGATAGTTTGGGTACATCCCAACTACTTACATAAATATGGAATTTACTACAACATCCATATATATTTTCTTAGGAAAAGTTGACAGTCTTAGATCTTGTGAATATTTGGATCAACCAAATAATTTAATGGAAAGGATTAATTCCCTATATCACTTTTTTGGCTTACCTCCACTTCTCATAGCTTCTCATGGTTTGTATCAGGGATCCAACTCTTCTGTTTGGTCAATTTAATTGTCTTAAATTGATTACATAAATTATCGACTGGAGTTGGTAAACTTGTGAAGTGCAAGTGCACAATATATGTTAGAAGTATCTTTTATTCATTTATTTTATTGGTGTGATGATTGGATTTGTATAGATTACTTATAAGGATGTTTTTATTATTATGTTCCTAATGAAATTGATAAATTTAAATTACAACTAAGTTCTAAAAATCAACATGCTTTCTACTCTGTAAAAACTGAAACAAATTTTATTTATATTATGAAGAAATCTTAACTAATTTATTTGTTAGTCTCTAAAAATTATTATTCTCTAATTCTAGAAAAGGGAATTTATACATTTTATGTTTTTGAAATGAAATGTTATGGCAATGAAACTTGTAAAGAAATCACTATAGCTCTTGAAAAGAAATCACTTATGAACTAAAAAGAACGCACGCATATGCTGAATGGAAATCACTCAATCATTAATGTTTTGAAAATAAATCTCTCATGCTCTTGAAATAAACCACTCATGAACTTGTAAAACTACTCTAAAATAAATCACTACTGATTTAGAAGTAAAACTATGAATCCTCTGCAATTTGACAATTTGAAAGGAAAGATTGATGAATCTACATCAAATGATCAAAGAAGACTTATGAAAGCATCTACATCAAATAAAAAAATGAAATTCTGGAAGTAACTACAACAAATGACAAATTGGAATTATGGAAACAACTACGGCAAATGACAAATTGGAATTCTGAAAATAACTACATCAAATGATAAAATGAAAACATGAAAACAACTGCATTAAAAACATAAAAGGCATAACCTTCATTGTTTGCAGGGGCCCTCCATAAACAAGTGGTCTCAAAAATTCACACAAACAGTCAGCTACACATCAAATATTCAAGGCACTTCTTCATTAAAAAGGATGTAAAACATAGCTTCAACAATTCATTGTATGCTTCACAAAATTAACCTCTTCTCTTTGTTTTAATGGATTGTTTATATAGGGGTTGCAATGTAACTTCATGGAGATTCATATGGATAATATCATAACTGAATGGACACCTATTTTCCACAAATTTGATGAAGCACAATCCATTCCAACCTCTGTTTACTTGATTGGGTGTTTATTGACACATGGGCGCAATGTTTACTCACGCAACCGCAAAATAGGGCTCCAAAGAACCTAAAATATCTCCCAACTGGTAACGAATTCAGGAAAAATGTTTTAGCGGAACTTAATTGCATCCATGCTGAACAAAACCCATGTTTTCGATTTGCGAGATTCGCTTTTTTTCTTAGAAAATGCATTTTAAGTTGACTGGTCAAAAATGCTGCGATTTTCCCTTGATCTTTGCCTAGAGTCCCACATGTGTGAGCTGGGCGGAAATTAACCAAAAAAAATCCATATCTGAGCATCTAGAAAAATTTTCCATGTGTCGGATTTCATTCTAGAGTGGTGCTACTACCTCAACCATGGAGACAGTTGCGGAAATTGTAGAGACTTGAACTGTCAAACTATCATTAGTAAAACCATGCATAATTCTCTTTAATTCATTAAAAATAATATAAATAATAATAATAAACCATTTAAACATGTATTCGGGAATTTGGTGCATTTATGAAGAAATATGGTTAAAAATGATGACAATGGGTGAATGGAATGATGCGAAAATGGATGGTTTCATCAACAAAATTATGACAAATTAGAGGCTCAGCATCTTCATTAGTTGTTATTAAAATATAATTACAATTTTTTTGGGTATTTTAAAACATTTAAAATTAGCCACCAAGAGAGGCATGATTGACATAATTAATTACAATTACAATATATGTGATGGATTAATGTCTAGGGGTGTTCATACAAAATCTCTCTTGGGATTAGAAACAAAAATAGCGACATAAGAATATTATTCATCGTCATCAAAAGTAGAGACATGAATAGGTACATTGCAACAAAAATATGAAGGGATAGAAGGAAAAAAGAGATTGACAAAACTATTAAATAAGCAATAGTCAAACATAGGCAACATCGAGTTCCATTTTTTTCTCTTTTATTTTCTACACAAGGATGCATAAACTCTAAGTTGTGTGGCCATGGTGGTTTTTGAATTGGATGTGAAAACCACGATTACTTTTCCCAATTATTTTAAATTTATTTAGATAAAAATGGGTTGAGTTCGAGTACACATTTCTAGAGCTAAGGAGGGGGGAATTTATTGAGGTACTAATTGTTTGATGGCAGCCATGGAGCTTTCATGTGTGTGCAATAAGGACAAAGTCATTAAATAAATATATATATATATATATATATATATATATATATATATATATATATATATATATATATATATATATATATATTAGTTGAGTATGAGGACAAGAATATGCCTCTGGGTAATTGAACACGGGATAACAAGACCAATGGAAAGTTGGCCACGAAACAAGGAACCAGTTTGTGAATGGTTACACAAAGAATTTCTGGCCACTTGTGGTAACAACAGAAAAATATAAGAGACAAGGGGGAGCAGTTGGCATGATTCCACAAGCTGGAGAGATTCTTTATATATAGTAATAATGACCATGGATCATGATGTAGAAGAGGATAGGAATATGCAACAAATGGGTAGAGGAGGTTGGGAGGAAATAGACAGGAAGAAGAGCAGCTCAAAGCGCAAAGGTAGTGATATCCTGAGAGAAATTAGGCATAGATAGCATTGACAGGGGACACTACATCATAAACAAGATAGTAAAGCCTTCGAATAATCTTGGGGAATATTTGACATAGGTTTGGATGGTGAATAGATAGTGTTGATATCCCTCAAAAACGTTGGGAAACAAAATTGACTGAACAGTACATGAGTTGGAACGCGAGGATATAGAGAACTTGGGAGGACATTCAAAAGTATGGTTGAGGAGAGAAACAGAGCTCAACCTATGTTTATTTAGGCAATTTGTGCATCCTTGGTGTGAGAAAAGAATACAAGATGTAGCAAATAATGGCAAGGAGTTCTCATCTCGAGCATCACTGGAGGGAGATACATTGTGAGAGTGCATTTCTAGAGATTCGTCTTGACCCAACAACTGAATGAAGCTGGAAAACACAACATATAAGAATAAAAAATTTAAGCATGATATATCAGAAGAAGAAACAAATAAGTTTCCTTATTACACCATTAACACATCAAAAGGTCCCTATGCACAATATAATTGTTGTGTCTTAGCTAGTGGGAAGAGGTGGTTGGAAATTTAGAACCCTAGTTTCAGCTAGAAAACTTGGTTTTAATACTTTGATCAAATCCCTCACTCATTCTTTGGAATCTATTTTAGGGGTGACAATTGCAAGAGATACCTAGCTGCATCTTGTCTACGGTTGGATGGAGATTTGTAGTCCCATACACACTTTCCCGACTTATACTTCAAGTTAAGTATCCAATCCATTTAACAAGTGCCTTGAATTTCTAGTTATGTTTTCAAAGTCTATTGTATTATTTTTTCAATGTTTAGCATGTTTTCCCTAGTTTTTAATTGAGAGTATAAAGGATTTCATGTCGAGCTACAAGGTTACTAACTTGTCCTAAAGATGTGGTGTACAACCCTCTATGTGATTCTTTGATATAGTTGGAAAATGCACTAGCTCTTAATGTTTTATTTCTTAATGAATCACTTGAATAGATAAACATTATTCATGTATAAAATGGGTATTGATGCTATGGTTGTTGCAGTTGAATGAATTTCTCATATTTCGAGGATGCAAATAATGGAAGAAAAAGGATTCCTGTAGATCCCGCTTGCTAGGTTAGCAATATGTTCTTGAATATGTGATATGTTCTCCTTTATTTGCATGAAACTCCCTTATCTATTGTAAATATTACCATGAAGTACAACTTTTTGTATTTATGGTAGATTTAGGTTGGTGTGACACTACCCATGATAAGTTTGATTACTCATAGGTATTATATATTTACTATATATAGTGTATGGTTGGAATATATGATGCACAATCCTAGTAAGGTGCTAGGCATATTGTATGATACGATTTTCCATATAGTTGAGCAATGATTGGTAGTATATGCTTGCAATAGTTACGTGATACTATGTGATTCTCGCTAAATAATCTAGCCTTAAACGACTCTCATCCATGTCGGTAAAACACTTACATAATTTATTGCAGTCTAACCATAACAACTATCCTGGGCAGAACTCACAACAATTGACATTTATACATGCATATGCATGTGCTCATGCACAAAGAGAGAATGTAATATAAGTCCAAAATTTAAACTAAAAACCTTGTTTGTGAGGACTAGTGAGTCCTACTAAATCCAACATAATGTGATTTCAGTAAGTGCATCATTGGGTTCTTGTGTGATATAAGAGATGTTATAACACTATAACATGACTCTTATTACAAAATTTTATTTGTGCGAAGTGGTGCTTACTATGTTATATATTATACAAGTTAGCAATAGTTATATGTGCACCTCGAGAATGTATTATAGTCCTTGAGGGACTGGTTGAACTCACTATATCCTTAACCATGTGGAAATTACAATATTTAGCATGCCTAGAATTGTATGAGTAAGAAGGTGTATAAACTTAGTTGTGTTCTTAATAGTTTCTAGGTCACAATGGGAAAGCCTACGTAACACAAATTGATATTAGATTAAGGATAATAATCCATAATGTGTGTAATCTGAAATCTAACACATACTATGCAGGATACCATATGTTGTTGTAGTCTTTACAGGTATTATGTATGGTATCATCGATTACTGACACTCATGTAAGAAAACTAATATGAGCACATTACAATGATCTTGAGCTTGTAAAGATATATATACATGGAAATATACCCTATAGACCCTGTTGGAGAGTAGCCAATGTTGTAGGGGTAAAATTGGTCATTAAATTATAAATTAATACCAATAAAAGTCTACAAGCCTATGAGTATACCATTATTTTTGTACATGAATTGTGTACTAAGTATCATATATGGAACACATTTCGCCTACACTGATACATACATACATGTGTGTGTGTGTGTGTGTGTGTGTGTGTGTGTCCAAGTTCAACCAATAGAAATGATCATTGAACTTGTATCGTAGGCATGGGAGTAATCTGCATCCACCCTTTGAAAATATGAGTATACTTTCACTTAGGAGGATAGCCCATTGGATCATTACCCTTAGTCACATGGAGATCATGTGACCCGAAGGTATGGACCAGGGGCTAATCTCCAAAGCCCGTCATAGGGTCAAGAAATATGGTCACAAAGTGTTGAACGACAGATTCCTCGGAGGAAGGAACTTATCCTTCATGGGGTATGTCATTGAAGGGTGTAGGTCACATGGCACACATGACTGGTGCCAGGGAATAACAATTACGGGAAATCAATGGTGGATCGCGTTCGTCAATGAACGATAGGGATCCACTGCAATACCCCTATTCCTTCTTTGTACCACATGGGGACACGCCCCAACATACCCTCGATTAGGTAGGGATGAGTGTTAGCCATTGGATGGAATAGGTGGAACCTCACATTATAACTATGAATGCAATACCCCACCTCCTTCTTCTTTCCATGGTGGAGACGAGCCTCTGGATATTTTGGATTAGGCAGGGAGGAGTGTTGGTCATTGGATCGAATAGTTGGAACCCCTCATCATAATTCCCCCCTGGTGACATCACATAGAGGGGGGGTTGGGGGGCGCCATTATATTTGAGCCATCGATTGTATAACCTCTCTCAATATTTGTATTATTATATGGTCCAAAAACTATGAGGTGTGTCACATTATGTTCTCGCGAGGTACATGAAGGTGGGTTCTCATTATGTCGTGTATGTTTGCGTTAAGTCATGTAAAGGTGAAGAGGGGGTCCACAAATATTAAGGTATGCATAACTAAAATGGGGGTGTTGTGATTTTCACGTCCACATACACATGCGGGATTCAATTAAGTGGAGCAAGGGACCCAATCTATAAGCAATTATACTTATGGTTGCATAATTATAAGTGATTGTCTCGTGATGGTTATAAATAAATATATATCAGTCTATGGGTGTATAGTTATGGAACTTCATATAAGGCTGGGAGTGTGACACGTGGTAAGGAATAGCCATTAAGGGATAATTTCCTAAGTAAGCATGAAATAAACACATGTAGACATGTTACATGGACTAAGGAGAAGTTTTATATATGTACCCCTTAGCATGTCCTAGTGTGATGTGGTAATAAGATGGTATGACATGTGGTACAACGAGGGGTCCACATGGCATGGCATAGTACCAATGTAAGTAGAGAAGGGAAAACTTTAAATTGGCATAACTTTTGACCTCGAAGCATGAATATGGTAAATTTCTACATTATCAAAATCGTCTTGACAAGAAGATTACAATGATGTCACCCATTTATGACATAGAGAATTTTGAAAAAGAATAATAATAAAAATTTATACCCCATTATCATAATTTCATTTTGAGAAATGGGTTTGCATAGTATCCACCTCTAATTATCGGGTTAGATAAGGGGGTATGTTACATTGGCCCATACTATTCACCTAGTTTGAGCTCATTGGCTTCCTAGAACCTTGATTTATTATTATTATTAGGATTGATTTTTTTTAATTGACCAATTTTATAATCAATGGTAATTTATTGATTGACAACTTACATTGGTTTATTTTAATTGCATTTTATGTGTTTTCATGTGAATATGCTTGGGATTTATTTTATGTTGATGAGTAGGATTTAATGGTGTGGTTGTTGGTGAATTTTTCATTATTTCCTTACTCATTATTTGTATATAAATTTTGTTGGAATTTGGATTTTTTTTCCAACATTTGGTTCCATCAATAACAGTTGTCCCAATTGGAGTATGAGGATAGGAAAATCATGATACCACATTCCTTCCACTTTGTAGCATATACACATTCATCAATTTGAAGAAGGAGACAACGTAACAACTAGAAAAGGATTAGGGCATGAAACTTTTACTTGCTTCAGTGACCTAAGTAGCAGGGAATCTGAGGCTAGATAAGCAAGCATCCACAAAGATACAACCTAATAAGATGGGGTACAACCACACTCTCCACATAATTACATTAAATTAGTTGATCATAAGGAAGAGTGACTCCATGGATTCTCTAACAAACCATTTCTTCCATTACCACAGGAATATCACACGCCCCATAATCTCATTCCTCAACAAACCACCATAATTAATGAAGAGGAAAATAGCAAGTTTAGGGGTAAGTCAGTTGGTGCATAGTTTGAAGTTCCTAAACAAGAATCCAAAGTTTTCCATAGTAAAAATATGCTCATTTGCAACTCAAGTTAGGGTAGAAAATGATAGAGTTTGAAGCTTGCATACAACTAGGGTTAGGGTAATGTAGATTCAAGCTTGTAATCTTGAAGCAATTGATGAAACAAAACACTAATATTTCTTCTAAGTTAATTTAAGTTTCAAGGAATGGATTTACTAGTCCTCTTTAGGTAGGGCTTACTTAGAGAAGTTGATGGTGACTACACATTTCTATTATTTTTTCATTGAATAAGTATTTCATTATATTTTTGTTTTCATTTAAATTATGTGAATGTTTATGTCAATGTGATTATCCTTCCACAACATGCCATGAATCCATAGTTGGTAAAGGAATTGTTGAATTGTTGTTATAAATCAACACACTGTGGATTAGGCTTATTTTTTAGCATTAAATTTACCTTTCAATAATCAATCTTTTAGTAGCATTGAGTTTTTACTTTCCATTTAACTTTTAAAAATATCACTTAAATTTGAAGGAGTTGTAAGGTTTTTTAGCACTAAATAGAGAGCCATAAGGCATTCTATATCTACAAGACTTTTATAACATAACATTAAGTATCTGTTGTAGGCAACATGCACATAAATTATATTGTATTCACTCCCTAAAAAACATAATACGTAATCATTATATAACTCATTTTGATCCCTCGAGAGTCCATAATTTTTTTATAATTATTATTGTTGCAATTATTTAACTTGCCTCATACCTTTGTAAAATTATATTTTTCCAACATCAACGTCGATTGAATGCATTGTTAAATATAGTTTATTCTAAAACCAAGTAATTTTAGAGGTTCATAAGTACATATCGATATAATGTGTATTAAATATAAAGATATGAATGGGCCATCATCTTTTGACTATGATAATATGGATTTAGTAAATTTCACTCCATATATTCTCCTTATACATTAGAAAGCACTTGTAGGTTTATAGGCAAAAGCATGCCACTAGGTATACATCCTAGGCTATAAAAAATTTGGTAAGTCGATTAGTATTTAGGTATTCATTATGAAAGTTCCATATACAAATCTCCACGTACCAATCCACCTACCTAGAGTGCCAAGGAAGAAGGATTGCAATTCATGAGCGAGAAAAAGGTTAAGCGGATTAGAATTTATTTTCTTATATGTCATTCTATTTAAAATTATGACAAAATGGTAACTCCATTATGAGAAATTACTCTATTTTGGTCAACTTCATTGTTTAACTTATTTTATTTTCTTATATAAACCATTTAAATCCCAACTTCATAATACCCAAAATTATCACAGTACATTAAAATATAGTTAAATTATAGCATCCAAATTGAGTTTCATGTTAAGCCTCATCTAATGGACTAGAGATACATTACCTTTTTAATATTTTTTACAAGTGAATAGGGAGTTAGCACAGTGTTAACCATCGTTGATAAATCTAATCTCATTTTTTTTAACTGAAAGAAAATTTATACTAATTCAAGAATTTAAGTATGTTGAAGCTAGCAAGAAGATTGGACATCTTTCTATATTAACAATGAAAAACAAAAAATTCTCCTCCAAATGAGAGTTTTGATTATTTCTACTAGTGGCCTATATAACATAATGAGATAAAATTAAGATAGCTTTAAACAACATTCATACTGAGCCAAAAGTGAATACTACCTTGGTTTTCCTGCCTCTCAATAGAATGAGGGTGATTTACACCTTAGATCTCCATAGGATTCCAATTATGATAGATTGTTTTAGTTTCTATTATTCCAACTTGATTCAAATTCTTGATGCCATGGTTGTTGGAGGTGAAGGAGAGGAATTCATGCACTATGATCCAATTCATTCTTTATGAAGAAGAAGAAGTGTCATGAAATTGGCATTTTGAGTCATGTTGGCTTGTTCAAGCTCAATAATATTAGAGGATACTATCAGTAATGCATCGTTATCGGATTTGATAATGTCTTCATGCTTATGAAAGGCTCATCTTACCTCCCTAGTATTGTTATTGTCCATGAATTTTTAATCCTCCCCTTCCACATGGAATCCAAAAACATACTAAGAGGACATAATAATACAATAAGCCAAAAAATTGAAAAATTAGGTGCCAAATTGAGAGGCCAAGAATCAAGCCATGGAAAATGATAAAGCTTATGATTTAACCCAAATTCATTACTCCAAAATGCATCATTAATTTCCCACAAACAAATAAATCCATAGAGAAATTTCAGGGGACCAAAACACGCATGGTCGAGGCACTATAGTATAAGAAAGATACCAACATTGGAAGCCAAATGTGTCTCTTAACCATTGACCCTAGACTCTGCTCACCATAAATATTTTTATATCCTTCCAAGAAACCAATATACCTACCAAAAGAGAATAGAGTTAAAAACCAAGTCCAAGGCCCAATGACACCCAAACTTGATTGCTAAGAATTCTCCCTAGGGTGAGGAGACAAACCAACGCTCTCCCATACTTCATGATAGAGCTCATCACAGTGCATTGGATAGCCACAAGTTAGACCTACCAAGCCATAAAGGGTTATGGGCCTAGCCAACTTGCATCGTCCTTCCATAATCTTATCCAACTGTTGTTCACTGATGAATGTGTGTGAGAGTTAGTTTCAATTAATAAACAATAACAATTTAATATAAGGGATTATTCAATATCTTAGGTCCCCTTTTGTTAATATAACTTAAGGAACCTTACGTAAAAGGTACACATTTCCTTTCAATTCCCTCTTGATGTGGTAAAAGGAAACCTAATCAAAATAGACAAAAGGCATGTTTGATTCAATAGATAATGGATTTTAGTTTGTTCCCCCAAGATTTTATTGAGAGATTAATTCTTTTATTATTACCGTTGAGTCTCCAAAAACTATTAAGGACCTAAAATCTTCATTTTTTGACATTTAAAGCCTACACAAGAATGATTAAGCCTCAAATAGATTATTCAAGACATTCTCAAGTCCCTAGGTGTAATAGACAAGCTTATTTTCTCTAGAATCGTGAATAATGCCCCTTGAACTTGTCACTCTTATATAAGTTTTACCTCAAATTAGACACTACACACTTGTAATCAATATTGTTAAAGGTTTTCATGTTCTAATAAGAATGATGCTAATGATCACATAAAAAAATGGCGTTCCATTGATTTCTTACATTTATATTTTGCATATGTTTTTCAAATACCAAGGTACTTATTAAAATTGTTCCGCTAATACAGAGCTCATTTCAATCAACAAGACCCAAAACATTTCTCCAATTAGAGTGGTATACATGTCTTGTACAACCAATGTGTTGAAAAATGTAACTAGTTTCAGTCTTCATAATTTATGTACGCATTTCAATATGTATCCTATTAACAAACAAGAAAAGAAAAGAAAATTTTATTATTATTAAAGCATGGGTTTCGTGCTCATTATTGATGGTATTCTAGATAAAAGCATGTTCTTCGTGCTTCTAGTATTTTTTAGGTCTTAGGATTTATTGTCATGAATCAAAGGATTCAACATCATGTTTATAAGACCCTTCCGCGCAAAATGTAATCGTAAAAATAATATATTTTTTTGTCTAGAAATTCCTATAAACTCCAAAAGTACAAGTCGGCCCTGACAACATCAAATCCTCATAAAGGAGGGAATTCAACCCCTTGAGAAGGATATATAAAGGAGCAACTCAACCTCATTTGGCATACACTCAGTCCAAAAATTTTATCTATCAATAAAGTGTTTGATTTGTAGCTAGGAGAAGCAAAAAAGGAGAGCGAAGGTCTGGAGAAGAAATAAGGACAAAAATATCTTGTTTTAGGATCTATCTCTCTCACACATGCAAAATTCTAGGGTTTATGGGTTGCAGGAAGAGGTCAAAATTGCAGGACCGAGTTGTAGTAGGATGAAGTGCAACATCTTATAGTTGGAAGGAAGAAAATTGTATCAAGACCTTGTTGACCTTAGGAGGAGTTGTCTTGCTCCAGGAATGTCTCAAGAGGAGGTTTATCTAGGGTTTCCTTGGAAGATGCAAGACCGAAATTGCAGGGTCGAAGTTGCAAGATGAGTAGCAATATCGAAGCTGGCAGGTCGAAGTTGCAGTGTGTAGAAGTTTGGAGAAGAATCAAGGAAGGACTTGAATAAGGGTTGACTTGGTACTAGGAGAAGGACTTTGTCTAGGTTTTGGGTTTTGGTGTCTCATTTGAAGCAGATTCTAAAAAGGGTCCTCCCCTTGGAGGGGTTTTTCCCTAGATGAGAGCCTAATATTTGTGTCCTCTATTATTTTTATTACTATTATTGATCATGTTTAATGAAAAGATCTAACTAAAGAACATAAATAAAATAATTAAGATTCATTATCAAATATCAAGGTTAAGGAAAATAATATTAATCATTGCCACTTTCCATTTTCCAACACAATGTTGGCTTGAGTTTCTTAGTAAACTCATTACTTTATTTTAAGGTTTTTTATGATATACAATGACATTTACAAATGGTAGGGATCATCACTACATAATCCTTGATTAAGATTTTGTTATTCCATAATTACATATAAACCACTATTCATGGGAGATTGTGCACTTAAGAAATGGATATCTCAATAATCCTACCATAAAGGTTGTAGAGATATAAAGTTGATTATATATCACCATAATTATTTAGAGAATATGAATTCTTATATTGTTACAAGTACATTATGTTTCAAATTCATGAAATTCAAAGTGAATATTTGTCAAGATTATTAATAATATAAATTGTAATTACATGCACCATAAGTAATACATGAAATTGAATCTTTGTTGACTAGTGAGGATAAACTTAGTATGGAGGGAACCTATGGCTTTTGCATAATGGTACCAGAGTTTCTACTCTCATGGTGGTTTTTTAATAAGGATCAACATATTATGAATAAATTTTGGATTTTTTTGAAAATTTCTTGGGGGGGTGGTATTTTAATTTCTCCAAATGCTCAAGGGGTACACTCTGGTGTGGTATATAAGGAAAATTCCCTTGCTCATCCACTAAGAGTTGATACTATCTCTTGATCATGGTCACTTTCTTCTCATATCAAAACCTTGGGATATTCAACAAAATGGGGGTTTTCAAATGTTTTATACAAGTCATTAACTCTAGTTAGGCCTTGAATTTATAAGTGTTAGAAAAAATCTAATGTAGAGGTCCTTCACGTAGTTTAGGAGTGTGGAAAGTGTGTGGATGGTATGCATTATCCGATTTCATACCCGTCTTTGTAGAGGATAGTAAAGTTGATTGAATTTAAAGATGATAGGGTTTTTAGTGTGCTTCATAATGTGTACAAAAAGAGTCAAGACGAGAAGGGTTCTTTGTCATTTTTATTGTAGAAAATCCATGTAGATTAAAAGTGCTAATTGTAATATGCTAAAACAATAGACTTGAATCTACTCTACCAATTGCGGAAACCAATTACGATCATGGAATCACAAAGAATAAAAGAGAAAGAATTTCAATCACACATTACACAATTATTTCATGGGGAAAGCCTCAGCTAAAAACCCTACTATCTCTATATTGCATTAGTCAGAAAATATGAGAATATTACAATGGTTTTATCCAACCATAGAAACCTTTGCACTATCTCTATATGTCTCACTGCTTCCTAGACAAACCTAGGTCGATACTTAACCAATTTTTTTCCTGCCCGGATCCTTGTTTCCTTACGTTGTTTCCTGGGGTAATTATCCCCTATTAATTATGGAAATTCCCAATATGAATTATACAATACATCTAGGGCCTTCCTATGACTGCATACACCACCTGTACAATTTGGATGATTATACAACTAATAGTACACTTCCCTTGAACCCCAATCGCAACTAGGTATTCTTTGATATGACATGCATGAGTTATTTATGGTTGATTTATCAGTTATCTGGTTGATAACTACATGTGGTTCAAATTCAAGTTCTGCACTTTCAAATCTCACTAGTTCCTCCAACATTTGGAACTAGTTAAACTGACTTTAACTCAGATAAACTGAGTTAATTAATTGCAACTCAAAATAAACTCAACTAGGGCTCATATTTTGTAGGAGCCACTCTACATGACTCAAGTTAGACCCTCAACTCGAATTACCTGAACCAGCTAAGTCAAACTAACTTTGTTAACTCATACAAGTTGTCATGTGATGTGGAATTACAATTTTATTCTAATTTAATTCAAGGGAAAATTAAATTAGAATCTTTCTTGGTGTCATTTTCAACACTCCCTGTCATGAAGAAAGGGATTATCTAATACCCCGATCATGCCTCTATGGAACTCAAATTTTCCTCTTGATAGTTCCTTTTTCAATATGTTTGCATCTTGTTCCTATGTAGAAATGTACTCTGGCATCATGATCCACCTCTGCACATAATCTTTGAGATGGTGGTATTGGATGTCGATATGCTTGGACCAATCATGAAAAACTGGATTAAACAAAATTTTGATGCAACTTTGGTTATCACAGTAAATCACTGTAGGATCCATCTGTTGACCAAACAACCCAACTAGGATCTTCCTCATCTAGATAGCCTGACAAGTTGCTTGACTAGCGTCCATGTACTCTATTGTTGCTGAACTTACTGCAATTGATCTTTGTTTCTTTTTGTACCAAGAAACTGTTGTTGACCCAATAGTAAAGATTCCACCTGATGTGCTCTTCCTGTCGAATGGACTCCCTGCCCAATCTGCCTCTTTGAAGCCTTGCAACTTCACTTCCTCTATCTTCCTGTACCAAAGACCAAACTGGGTGGTGCCTTTGAGGTATCTCAACACATGTTTGGTTTCCTTACCATAGAGCTTGGTTGGCTTAACCATTGCTTGACTAAGTTGGTTAACCATGTAACACATGTCTCGTCGTGTGTTCACCAAGTAACTAAGTGAACCCACAAGCTGCCTATAAATGGTAGCTTCTACCACTTCACCTGAAGTAGCATATTCCTTCCTCAAATTCCCTAATAAAGGAGTCTCCATGGGTTTTTTTCTCTCCATGTGAAACTTCTTCAGTATCTTGTTGGCATTCTTTCCCTGAGAGACAAACAGTGCCCCATCTCTTCGTCAAATTTCAAAACCAAGGAAATAATGTAAGAGCCATATGTCTTTCATCTCAAATTATCTTTCCAAATATTCTTTTAAATATTTTACCAGCTTCTCATCACTTGTTAGAATTAATTCATCAACATATAATACTATAATCAATCATTTACCTTCAACAACAATATGGTAAAGGGTCGCGTCTGCTTCAATTTTGGTGAAGCCCAACCTAGTGAAATAATTGTCTATATTGGTGTACCAAGCACCAGGTGCTTGCTTTAGTCCATACAACGCTTGCTTGAGTCTACGCACATGTGACTCTCTGTCGAAGGTCTCAAATCCTTCTAGTTGCTCTATGTACACCTTTTCCTTAATCACTATGTCCAGGAAAGTTGTCTTTACATCCATCTGATGTATTTTCCATCACATTTGCACTAATAGTGATAGAATAGATCTCATTGAAGAGTAAAATGGTAATGGAGCAAAGGTATCATCGTAATCTATTCCCTCCACCTGAGAGAACCCCTTGGCCACAAATTTGGCCTTATGTTTCTCGACACTCCCATCTGTTGCTTGTTTCACCTTGTAGATCCACCTAGATCCTACAACTCACTTGTCCTCTGATCTTGGGAAAACTTCCCATGGATTGTTTCTAATAATGCATTCATACTAATCTACCATGGCATCAACCCATATTGGTTGTTTCACTACTTCCTCGAATGAGGATGGCTCAGTCTCTACACTCTCACTCATAAGAGCCATGTAGATAGTGTACCGATTTAGGGACCTTCTCTGCATGTGTTGTGATGTGGGTACTCCCATATTCTCTCTAGCATCATGCATCAACCTGATAACCTCAATGGTTCACTTCCTTCCATCTCTGGATGCCTCTGCATGAATAGGTGCTTCCACTCTTTGCTCTTATGTTTATGGCTGCTCCACATCTTGAGGTTCTTCTTTTGGAGCTAATAGCTCCTCATCTGAATCCATCTGAAGCTCCCTCTCAAGGGAAATTATCATAGAATTCCCTTCATTGAATTTCAAATCTCTACAAACCATTTTCATCCTGTGAGATGGTAGGTACACTAGATAGTTGTGAGGTGTATCAGTGTACCCCACAAATATGCCCAACTCGGATGTTGGTTCTATATTTTTTTGTGCATCCTTGGTAACATGAAAGTAAACTGATGAACCAAAAATTTTAAAGTGTGCCACATCTGGCTTCTTACAGGAAAAGGATTCCTCTAGTGTACTCATCCTCGGGATCTGATGAGGACTCATGTTATACACATACACAGTTGTTTTGCATTCTTCTGCCCATAAGCGTAACGGTAGTCCCTCATCATGTAACACGCCCGTGCAGCTCCCACAATGCTTTTGTTCTTCCTTTCTGCAACCCCATTTTTTATGGCTTATGGGGTGCTATCAAATCTCGTCAAATGCCTTCTGATGCACATAATTTCTTGAATTCATTTGACACATATTATCCAATGTTGTCACTCCTGAGAGCCTTCACTTTCTTACCTATGTATTTTTCAACAAGTGCCTTGAACTCACAAAAATTTGAGAACATCTAGTCTTTCTTCTATGAATTATGTCCAACACTTGCGTGAAAAATAATCTACAAAAATCACATAATACCTATGCTTGGTTGTGGGTGCTATCAAGAATGGTCCACACAGATCTGAGTGAACTCTTTCAAGTATTGCTTTCACTCGACTGTCCTTATCATGAAAGGTGGCTTTGGTGTGCTTCCCCAATGTACACCCTTTGCATGTATCACACTGCTCAAGTGCACCCTTGGCAATTCCTATAGAAATATTTTTCATGATCTTGAAAGCTCTATGGTTTATATGGCCCAATATTCTATGACATAAATCATTGATGTCTTGGCTCTCCACCTTATATGATTTTGTGCTCAAGCAAGCACAATATTCTACATCCAATTTGTAGAGGTTCTTTACCTGAACCTAGATTTTCTTCACTTGTCTAGTGGCTATGTGACGAAGGAACACCTTTCCTTTGATAAACACCACATCGTAGCCATGGTATTCCAACATAGAAACTAAAACTAAATTCTTCTTCAAACCAGGAACATACATGACATCTTTAATTGTCAGAGGAGAACCAGACACCCTATGAAATGTAATAGTACCAATTTCAGTCGTGTTATACCTCCCATCATATCCCATCTCGATGTGCATCTGGAGGTCATTCTCCTCTAGGTCGCTGAACAAATCTTTGTTTCCAATCATATGGAATGAGGCCCCACTATCCAGGTACCACACACTATCCATCATTGATGACACCATGCACGCAATGAGGGTAAAATCTAACTCGAATTGTGAAGCAAGTGCTTCATCTACCGCTCCTCTTGAGGGCTTCTTTTCGGCCTTCTTGTGAAAACACTACATGGCATAGTGTCCCAACCCATGACAGTGAAAACATTTAATGTTAGACAAGTCCTTCTTCTTGCCTGCCTGACCAGAATCTGATTTGGAATGGTATGAATTCTGTTTCCCTTTATTTGTTTTTCCATCCAAGGCATAGTTCTCCTTATCATCATGCTTTGATGGGGATCCATCTTTGTTTTTCCATAAAATCTATTCTTGCACCAAGTCAGACCACAAACACTCCCCCTCTGGTAGCTTCTCCCTCCCATTACTGAATCCTGGTAGTTGTTCCAACTCTTGGGAAGGCCTATAAGTGCTAGGCTCACCATATCCTCTTCGGAAACTATAACACCAACACTTCCAAGCTCATCCTGACATTGGGTAAACTTGTTCAAGTAATTTGGTATTGTGTCGCCCTTCTCCATCTTGATTTTTGTTGAGATTTTCCTTCAGTGCCAGAATTTTGTGATCACTGTACTTGTTCTGAAACAAATATGTTAAGGTCTTCCGTATTGCAAATGGAGTTTCCTTTCCATGGAGGTTCGAGACAATGTGATCTCGAACACCTTCCAAAGAATCATTCTGGCCTTTGCAATGCACTTCTTCCACTTTGTTAGATCTTGTGCATTAGTTGGAGCTGGTTTCAAGATGTCCTTACCAATGAAAAAATTCAATTATTTATCTTCTAATAATGCTTCGGTGTCTCCAGGAAATGTAATTCGAGCTACTCTCAAGGGCATACTCGAGCCGCATACCATAGAATGCCATCTTGATCCTGCTGCTAGCTCTAGAGAAGATATATGTAAAACTCATTCCTCCTGCAAGTACAAACTCATATTCTTCTATTTTTTAGTGATTTCAGCTCTAATACCATGTATAAAATCCACTTAGATTCAAACTGCTAATTGTAATATTCTAAAACAATAGACTTGAATCTACTATACCAATTACGAAAAGCAATTGCAATCACAAAATCAAAAAGAATAAAAGAGATAATTTCAATCACACATTGCACAATGATTTCCTGGGGAAAGCCTTAGCTAAAAACCCTAATATCTTTATATTGCATTAGACAAAAAATATGAGAATATTACAATGCTTTTCTCCAACCATAGAAACTTTTGCACTATCTCTATCTGTCACACTGCTTCATGGACAAGCCTAAGACAATATTTAACCAATTTTATTCCTACCTGGATCCCTATTTCCTTGCGATGTTTCCTTGGGTAATCAGCCCCTATTAATTAGGGAAATTCCCAATATGAATTGTGCAATATATCTAGGGTCTTCCTCTGACTGCATGCACTACCTGTACAATTTGGACGATTACACAACTAATAGTACACTTCTCTTAAACTCAAATCTCAACTGGGTCTTTCTCTGATCTGATATGCATGAGTTATTTATGGTTGATTTATCATTTATATGATTGATCACTACATGTGGTTCAAGTTAAAGGTCCACACTTTGACCTCTCAATAGTTCCAGCACTTGGAAATAGTTAAACTGACTTTAATTCAGAAAAAGTGAGTTAATTAATTACAACTCAAAATAAACTCAACAAGGGCTCGTATTTTGTAGGAGCCACTCTACATGACTCAAGTTAGACCCTCAACTCGAATTAACTGAACCAACTAAGTCAAACTAACTTAGTTAACTCGTACAAGTTGTCATGTGACGTAGAGTTACAATTTTATTCTAATTTTATTCAAGCGAAAATTAAATTAGAATCTTTCTTGGTGCCATTTTCAACATTTATAGGAGAATTGTAATGTACCTAGTGAGGTATACAAGAGTATAATGAATGTATTGTGACCATAATAATGGAATAATTCCACTTTATATTTAAAAGGAAATAATACAATAAGAAGGGGGAATTGGCACAAGACCTTTAGAAATACACATGAAAAAATGTAAATAAACATAAGTGTCATTGTATTTAGGTGTTGGATTGTATTGTCTTGTAGCAAGTGTGGCTTGTGGATTGATTCCTTCCATAAGGAGTAATTAATGGTGTTACCCTACCTTAAGGGTTATTCTCTTTATACTTTTGGTGTTGTTCATGGTGAATGTCTTGAATACTTTTGGTGTTTTAGGGTTTATCTTGGAATTTTTATGGTGGATTCTATCTTATATATTCAAAGTTCTATTACAAGTGATATTGAATTGTTTTCTTAGGCACAAAGTGGGAGAAATTTTTCTTTTTTTCTCTCTTTTTTCTGATTTTTTAGGGCCAAAAAGGATGATAACATTTAGGTTGATTTATGATTTTTTTTATGCAAAAATAGAGAATAAAATCCAATTATTGTATGCCTCTGGAGATATATATATATATATATATATATATATATATATATATATATATATATATATATATATTCGATTAAAATTTTTTCTAAAATGGAGTATGGCAAGTGAAGTTATCATAAATTTAAAATCAGTAATTTTTATCGTTATTTTTTGTGATGGTTGAAAAATTCAAAAAATGGATATCCTTAGATAAAGAGAGACTATTTTAGTTAAACCAATGCTACTAGATCAAGAAAAGTTGTGACATTTCATATTTGGGGTCACAATAGAAAATCTAAGGAGTACAACACAATTTATGACCATTTTACTATTGAATTTGTAACTATGGTCTATCTTCATAATGTATATTTAGCCACTTTATTTATTTGTATTTATTATAGTAAAAAATATTTTAAATGCTAAGAGTGAAAATAAAATTTATTTTGAGTCAAACTCCCATTGCAAATTTCAAAGATGAAAATTTGAATTTTTGAAATGTAAATTTTGACTCCAAAAGTGACAAGTCCGCTTCCCTCCAAGTCAAGTCAGCCATGGCCAAGAGACACACCCATTTGAAATAGACTGATCATTATATAAAGACCCTTCGACCTCCTCAACTTGGTCATTTGTATTCTCTAACACAATATAATATCTAGGAAAGTAAGTGAGGGAAAAGGAGGATGAAAAGAAGGACGAAATTCATCTCTCTCTCTCTCTCTCTCTCTCTCTTTTCTCTAGCTCATGCATGTGGATAGTTTCTCCCTTTTTCTAGTTCACATATTTTCTTAGCAGATTTTGTTGCAGAAAGCTAAGTTTCTGAAGAAGCCACAAAAATCAGAGTTTCTGAAGAATCCACAGGAAGCCGAGTTTTTAAAGAGGCCACAAAGCTACAAAAATTTGAGTTTCTAAAGAAGTCGCAGAAATCCGAGTTTCTAAAGAAGTCACAAAAGTTGTAAAAAGACAAGTTTCTGACGCTGACACGAAAGGCCGAACTTTTGGGTAGATCAGTAAAGTGAATTGCTAGATCAAATTGGGAAGCTTGACTTGGAGGGAAAGATGACGTTTGACCACAGTTCTAGGTGTGTCTCTTATTGAACATAAAAATTTCTCTATTGAAAGGGTTGTTGGGTTTTTCCCCTTAGTGGGATTTCCCAAGGTAAATATTGTCTTCTCTTATGCATTGTGATCTCTATTGTTTTATTTTTGTTATTTATGTTTAAATTTTTGAATTATAATTATTGAATGATATATTGGAATAAAAGTAAAAGAATATCTAAATCCAAGTTAATTATCATCATTTCATAAATATTGTGCTAACCCTAATTTCACTAAGAAAATCAATGTGGTGTCAAAGCTTTGGTAAAGGAAGGAACACCAAGATCACCTTTGAAGAAATTGTACCTTGAGATTCTATTGTTGAATTCCTTATTTTTATTTGTATTCATGGCTTCCTATATGAAACCTGAGAACAAGTTGGAAGAAGCCTCAAACTTCATAGCTTGGAAACTTAGAATCGATCTTATTCTTGCAAAGAACAAAGTTTTGGATATTGTGATAGGAAAAGTTGTAGAACCAAAAAATAATGCGGGAAAGGAGAAGTTTAAGGAGGATGGAATTATTGCTATGAGTCTTATTGTGGACCCCATTAGATATCATCCCATTCCTTACATTGTAAAGCTTGATACTTCCAGGAATATGCACGAATCCCTAACCAAGATATTCACTATCAAGAATGATGGTCAAGTCATGAGCTTGAAGAATGAGCTTTGTGATGTAAGGATGATTAATGAAGACACTGTGGCTTCATACTTCATAATAATTTCACAAATAAGAGACCTAATTCAAACGATTAGAGAATTTATTTCTTAGAACAAACTTGTGACCACAACACTCAATGGTCTACCTAGATCATGGGATGCATTTGCAGCAAGGATAAGTAGCTGGAAGGAATCTCCTTCATTTGAACAAATATGGGTCTCTTGTGCTCAAGAAGAATCAAGGCTAATATCAAGAGACAACAAGGAAGAAGAAACTCAAGCATGCACAACTCAATTCAAGAAGAAGAATAATGAAAAGAATAATTTTGGCTCTCAAAATAAAAATGTGGGTGGAAGATCCAATTCGCAAGGGAAGAGAGACTTGTTAAAAGTCTAATTTTTTGGATGTCATAAATTTGGACATTATAGAAATAATTGCCCTAAGGCATTGAACGATAAGAAGAGAAAGATAAATAATAATGATAATGAGCATCTTCATCGGAAGAAATCCAATAATGTTTCTTCAAAATATTTAGTAGCTGATGATAATGACTTCTTTTATTAGAACCGCTAAAAGCAGGCTAGGAGAAAGAGGGAGTTGAAGGGGTCCCTCACATTAAATTAGAATTTGTCTAAAGTCATTATTAGAACTATTTAATAGACCCTAGAAATTTTGAATTCCTGATCAGAAAGTTATATGGTTTGTGGATAAAACCCTGGAATTTAGACTTAGTTTAATATTTATGTTGAAAGAAGAAATCCTAGCTCTTGAAAGGAAGGAATGACATTTTAATGATGGTGTGAAAAAAGTTGTGGATGGATGCAAGAAGTATAAAGATCAAGAGGGAGCTTACTCTCCTCTCAAAATATAAGTATTTGACATCTCTCTTATTTTATTATTATTTTTAGACAACAACGGGCATGTTTTGATTTATATATCAGCAAAGAAGCTGTCGAGTAATTTTACACAACAGAATTTCATCTCATTCTTACAGATATTACTAGAATACTGACAAATAATGAGGATAACGGGATTCCAGAGAACATCTACCATTTGTGCTAACAAAATTTCAGAGAAACTAAAAATAGCAGCTGATACGGGGAGGAAATCTAGAACCATAATTGAAATGATATGAGAGAGGGCTAATCGGATCTTATTTATCTTCTTTTTTGCCAGCAGCTTCTTGACTTTATTTTCTAGGTTGCAGAGACGATTCCAAAAGTTCCCATCAATATTTGAAATGTCTTTGAATTGTGCATAGGTGGCCTCCGTGAAGTCGTCACCTGCTTCCTTGGCGTCAGTAAATTCCTCCTGGAGTTTGCGAAGATCTTGATTGAGCATGTCCCAACTCTTCTCTCTGAAGCTGTTGATGGATTGTGTGAAACAGGCTTGCTCACGGACTTGCTTTTTAAGCTTGTCCATCTCCAATTGGAGGTCTGCAATGCGATCCTCCACTAAATGTCCTAGAGTAGAACTTGAGGCGAAGGAGGCCATCTTTGGAAGAAATTGACAGTCTCGTTCTCTTGAGAAATCCAGCAAGTTCCTTGCATCTTGGGGCCTTGAAAGTTCCTTGCTGCTTTGACGAGAGGCTCTCTGTATAAATAATATCCTTGAACTGTTGAAATGTCACAGGATTTTTGGAGGCTCTAATGAGGGGTACTTATAAGTCTTTTTGCACTCATTCCTGATGGAGACTCAAAGTATCAGTTCAGAAGCCAGTCCATAATGGACTTTACCAGAAGATCCGGCTAGGGATTTGATTCCTTTTTTTGCAGATGTGGTCACAGAAACAAGAGGTGACTAGTTGATCGGGCGAAGAGATTCACCTCCAAAATTAGGGAATATTACATAGTGTTTCAATTCCATTTACTGATAGGGAACTCCTGCTCAAGAGTGTGTTGTTGTTAGCTTCCAGATCAGCCATTGAATTTAAATTTCTCAGAATATGAAAGAACCTTATTTTTTTAAACTTGGAGAGCACGAGTTTGACTTTCTTGGGAATGGTAGATAGGTGCAGCTGAGAGGGATTTCACTTTGAGTTCATTTCTTGAATTATTAACCGAGAGTCCCCAAATACCGTGAGGGAGAGGATATAATTTCTTAGAGCTAATTTAATACCTTGCCAAAGCGCTAGAGCCTCCGCTCTATTGTTGGTATCTTAACCCAGACCCCAAGCGTATCCCAGAACTATAGTGCCTCCAGGGCCCAGGAGCACTCCTTCACCACTAGCCGCTCCAGGGTTTCCTTTTGAGGCTCCATAAAAGAAAAGGAAATGGTCTTCCAGGGCCAACCTCCATTTAATGAATTCCTGCTCTTCCAAACGTATTTCCCAGTCGGCAATAGAAGTTGTGGGGGAAGTGATTCTAACATGATGGTTTGGGACCAAATATTTTAGCCATTGATCTTCTTCGTTGTCCAGAGTCCTTGCATTTTTTAGGGTGGCTTTGGCTTCTAAGGCCTCTCCCATGAGAGCTCTAACTTTAGTTTCTATTCTAGGCGGAGTGTAGATCTCCTCCTTGAAAATCCTATTATTTCTCTCGAGCCACAGTTTCCAGTAAGTGAACTTGGGAATTCACATCCATCTGGCTTTGAGGAGTTCTTTTTCGGTGAGGAAAAACGGAGATTTGGTGGCCCAAGTTTTTAGCAGATCCAGGATATTTTCAAGCATGGAAAATCTGTCTGGCCCTATCTTCATGACATCCCTCCAAAATTCATGAGCGAATGGAAAATTTAGGAGTAGACGATCTGCGTTATCCTCTTCTTAAACGCATAGAGGACACCTTTAGGGGCCTTCCATCCCTCTCCTTCTTAATTTTTCACTACTGAGGATGCTTTTGTGAGCGAGAGTCCAACAAAAGTAGTAGATCTTGGGAATAGAATCAGAGGACCATACAAAATCCCATTGAGATGGATCTGGAGGAGCATAGGGGATTTCCTGAATGTTTTTATATCCATCTGTTGTCGAATACGAGCCAGAGGTAGAATCCCACCCTCTTTTGTCCTTTGAAGTAGCTTTTAAGGGAGCTTTCCCTTGAAGCAGCTCTATCAAGGTGTTGGCTTCTCCTTCTAGAAATTCTGGAAATTCTCCCAGATTCCAGCTTTCCCAACTTTTCTCTGCATCATCTGTCCAACTGGAAATGCCCCACAAGGTTAGAAGATTTATGTTCTGAAGCCAATTTCTGATATTTTCCAGCTCTTCCTTCTGTCCTAGGGGCAGATCCCCAAGGATCAAGTCATCCCAAATTCTAAGATTTTTCCCATTGCCAGGTATCCAGTAAATATTATATTTGAAGTGCTCCATGGCTGTGAGGCAGAGCTTGAAGACTAGTGATCGTTTTAGAGTTCTTAGCGGCTGATCTAAGCATCTTGTACAGTGCCCTTGAAAGTATTTTTTCCACAGCACTTGCTTGCTCCAGTTGGGATTTCCAGAGACTAGATTCCAAAGGAGCTTGGAGCCCAATGCTAGGTTTTGAGCTGCAATGTCTCGAATTTGGAGGCCTCCTTCCGAGAAGGGCTTCTTTATTTTGTCCCAGCTTACTAAATGAAGCCTCCTTTTGTTATTTTTTCCACCTTCCCACATAAATCTTCTCAACATACCGTCAAATTTGCTAATGAAAGTTTTAGGGGCAAGAAGAATTGAATTCTGATATATGGGAAGACTTGTGAGGACAAATTTCAGGAGAATCACCTTTCCTACTATGTTTTTCCATGTTGCTCCCCAAGCTTGAATTCTGATTTTCAGCTTGTCCAACAAAGGCATCCAGTGAGAAACTTTGGGGATTGATTTGAATTTAGGAATCCCTAGGTATTTGAAATACTACCAGGACAGGGATCCTTCCAATTCTAAAAGTTTTTCAATGTCTGCCATCTCCCTTATGGGGCAGTTCCACCCATAAATTGTGCTTTTCTAAGAGTTGATCTTGCTGCCCGAGACCTCCTTGTAAATGTCCAGCTCCCTTTTGAAGAACCTTGCTGAGATAATGCTTTCTCCTCCAAGTAGCAAGGTGTCAATAGTGAATTGGGCATGGTTGATGTCTTTTACATTTTGTACCATCCTGAGGCTTGAGAGAGACCAGATCTGCTAGCAGTGGTCCAATTGGAAGCTGAGCACTGAAGCCTGGATGGCATAGAGGAGGAGACAAGGGGCAGCCTTGTCTTAGCCCTCTCGAAGCTTGGAAGAAATCCGTTGAGCGAACATTGACCAAAAGAGCTATCTAGGGACAGGCTATATAGGCTTTCACCCAGCTTATGAAATCTTTTGAAAAGCCAAGTTTCTCCATAAGTGTAAACAGAAAATCATGTCTCACCCTGTCGAAATCATTCGCCAAATTGAGCTTATCAACCATGCCTTTTTCTTTCAGTTGACAGCTTGAGTGAATTTCTTCTTGCACCAACACTATATTGTCAAGAATCTTTCACCCTTTAATGAAACCTCCTTGGTTCTCTGGGATGGTTGCCGGAAGAATTTTCTTAAGGCAGTTGGCTATAATTTTAGTGACTACCTTATAGCCTGTATTGCACAAGGAGATGGACCGGAATCTACTGAAGTTGTTGGCTCCTTTTTCTTTTGGGATCAGGGCAAGGAAGGCTGAATTGGTGTTTCCTCCTAACTTGGTGCAACTCTGAGATTTCCTGACCATTCTCAGCAGGTCGTCTTTAATGGTAGACCAACAAGTTGATAAGAACCTTGCTGTGAAACCATCAGGGCCAGGTGCCTTATCTGGTTCCATGTGGTCCAGAGCTTTTTTTAGTTCTATCATATTGATCGGAGCTATCAGAAGAATATTATCTCCGTCTTGGACAATCTGAGGAATAAGATCGAACAGATAGGAGTATGCATCAATTGGATTCTCTTCTGAGGCCGAGAAAAGATTTTTGAAGAAGGAGTGGGTTGCTCTCTTAATGCCTTCAAAGTATTTAACCAAGGTGCCTTAATAGTGGATTTCATTTACTGCTTTGAAATTCTTGTGGGCCTTTGCTTGCTTATGGAAGTAGCTTGTATTCTTGTCTCCAGCTTGCAGCCAAAGACTTCTGGACTTCTGCCTCCAGTACTCTTCTTCCATTCTGTCTGCTCTATGGTAGTCTTTTTGAAGTTCTACTTCTTTTTGTAACAGCTCTTGAGTTACTTTGGAATCCTCCATGGTCATTTGATGGATCTCTAGGGCCTCTTGCGCCTATTTTCTTTTGGAGTAGGGGGATTTCAGCGATTTATCCCAAGCTTTCAGATCTTTTTTTAGAACCCTCAGTTTTTCTTCCCAGACAAAGAAGGGGGAGCCTTGGATTTGTCGATTCCAGGCCGCTAAGACCACCTCCTGGAACCCTTCTTGCTGGATCCACAGGGGACTGAATCTGAAAGGGATTTTTCTAAGGTTTTTATCTAAGGAGAGCTCCAGAAGGATGGGCTTATGGTCAGAGATATAATTGGGCTGAATTTTAGAAGAGGCCATTAACCCGAAGGTCAAGAAAAAGGATTGGACAAGAAATCTATCAAGGTGGGCAGCAATATGACCAGGACCTAGCCATTTTTTGTTCCTGGTGAATTTTCCACGGGAAGGTTTGATAACCTCCAGATCCCATCCTAAAATGAGATCTTCAACCCATTCTCTAGCTGGGTCTCTGACATGTGAGCCCCCCTTTTTCTCCTCTGCTGCGAGGGTTACATTAATATCTCCTGCAATAATGACATTTTCTGGGTTGTGCATGCTAAGATATGACTTTAGGGAGTCCCAACAGATTCTTTTTTCACCTAGTAAAACCAGAGCATATAAATTGAATAGACTTACTTTATGACCTGAGTCTTTGTGGAGTAGCTTGGTGAAGAGCCAGTGTATGTTGCGTTCTTCAGTTATCAGGTCAAATTTGGAGTTGTCCCAAAGGTAGTTATCCCTCCTGATGCGCCTCTTGCACTGACATCTTTCCCTTGACCTTTTTTCCAAAATACTTTTCTTGCATGGAGGAGGACATAGTCCTCCAATTTTGTCTCCTAGATGATAAGGAGTTCAAGCATGTACAATCTCACAATGTCTTTCAGGGCTTCTTCTTTCAGATTGTTGCGACCTTTGCAGTTGTAGGAGACGTATTTCATTATTTACTGGATTGGGAGGTTGTGGCTCTCTTTGGAGCCTGGCCTTGCTTTCTTTTGGATCTGGTGTTTATCATTCCTTTGAGGGTCTTCTGGGAGCCTTGGAGCATATCCAGATATGTTTTTTCCTCTCTCTATTTTTTCTTAGACTTTTGTCCCCTGGTGGTCTTGATAGGAGTGACTTGAGAGCTTCTTGATTCAGTACCTCCGTCTTCTGAATCCCCCCTATGTCTAAGCCAAGGCTGATGTGCTCTTTCTCTGCTTCTTTTTCCCTTTGAGCGTCCTCTGAGGGAGACAGATCTTCCGTTTTCCCAGTTTCCTTCGCTTCCTTCACATGATCCTTTGACACCTCTTCGATCTCAATGGTCTATGGGCTTTTCCCAGAAGTTGAGCCTTCATTTGGCGCTTCTTTGGCTTTTGGGTTGGTTGGGGGTTCTCTGGTGGTCTTGAGATTTTCTTCTTGCTTGGTTTCGGGGCTGCCTTGCCCTTTTTTACCTTTTTCCATCCTTCTCCTTCCTCTTTGTCCACTGATTGGGCCTTTGGGAAATTCCTTTGGAAGTGGTCGTGTTCGTGGTAGTTTCTGCATTTGAACGGGAGCTACTCGTAATCTAGTTTTTTATAGTGTTTCCATGCACCTACGGTGAGTTTTACAGCTTCTGGAAGGCAAACTTCCAAATCTAATTCTACACAGAGCCATGTGCAGGTGTATTAGCCTTTGTTGTCGTATTTGTCAATAAAACGACCTAGTCCATTTCCGATCTTTTGCAGAGAGTGGAAGTTCCAGCAATAGACAGGGAGGTTGGGAAGCAGGTCCCAAACTAGAACCTCTTTAGGGACATCGAAAATGGGATCAAATTCGGGTGTCCACCTATTGAGATACAATCCCTAGGTCCCCATGAAGTACGGGCCGCTCCTGAAGACAAGATCGCGATCTTCCTTGGTGATGAACTCAAAAATGAAGAATCCTCTTCCAACGGCATAACAAGTCACATTGTTCTTGAGTTGAGGCCTCTAGTTACGTTGAATCCAATCATCAGTGGTTTTTTCTAAGGGAAAAAGCCCCATAAAATTTCCTACCAAACCTCTTTCAGCCAAAGCAAGGGCGATTTTTATAGGTTGTTCTTCTAGCAAGGCAATTTCTGGAATTGCGTCCAACTTTTTAATGAATTTCGGTACTAAAGGGGCCAAAGGTTTCTACCCTATCGACACGATAAGCCTTCTGAAGGATTATTCTGCGGTGATTGGAGGGGTGGGAGGTGGCTCCCCACCCCTTGGCGCACTCATGGTAGTTGGCTTGCCTGTGGCGCAAAAAAAAACTAGTCTCTTATTTTATTATTACTATTGTTGTCATTTTACTATTAGTCAGTCTCTTGTCTTTGAGTTCTTTGCTTGGTTGTAATTTTTCTTCCATGGCCTCCTAGTGAGGATTTTAGGTATAAAGTAAAGGTTTCCAAGGCTTTAACAAGTTGATGGAAGAAGTGCTAGAATGAAGAAAATCAAGAGGAGCTTCCCAAAATCATGACTTGTGTTGAGAGATATTGTACCAGATGAGATTTGAACTCAAAGGGAGCAATTAGATCAGCAAGCTTAAATCATGCTTTGATCATGATGTCTACAAGGTCTAGTAATGGAAGGTTCAACCAGTAAGAGGGATAATATCATGACAAGACATTTGTCCTTGTTAGGAGGTACACTTCTATTATCATTGTTTTGAAAATTGCACTATTTTGATGCAAAGACTACTTTCCTCGATAATTGAGGAGGAAGAAGTGGGCATAAGAGTTATCTCAAGCGTGTGAGTATAATATCTCATTGAAATTTGGTATAATGAAAGATAGTGGTAGAGGGAGCATCCTAAACTAACACAAAAGGATATGTCTCAATTTGAGAGGGATTATATTGTATGGGCATACGAAAAGAATTTGTGATCTAATGAAGGTAACATGTCAGTTTATGGTTGAGATAGTATGAATTGCTCAACATGTGTTACCATCATAGTACAATTGGTCATGAATCAGATGTATAGCTGCAGAATTCGTTTGGGAAGAGAGTTTTGAAGACAAATAAATTTTTGCTTCAGTTTGGGCTCCGTTATAAATTTATGAGATAAGCATGAAGCAATCATTTGTTGCATTTTGTATGGCAAAGGACAAATATATTGCATCTATATTGGTGATTTGAGAAGCTATATGACTTCTAAGGCTACTTGTTGGATAATTTTTTATTATGTTGGTTATTATCATGATGGCAAGTCGAAGAACATATCACTTCATTCGAGAAATGGTGTTGAAGGGAGTTGTAAATCTCTAATACATCTCCACTGGTAAGTAAATAGCTAATATTCTTATGATGCCTCTTCCTAGAGGGAATTTTATGTACTTACAGGACAAGCTTAGGCTTGTGGATATTTCCTCTCTCACTGAGAGGGAGAGTTGATGAAACTTCATGGAAATTCTCCCTACGTCTTCATGACATTAGTTGGAGAATGATATGATATTCCATGTGTGTCATCTTGACCTTGGTTGGATAAGTTGTCCTTTTGTCTTTATGACCTTGGTTGGAGAATGGTTTGACTAATTAGATAACATCATGGACTGACACTCTTCATGTGTCATGTATTGTGACCTGATTAGGGAGGTTATCCCTATGTCAATTACATAGACCTTGGTTGAAGAATGGTCCAGTGAACTGACATTCTTCCTGTGTAACTTTGACCTTAGTTGGAGAATGAATTCTCCCTATGTCACTTTGATCTTGGTTTAAAGAATGGTTTGTTAGATGATATTCTCCCTATGTCAGTTAGACCTTGGTTGGAGAATGGTCCTAGAGGCCGCTCATATCTCTTTCTAGAGTGAGGAGGAGCCACCCATAACCATGCTCAAATATCTTTGTAGAGTGAGCTTGTTTATCGTTGATGAGGCCTCTAGTGTTCTACCTAGACTATGACCATGGAAAAATTTAAGGATAGATATTTATCTTAAAGTTTATAAATATTGGTGAATATTACTAGTCCCTAATATGCAAATTGTAAAAGTCTTGGCGATACTTTTGTAAAAATGTTTATATTTCTAATGATTTAATATAGTATTTATAAAATTTTGCCAATTTATAAGGTAAAATATTGTTATAATATAAAATTTTGGTGAATCATATTATAAAAAAATGGAAATTCACGAATCTTTTTTTTAAAACATGGAAAATTAGCCCACCTGTGAATATTAGCCCCTAAAATTTGCCCTAAATATGACTATAGTTGTTTGATGGTGAACTGTGATTATGTTGATGCTAGTGATTCTGGTATTGATGATGATGCTTACCTTAATCTTGATATCTTCTTAATCCCCCTATCAGTGAGAAGGAACATTGATGTGATAGAATGAGGGACAGACATTCTAGAGATAATGGTCACTGAGACCATATTACTCACCGTGAGGGGTTGAGTAAGGTATCGACCAGATCACACACTAGGAAAGGGTGTAGTGAGGTCAGTCATTTTTTGGACCTGATCACACACTAGGAATGGTGTAGTGAGGCCTTAGACCTGATCACACACCAGAAAGGGTGTAGTGATGTCATGGACCCAATCACACACTAAGAAGGGTGTAGTGAGGTCCTAGACCTGATCACACACCAATGAAGGGTGTAGTGAGGTCCTTCAACATATGGACACAATCACACACCGAGTAGGGTGTATTGAGGTCCTTAAACATATAGACTCGATCACCAACCAGGGAGGGTTGAGTGAGGTCTTGGCCCAAAATTATCATTAGGAAGGATGAGTGAGTGATTTCTAGTTGATGTCTCATCATGGTGGCCTACGAATAGGTCTTGGAATTTGAGGATAGATCACTCTGGAGGAGTGAGTCTTGATATCTTGATAACATTGCATGGGTTTGGTGTCACCCCAGACATGGCCATTGGCAAATGTTGATGGTAGATGATGATGATTGGATATAACCTTTTCATAGGTAAATTTGTCAACTTTAGAACACCTATGATAGTGATTATGAATACCTCCCTAATTAAGAGGGAGTGTTGAATTTGTAACTTTGATCGATCTTCATAATGTATATTTGGCTACTTGATGTATTTTTATTTATTATGTTAACTCATATTTTAAATGTTAAAGAGTCAAAAAAAATTATTTTGATTCAAAGTCCCATTGCGACTTTTTAAAGATGAAAATTTGAATTTTTGAAATGCGAATTTTGGCTCAAAAAGTGACTAGTTGGCTTCCCTCCAAGTCAAGTCAGCCCTGGCTAAGAGACACGCCCATTTAGCATAGAAATATCACTATATAAAGGTCGTTTGACCTCCTCCACTTGGGCATCTTCATTCTCTCACACAAGACAGTTTCTAGGCAAGTGAAGGACAAGGAGGAAAAAAAAGTACAAAATTCATCTCTCTCTCTCTCTCTCTCATAACTCACATGTGTGGACAATTTCTCTCTTTTCCTAGTTCGCAAATTTTCTAGGTAGTTTCTATTGCAGAAAGTTGAGTTTCTGAAGAAGTCACACAAGTCATATAAAGTCGAGTTTTTGAACAATCCCCAGAAGCTATAGAAAGCCAAGTTCATGAAGAAGCCACAGAAAATCGAGTTTATGAAGAATCTACACAAGTTGCAAAAAGTTGAGTTCCCGAGGCTGAATCAGAAGGCCAAATTTTGGGCAGATCAGTAAAGTGAATTTCTAGATCATACTAGGAGACTTGACTTGGAGGGGAACACTAGGTTTGAACATAGGTCTAGGTGTGTCTCTTATTGAACACAATAATTTCTCTATTGAAAGGGTTGTTGGGTTCTTTCCCTCGGTGTGATTTCCTAGGTAAATATTGTATTATCTTATACATTGTGATCTCTATTGTTTTATTGTTGTTCTTTATGGTGTTTTATTGTTGTTCTTTATGGTTGAATTTATGAAGTATAATTACATAATGATATATTGGAATAAAAGTAAAAGAAGATATACATCAAAGGTAATTATCAACATTCCAGAAATATTGTGCTAACCCTAATTGCACTAATAAAATAAACATTTACATCTTCAACCTCAAACCTTAAGGTAGATCCATTGAAAAGTAAGTGGTTTTCTTTGAAACCCTAGTTCTATTTTTGAATTTTCAAGTAGGATGTATTTTACAGTAAAAGAAGATGATCCTAGTATTGAAGAATACATAAACAAAATAAAGTCAAAATCAGGAAACAATTGGAAATTGTGGGTTTGTATGAATATAAATATGATGCATTCATATGGTGGAAATTACTTAAGCATAACAATGTATGGGAAATTATAGATGAAGAATATGAAAAATTAATTCTAGACAGGGTCTCATGTTGTGAAGAAGGATAAGGATAGAACCAAGGATTTATTTTCATATGACTAATTTGTATTATAGTGTTATGGATGTGTTCAATAAGAAAAGGTCAGTGTTTCCTTTAACCCAGTTGCAAGCATAAGTTCATATATGTTAATTTGGCTAAAAATTTGCAAGTTCCTGCAAATAATATTCAAAGCATAAAAATTGATAGTGAAAATGTTCAAATTTTTAAAGATTTGAAGATTAAAATGGATAAATATATGTTGCGTTCCAATTTTATGATATGGATATAGATGAATGGGATATTTTTTTGGGATATCCTTTGACCAAAAAATAAATGCTTAAATTTCCTCTATATGTAACTTTATTAATTAAATGTCCCTGAATGCGGGTGACATGACGCGAACGTGCAAAGCTAGTTCTTCCCTTGCACAAGCTGACGAAGTCCTGCACTGCTAGCTCTAACCTGATGTGAAACCTCCTCTCAGAAATCATTCACATGAGCACCCTGATGCACCTAATCTTCTGCCATACACTGAATCACATGCAACCCCATGTGAACTGTCCCAACTCACGTATGTGAGCGTGTCACAAAATCGCACAACATTTGTGCTTGTGCCATAGGTCTTCAAAAGGCGCGGGCTTTCCTCATTCTGTCATCCCTATGTTGCTCTAGTTGGCCTCTAGAGCCTTCTTCGCTTCCTCACTTTCCACTCGGTTGCTTCCTCAGTCTCACCACGCGCTCCACTAGCTACGCGCTCTCCCTTTTGCATGCCACCATACTGGTGCTAGCCTGCTGGGAGACTCTCTTATTATTTCCCTTCAGGTTGCATGCTCCCCGCAGTGTCCCCCCTGGCTGCGCGCCCCCTTCTAGAATTCCCTACTTCTTAGGTTTCACCCCGTTGTGCACTTTCTGAGGTAGGCTCCCTTGCTACGTGCCCCCCTTCTGTGTGCCCCCCTGTTGCATACCTCCCTGTTGCGCATCCCCCTATTTTTCTTTTATGCTACACGCTCCCCTATTGAGCACGTCACCGCTCTTGGATTGGCCTCTCCCTCTTTGTCGGCTTACCTCCCCATGGCTCCGCGTCAGCGCAAAAAAACCATCAGGGGTAGCTAAAGAGGTGCGTTCTCAGGTTGCTATCAACGCGGTCAAGATAATCGTTTGGAATCCATTGAGGGCTCCTCTTTTGGGAGCCATTACAAGGAAGCACCACAGTGGTATGAGCGCACCCAAGAGGAGATCAACTTAGCTTAGGAGAATCAAAGGGGAATAAGAGGCCCCAGGAATTCCATCATTGTGCACTCTGAGCAGCCCACTCCTCGCAAATCCGAGCCTCTCCCAGTTCAGGAGGCCTCGAGGGAGGACACAGATGTATGGATCAAGGACTCGGACGGAGTTTGGATGCGTGTTCTTGATGTTGAGTACCCAGTCACTCCCATCCTCTGCACAGACACAAAAAATCCCTCACGCATGCCTTCTGCTGAGGAAGAGGCCATTGCACAGGAATATGGATGCTGCATCGAGGAGGAGGACCCTGCTACAGAGTATGATGAAGGAACACCATGAATGCGCGGCTGCTCGGCTCTTTTCTATTTTATGTTATTTTAGTACATACTACAGATATTTTGTTTTTATATGTGTCACTGCACGCTATGTAAATGTTGACTGGTTGATGTTATTAAGGGGTTGGTTTCCTCCTAGGAGGCAGCCCCAAACCTGCACTATTTTGAAAGCCTCTCAGGCTGGGATTGGTTAAGCACTGCTTACCATCTGAGCCCGACGCTTATGTAAAGTTCTCTTTTGATATAATACAATTTAGCCTAACTTACCAAAAAAAAGACTTTATTAATTAAATGGACTTATTAAAGTTAAATGAGCATTTAAAAGAGAGAATTGCAATTAAACAATAATTAGAAAGACAAATAACAACAATTTTCTAATGGAGTCCACCCCTCTTGGGATATGTCTCCATGTATACTTCAAATGAGAATCTAATCCAATAAAAGTATGCAATAAATACATCAAAAGGATCTCCAACCTACAATAAAATGTATTTAAACTCTTCTAAGAAGACTATAACATTGTTGGAACACTTGCAAATAAAAAGGTTTTACGACCTTTATTCTTCATAAAAAGCATTATTTTGTCCTCTTTGAAAGATATTTTTCTCCAATATAGTAATGTAATGGCTTGCGTTATAGTGGTATGTTATTGGAGCTTTATGGAGGAAGGTCATGGTTCAAATTTCATAAAAAATCCTCATATTTTTTTACTTGGCATAAAATATGAGATTTTAATTCCATAAATAGTATTATGGTTAAACACATAATATGTGGGTGACAAAAATAAGTATGGAGTGAGCCAAGTTTGACTTTGTTGTTGTCAACTAGTATGAGGAACATACTTCTAGAATATTTAATGGGTTAGATAATTAAATAGTATATTTTCAAATCTCTTAAAAATTTCAACCTCCACACATGAAGTGTCATTTAAGAACCTTATAATTTGTCCGTGTTTCAACTATTAATTGGTCCATATGTTATCCCATCATCATGCCATGTGTCATCTTGTCATCATGCCACATGTTATTCTTTGAGTGTGCCACATGTTAGTGTTGCCCCTAACACCATAACTTTGACATATGATACATGTCTGAGCTTGTTCGAATTATGATGGAAAGCTATTGATGATCTCTTCAACATGACACCTTTTCATTAGCATTTGAGACCATCAATTTGGATCTATTTTGGGAATCATCTTGGATCAATCCACTCCACTAAGAAACTTTTGGACTACCAAAAGTTTGATTTTATAAAATAAATAATTGAGGGTACAATCCCTTACTTTTTCTATTCCCATATATCATGCCTTACTTCAATGCGTTCCTTTTAGACCCACACGAAGATATTCCATGCTACATGTTCACAACATCATAATCCTTTTGTCATGAATAATATCTTCCCATAACTTGTTAAGATATTCAAGAGAAAAATCATCAATCGAAGGAACTTGAACATTTTCATCTTGATCCATTATCATAGGAGGCTCATATAGTTTCAAGTTATCAACATTTTTCACTAAATATATCTATATATGTGGAGTTAAATATAACTAGAAATGATTGTCACCAATCTTTTCCAAAATTGCAAACCAACCATACTTGATTAGTTTGAGCTTTTTACCTTCACCTTTAAGATGTTTTTGTTGATATATAACCAAACTTGATCACCAATTTATAATGTATGATTGATTGATTCTTTCTATTCATGGCCTTATACTTACCTCAACTCTTTTCCCATTATTCTTGTATATCTTGATGAACCAATTGGATCTTCTATATGAACTTTATGTCTTTGTTTGCATCGATATGTCCATCCACCATTGAATCTTTCCCAAAAGTGAAGTCCAAAGGAGACTTAGGAAAATATACAAAACATGTCTCAAAACGAGACGTCTGTGTAAAAGAATGTATGGCATAGTTATAAACATGTTGTACATAATTCAACTATTCATCCCAAAGCTTAGGATGCTTGCTACAAAACCCTCAGAGTAGATGTGTCATTGTCTTTTTGACTGCTTTTATATGTCCATTAGTCTATGGATAAAAATAAATGCTCTTATAAAGCTTGATGTCTAGTAACCTCCCTAACATTGATCAAAACTCCCCAAGGAAGTGAGGGTATTGATCAAATACAATGGATGTGGGCAAATAGAAATGAAACCAAACATTTTGAAAGAACATATGTGCAGTCTTCTCTCCTGTCACTTATTTCTTGCAAGGCAGTAAGACACACATTTTGTTATATATATCCACTACCACATACATGTAATCATTCCCTTTCTAGACATAAGTAGACCCCTTGCAAAATATATAGACACACTTTCCCATGTATGAGAACGTACAAGAAGTGGCATGTACAAATGCAATTTTATGTTACTTGGTTTGCTAGTAACACATGACACATCAATAACAATAATATTGCAATTGAGCTACTATTTTTCCTACATCAAAATGACTAGAAATGAGGGAAGTATGTGCTTCTCCAATTACATGTATTCTTTCATCCCATGGAATGAAAATTTTACCAATATGGTACAAAAAAATTTCATGAACATGATATTATAATTCTTCTACTTGAGTACCATGGATTAGTGTTTCATATACATCCTTTAACTCTTCGTATCTATCATATTTTTTCGATATAAATTTCATGAGCTAAAGAACTATGTTGTAAAACAATGGATGCAATAATAGAAGGTCTTGATAACATGTCAACAACTTTGTTTTGTATTCCTTTCTTATACATGATGACTAAATGGAATTGTTGCAAGAGTCCCATCCACTAAAAATGTTGTGAATTTTGTAGCTTGGATTGTGATTGAATATACTTTGAAAGATTAATGATTTGTATGGATGATTATATATTTTTCCATCAAAAAATGTTTCCACTTCTTCACAATCTAAACCAATGCATGCAATTATTCGTCATAGGTAGGATAGTTTCTTACTACACCAATGAAGGTCTTAGAAGGGTAATAAATCAGTTTCTTGTATTGTATTAACACTTCTCTTGTGGTGTAATCACTTGCATATATTTCAATCTCCAATTGTTGTCAATTTGTCAATGTTCAAATTGGGCTATATTGATCTTCCCTTTCAAAATTTTGAAGGATTTTTGTTGTTTGCCTTCCCATTGAAAGACATTCTTAGTACTTGTCAAAGTACATAAAGGAGATGTAATAAATGAAAAGTTAACAATGAACTTCCTCCAATGTTGAACTGCTCCTAGGAAGCTCGTAATTTTTTTTACATTAGTAGGCTTAGTCCATTTTGTGATGGCTTCAACTCTAGAGGGGTCAATTTTGAATTCATCACCCCCTACAATACAGCCTAAATAAACTAAATTTGTTTTACCAAATTCACATTTTGTTATAATTAGACACATGTTCTCCTTTTTCAAAACATCTAAAAACTTTCCTAACACACATAACATGATATTCCCAGTTTTGACTGAAAACCGAGATATCATCTAAGTAGACTATTACAAAATCATCTATGAATGGCCTAAAAACATCATTCATAACTCACATGAAAGTAACAAGAGCATTGCAAAGCCCAAAGGGAATGATTTTCCATTCAAATATACCTTGTTTTGTTTTAAAAGTAGTTTTCCAAATACCACCTTCAAAAATATTGATTTGATGATAACCAGTTCTTATGTCTAATTGAGTGAAACAAATTGCATTCTTCAATTGATCTAACAAATAATAAATACAAGGAAGAGGGTAATGGTTCTTCACTGTGATCTTGTTTAATGCCCTAAAATCCACACACATTATCCACGTAACATATTTCTTTATTACTAACATAATGGGAGATCTACATGGAGAAGTACTAGGTTGGGTGAATCCTCTCTTGAGCAACTCTTGGATGGGTTATTGATTTTTTCATCCGCAATCACCGATAACCTATACACGCTAATGTTAGGAAGAGGGGCTTCTTGTTGCAATTGGATATCATGATGTATCTCTCTCCTGGAGATAATCCTTTATGTTTTTGAAACACTTCATCATATTTAGAAACAATAAAACATTAGATTTATCATCATCCTTAGCTTTTACAATCATGAGTGCAATTTTCGTTCTAACATTTACAAGCCTTTTCATTCCTATGGTGAGAAGAGGAAAATTGGTCTTCATTCGATGGGCTCTCAAGGTATACTCAATCCATATTTTATAAGATGATACTTATTCTCCTCCCTATAGAAGACGACTTTCTTGTCATACAAATATTTACTTCCCAAAACAATCCCACAAATATCAAGTGGTACGACGTCTAACTCTACCTCATTGGTGAAATTGGATGTAATTGTAACTTTAAGTTTGCAATATTTAGACACCTATAACTTAGAATTTTCACATACCCTTTCTAAGGAATATGGTTTTGGACGAGGCTTATTTTCAAGTCCCAATATTTTAACAATTTCTTCACAAATAAGATTAATTTGTGAACCACTATCAAAGAATGTTTCAATATTTGTATGTTTTGAGATGACTCTAATATGAAATAGCTCACTTCATTTATTTTCATCATGCATAGTTCTATATTTTGAAGAATGAGTACTGGAGTTAGAACTAGCAATGGAATATATACCATGTATTCCCATTGTTTTGACCTTGGTTTCATCACCTTAATATGATCCTGGATCTTGTTGGCCTATAGTTGTGGTATTCTTATTACCCTTATTATTCTTTACCCACTTTGAATTTAGTTTTTTATGAAGTTTCCAAAACCTAGCATCATCATGTCCTTCCTTTTTGCAATGAAAACATGTAGGATTCTCATCTTCTTTCTTCACTATAGTTGTTATTTTTACCTTTCCCTTTTATTTTTTCTTCCATGCAATTGGTTGAACTAGTTTCTTTGAGAAGTTCTCATGGATATTCTTTCCCCTTTACTTATGTGAGTAGCCTGGACACAAAATTCAACAATATTAGTTGGGTTAAGCATAAGAATAGTATGTCTCAAATTACTATCCAGCCCACTAATATACTTCAAAATTGTTTCTCGTGTATAAATATGAATGCCCATTGTTACTACCCTCTTTCAAAAATCTTGAGTATAATCTTGCACATTTTTTTCTTTGCCTTGTCTTAGATTTTTCCAATTCATCAATGCTTGTTGCATATATCCTTAATGGATATAATTATTTCTTTAATGTAGACATAGATTTATACCAAGAAGAGTCATTTTACCTTTCATACAAAGATCTCCTTGAACCCTAATCTCCCACCATATTAGTGTTGTGTCATCAAGTTGGAGAGTAGCGAGATGAACCTTGTCTTCTTCGTCCACAACTCTTTGAACCTTACAATATAATTCAATCTACTTGATCTAATTATGTAGCTTCTTAGCATCAAGTTCGTCATATTACATAAAAAAAAAAAATTTGAATTTCACATTCATTTTGAAAAAGATAACATATAATCAAACTTCTTTGGTTTCCAGTTTTGTGATGGAGATGGAGGTGGATAAGAAGAAGTAGGAGGAGGAGGAGGATGTTGAGAAATATATAGGGAAATGATTAGAGTGATTTCTATTTTATTGATAACTTCTTGTGATGTATTTTTACTTTTCTTAATTATTCAACTTCTTTACTTATTACTATGTTTGTGTATCATCAAACAACTACCATAAACAAGAAGAACAATAACACAGAATATAGGCTACAAGCCAGGCCCAAAAACTCTCCACTTGAGAGGAAAACTTGCAAAACTCTTCTCCTCTTATATATTATCCAATTAATAGATTCCAAGACCTCTAAACCAAGACCAATAGCCTCCAATAATAATTCCAACCCTTTTGTATTATGTGCTTCCTTTGTCTAAGTAAAACCCAATCAAATCTCTTCAAGTTGCAGAACTTTGGCCTCTACTGCAGGTTTGAAATTTTCGGTCGTCTTGCAGTAGCTACTACCACAAGTGTGAGCTTCTTCTAGCCTCTCAAGGCTTCCTCAAACCTTCGTTTGGATTTTCTCTTCCTTTTGGAGCTTGAGGATGGCTTATTGTGACTTTCAATGACCTTGTTTCCCTTCCTTCTTCAATATAAAACCTGTAGAAGAAAACCCTAGACCAATTGCAGAAACCCTATCCTTCCTTTGCACGTGTGAGAGAGAAATAGCCCAAAGACAAGTATTATTCATCCTCCTCCTTCTTTGTTGCCTTATTATTCTTCCTCCTTCACTGGAATGAGTGAGTGATGAATGTGTTACAAGGAGGTTGGACGTAACTCCTTAATTTAGGCTGACTTTCCAGCTGCCAGGCCGACTTGGCCTTGAAGGGTATTTTGACACATTTAAGGACAAAATAATTTTCTTTACAAGTTACAATGTGTCTGATGGGGTCTTCAACTTATGATAATGATTCTTTTGACTTATTTCCCTAGGAAAAACCCTAGAATCACTCAATGGGTGTTTTAACCATAAAATAAAATACCTTGAGCATGAAATCCATGCTCCAAAAATAATAATAATACTTTTCTTTCATTTTACAATATACAAGAATCAAAAGTAAATTTCATATTTATGAAGACAGAACCTGGTTACACATTTTTCAATAGAGGAGGAGTAATTTGAGGAGGCTCACCAATGGCTCCTTCATCTTGAAATTATACTTTGGCCATCTCCATTTTTTATCCATTCTTTTTACAAATCTTCCATTATGGCTTTCATTCGAGAAAGGCTTGCCAAAATGCCCTTTCGGACTCAGTGAGACTCTCTTCCCCTTCACATTTCATTACATGTCATGGAAATTTTTGTCTCCTACCAATATCAAGATTAAATACTTTAAGTGATCCTTCTCCACTTTTGAGCTTAGACCAGGTAAACATCCAATACTATGCAAATCCTTGATCAAAATTGCTTCGATACCAAAACTTGATCCAAAATTGAATGCTTAAATTCCCTTTGTATGCAACTTTATTAATTAAATGTTCTTAATAAGGTTTAATGAGCATTTAAAAGACACAATTGAAGAATATCCAACAATAAGAAAGACAAACAAGAGAAAATTATAAATGGCATTTACCACTCTTGGGCTATGTTTCTAAGTTCACTTCAAATGAGCATCATATCCATTGACAAGATGCAAAAATAATACATCAAAATGCCTTATTAAATCGAATGGATCACCAAACTATAATACAACTGTCTTTAAGACTCTTCTGGGAATACCATAGCACTACTGGAACACTCTCCTGAGCCTCTTCTCACAAATAAAAATAAAAGACTTTACAACATTTATTTGTCATAAAAAAGGCATTATTGTGCCCTCTTAAAAATAAATTTTCTCCAATATATAGTAATGTAATAACCTATATTTAGTGATAAGTGGTTGAAATTTTGTGAAGGAGATCATGGTTCAAATTCCTTAGTATCTTTTTTTATCTTTTTACATGGCACAGAATATGATATTTTAATTCCATAAGGACTATTGTGATTAAACACATAATATATAGGTGGAAAAAAAAGTATGAAGTGACGCAAGTTTGACTTTGTCGATGCTAGCTTATACGAGGCACATAATTTTAGAAGATTTAAGGGTTGTATGGTAAAATATTATATTTTCAAATCTCTTGAAAATTTCAACCTCCACACATGAAGTGTCATTTAAGAACCTTCAATTTATCCATGTCTTTGTTGTTAATTGGTTCATATTTCAACTCATCTCCATCTCACATATAAGTATGTCATCATGGCACATGTTAGCCTATCATCATGCCAGTGTCATTTTGTGAGTGTGCCACACGTCAGTGTTGCCCCTGTTTTTCCTTAAACTTCCCAAGGTCATAACTTTTGCATACGATGTCTATTTTAGCCCATTCAAATTGCATTGGTCTCTTGATGATATCTTTGACATGGAGGCCTTTTCAATAGCATTTTAGACCATCAATTTGGATCATTTGTGGGAATCCTCTTGGGTCATCCTTGGATGGACTCAGTTGGTATAGATAATATTTATGTGCAAAAGAAGTTTTTGAAGCTTTCGTACATGAAAGAGGATCACATTATGTAATATATATCTTAGAACATAAGAATGGTCAAAGGGTGCACATAAAAAAATTCCTAAACATAAATGTATTGCAATACCTAATGACACATGAGATGAAGTGTCCATCGTGGAATCAGAAGAAGAGATTATATAAAAACTTGAAGAAAAGCCTAATGGAGGTAAGGAAATACATGTTGTATATTAATAAAAAGAAAATTTATTATCCAAGTTTGTTATATACTTGGAGAAACTACAATCATCAAGATAAGGTCTTGAACGTTAGAAAACTTACTATGGATCAACATGGAATTAGAAAGGAAAATGGTACAGAGGCACATGGAGAAATAAAAACAATGTATGGAGATATTAGAGTAGTGCAACAAATACATGGATCCCATGAAGAAATTCAAATAAATATTGAGGAAAGGTCACACTTGAACCCCATGTCAACATTTCACTAAGATGGGTGGATGTCTGTGCATGGTACTAGTTACTTGAATTTATCAATATGTCATATTATATGGCTTCTTCCCATGTTTCAAGGATGAAACATGGCAAGATATATGGAATGTAATGTACTTGGGGAGGAAGGGTGGTACCCAAAGGTATAATGAATGTAATGTGGCCACAATAATGGAAAATTAACACTATGTAATTAAAAGGAATCGATATAATAATAGAGGGTAATTGGCATAATACCTAGAAGAATACCCATGGGAAAGTATAAATACATGAGTATAATTTTATTGAGGTGTTGGATTGTATTGTCTTGTAGCAAGCATGGAAAATTTTGGAGTGATTCCTTCCATAAGGAGTAACTGATGGAATTACCTTACCTTAAGGGTGCTATAAGGTAAACTGCTTGGGTTGTTGGTTTTCAAATATCCCTCTCAGGGCTTTCCGGTGCCCAAGGCAGACAGTAAGATTAGTTGTGTTGTTCACAAAGATGGCATGAGCATGTTAATATTAACTTGAAACAACTTGATGGAATGCGATAGAAAATTACCTCTTTGACAATCTTGGAGTCCCTTGGAGAGCACTAGGCAGCGAAACGAGAGTCCTCCTTCACCGGCTCCAAATCTTAGTCCTGCAATCAGTCAAAGCACCCGTGTAATTTCTAACATAACATATATCCTATCAATCAATTCAATATATAATGAACTTCTAAATTATACACATATGAGCCATTCATATCATACTATGTAAATGTGAAAACAATAATGACAACATTAAGCATTGAATGGACAAAACGAACACAGTTCTATTAATTTTGAAAGAAGGAGGATTACAACCGTCGGTTGTACCAAGCCCTCCTCAGTCTCCCAATCTCTTTTATCTCTCAAGTGAAGAATTCCAAGTCAACAAGCTCTCTAGGAACCTCTTTGACTCTTGGCCTTCACAATGTAACACTATTCTCTATTCCACAAGTATGCAAAAACCTTTAGCAATCCTTCGACCTCCAATTAAGAGCGTTCAGCTCCTTCTTATAGGAGAGGGAGAAAGCCATTGTTGCCTTTCTCTTTCCACTAGTTTGGAATGGAAAAAACTTAGATGTTTATTTAATCTCTATGCTTTTGCCTCCTTTGGAGTTCAGTCTTGTTATAGCAATGACCAATAATGAACTGGTGCTCTGCAGTTTCCTTTGTGGACTGACTCTCTTGTGAGGGAAAGCTGGAGATTCAAATCATTCTCCGTGGACTTTTCCCAATTCAAACTTAAAACATGGGTAACGCTTCCCTCCAGTGCAAACAGATCGTCGCCCTAGCCACTAACGCAGCCCATTCACTGATTAGCTGTGTTATAACGCTCTGTGTTGTTATAGATAGGCGTTACCCTGGCAGAAATAGGTTTAATTTAGGTCTTTGTACTTCTTCCATATTTGTCTTCTCCTCTGAGCTGATGAGGAGGTATTTTGACCTGTAACAAAGGGTTCTTCTCTCTATATTCTTGATGGTGTTCACAGTGAATATCTTAGATTCCTTTAGTGTTTTAAGGTTTATCTTGAAATTTTTATGGTGGATTATCTCTTTGTCTTTGAAATTTTACTAGAAGAATGGTTTGGTAGGAGGGAGTTTAGGATTTTTTCATTGCATTATAGAGTCGAGAGTGCAAGCATTTTGTTGAGCAAGACACTAGATATTTTGGTTGTAGTTATTATTATTTTTTTGATCAATTGGACTTTAGTACATTCAAAATTGTCACGTTTTGGATCGTGTTTTTAAGGGGAATTCATACAAGAATCTAGTGGTGTTTTATGATGGTGTGTTGAAATATCCTAAAAATGGTTTTGTTAATATAAATGATATTGGAGGGGATAAAGGTTTATGTGAGGTGGTAAATGGAGTGGGGAAGCATTTTATAAATGCTTGTGAAGGTAATAGAGAATATTTTTCAAGATTTAGGGGAGAAAGTAAAATATAATATTAATGGAGGTGGGATTAATAAGATTCAACCAAAGTTAAAAGAGTTCTATGTTAAGAAGATGAGAAAGAATCACATTAAACACAAAAATTATCCCATTAAGCTTGTTCTTAGGGAGGATAATAAGATGAATGAAGTTGTGACAATGGCTATGTATATCCTAGTAATAGAATTCTATACAACCCAGGTCAAGTCTATGCTTAGACAAAAAAACACGAACACACTGAAAATTCCTAACTTCAAAAATTTGTACACAATAGAATATACCAGCAATTAGATCAATGTATAATACACAATAATTAATTTCCAAACCTTTTTTCTTCTAATTCAATTAACAAGAAAATTCGTAGGGCTCCCATACTAGGGATAATGGCCCTTTACAATCACTTGGAAAATGCACAAATATCAGGTCAATCCCTTTGATCAAATCACTTAGGGTTGAGGATTTGTCCTCTAAGCTCTGTTTTCCCAAATAGATACAGCTAAATTACCTTAACTACATTGTTGTAGCAAACTAGGGCTTTACCATCCCTCCTTAAATCAACCAAATTATAATATGATTACCCAACAATTCTCTTATAACCCACAGTTAGCATATTTTCCCATTTGTTTCCTCCACATTTGGCCCTTTACCATACTTCGACATGTACAACAACACCTTGGCCTCCTTTTTTATCCTACGATCCCCTAACACAAAAATCTACAAGGTTAAACCCTCTCCTTTTAACTTTGGCTTGATCTAACAAGCCCCCCTTAGTCCTTGCAGCCTACTCTTAGGCCTATGGCTCCTTCAAAAATTCCTTGGCTTTCTTGTATTAGAAATAGGTTTTGACCTAGCCCAACCTTAGTTGTGACATGATGAAAACACAATCCAACTTTCTCTTAAGTCCCACGACCTTCCTTTTCTAGTCTGTAGATCCTTTCCTTACGCTAGTGGATGCTCTAACAGAACTCGGTCTATCCACAGACCCTAAACTTTAGTCAACCTTGCTCTAATCCTTCTCCTATGACTCCTTTAGAAACTTGTGACTAGGTCTCTTATAGCCCTCTTTCTCCTCATAAGAAGAAATGATCCTTTTTTTACTCCTTTTCTTCAAGACTATCCATTGGATTCTTATTTATACTTGTCCATAAGTCCCTTCGGAAGCACTCTTTTCCTTCAAGAAACCTCCAACATCAACCTTAACATAAAATTAGAATAGTAAAATCTTTCATTGGGCACAATACCTCACCACTTTGTGTACAAATCCCACAACATGGGTGAAAATGCCACACATTCATATTTTGTGGGCGTTTCTCTCTCACAAGCCTAGCACCAACACAATGTGAGAGGACCTCTCGATGCTACCCAATTTCAACACCTAGTTGGGAAAATAAATGGGAGACAATGTTGTGAGAAGAATATCTAAGCTTGGATGAAGGCACAATGGGGATCCAAATCAAGGTATATCCTAAAGTTGTATCTTCTCTTAATAGGTTTAAACATAATTTTTGTAAGCACTTCAAAAGAGGTGGATAATATCCTAGCTTAAGTGGGATTCAATTCCTCCATACTTTAAGAGGTTGTCCCACTAATTTGATTCAAGGTCTAAAGGGGTTGATTGTGTGACAATTTGGGTGAATTTATCAAGGCTTCCAATTGAATTTTTGGTCTCACGAGTTGTTTAGAGAATTTGGAATACCATTGGTCATTTTATTAAGGTAGATTTGAGTTACTTATACTCCAAAAATATGTTGATAGCGAGGATTTTTGTGGGTTTACACTTAAGAGATGGTTTTCTTACCAAAGTATTCTTAAAAAGGGTTCTTGCTCTTATGTTTAAATATTGGAGTACTATGGAATCTTGTTTTTATACCTTATATGCCATAAACATGATCATACTTTTATGGATTATGGTTTTCATCTTAATAATAATATTTGGGTTCAAAAGGATCATGGTAAGGTTGATGTCTTAGTATCAAATTTGGATTCTTCAGTTAATGACGATGAGATGGATAATGTGCAGGTTACTGATCTAATGACTACTTTAGAGTATGTATTGCTCATTGATAAGCCTGAAAAACCTATTACAATTAAGCTAGAGGAGTTTGACTATGGTGGTTTAGCTAGTGGCCTAATTTTTTTTTAAGTGCATGGATAGGAGGCTAAAGTTATTAAGGAACTAAAGCTTCCATTGGTGAATTTGGTAGGATATTTAGAAATCTAGCCATTTTAAATTTGTCGCTTTCCATTGATAACGATTTGACTCGGGTTTCTAGTCTGGATGGGACTTTAATCTGTTGGAATTTTTAGTTTTATTGTTTTCTCTTGTTTGGGGCTTGGGGGGTTGGGAGGCCACTCATAAGTCTATTGATTCTTTCAATGTTATTAAGGATAGGGTAGGGTTTGATGTTAAGTATGTAAATATGGGAAACAAATGTTTTAAAGAGGATTTTTTGGTATTAACAAAGGTGACCGATTACTTATTCAATGCTACAAGATATAATTAAGAATCAGGAAAGTATTATCTGGGATTGGAGGATGGGAAATTGAAAAAGGTTTGAAAATGAATTTAAGGGAGGAGGTTAAAATTTCAAGCAATGAAAGTAATTTGTATCTATCTATAGCACAAGATAAGTAATTTAATGAAGTACCATTGGGAAAATGATCCTCTATATTAGGGGCTCTTTAATCAATTGACCCCCTTCCCAAGGATGGTCCTTGGTTTTCGTTTTGATAAACTATAGAGGTTTGGGTAGTTCCTTGAAAAATCTTGCTATGAAAAAAGTTGTGAAAGTTAATAAACCATACATTATCATGTTGCAAGAAATTATGGGTGATGGAGACAAATTGGTGAATGATTTGGGTAAAATGTTTATGGATTGTGATTAAATTTAGTTTATTAATGCTAAGGGATAATTAGTTGTTTCATAAATGGGTGGAAGTCTAGGTCTTTCCTTTGTGTTATTCTTTTTTTTTTGTCTATTTAGGTTTAAGTATGATCTTATACTCTCCTGAGATGGATAAGGAGTTTGTGGTTATTAATATATACATATGACCCATATAGTGATAAGGTTCTTACCAGTAGAAGTTATTTAGTATGGGAATTATAGATTAAAGGGATATTATACCGAGATGAGACTTATGTTTCTCCTTGGGTGGAATTAAAATATGGTCTTCTTTCCTTTTTCCAAGAAAAAAACTGAACTTTTTATATATTTGGTAAAAATTTACATCATATATGTCGCAGCATTCCATTTGTTTTTTCATTGCCCTTGAGGGCTACAATGATACATGTCCAACCAAGACTATTGATTTACACATTATAACAAAACCCCAACACTCAGAAGTGTCACAACAAATAGCAAAAATCTCAGCCATCGATACGAGCAAAAAACATGAACATTTGGGCCTCCCTTAGGGGAAAACAACCCAAATATTGTCATAAATTTTGATAGGATTTGTCTCATAATATACATAAAATATGTACAAAATAATATGTACACAGGTACTCCGAAAGATAAACATCGTGTGCTGGAGTAAAATATAAATAAAGTAAAGTAAAGGGAGATAGACCAAGTTAATAAGGTCTAATGTCCAACACACAGACACCACCTTCATCTTTCTCCGTTATGTACCATGCCTCCATATCGTGTTGTAATCCGACTTTAGAAAGACTGTCAGCTATCCTATTTCATTCCCTATAAATATGGCATACAAAAATAAGTAAAAAATAAAATTTTAGAGCATGTATCTCTTCAAGGATAGGAAGTAACACTATAGTTTGACATCTATGTGCATTGTTAACCCAATTTATGACATTCATGGAATCGCCAAATATTTGAACCAAATCAATTCCCAGTTGGATGAGCCAGCATAAAATAAGTTTTAGAATAAAGAGTTTAGAGAAGTTGTTTGTGCCACTACCAATATCCATTGATGCAACTAGAGAACAATTCAAATTTTTATGAATAATAATTCCTAAGACACATCTCATTTGGTTATCAGATGCCCCATCAAAACAGGATTTAATAGTTTATTTTTCAATGCAAATGTGTCTAGGAATTTTTTTGAAATCAGATGAAGGAAGGAAAGAAAAGATCGCAACACATTCAGCTGCAACTATTGATGATGTAGTAGTATTGTCCTGAAAAGTCCCTTTATTCTTGGCCAACCAAATGCCCCACGAGATGATTAATGGAATGATTTTAAGGTTTGTATCTTTCTTATCCAACCACCATCGATGCCAAGCCTCCCCAAAATTTTCTTTGTTCCAAGCAGAACTGATATTGATAAGTGACAAGGTGAATTCCCATACTTTTTTTGTGAAACGACTAGCCAGAAAGAGATGATATGTGGATTCATCTGCATCCTTGCAAAGAACACACCATTCAGGACTAGCTAAAAATATCTTTTGTAGTGAGTCCCATGTAGGCGCCTTTTTATTTAGGATACACCAAAATAAAAGTCTAGCTTTTGCAGGTCAATCCAACTTCCATAGTGAGTTGCACCACCATTCCTGAGCACCCCACTCCCTTCTCTTCGTTAAGTATTGATAACCCCTTTTGGCGAATATTGGCCTGATTTTGAATGAACCCATAGGATGGTTTCGGGGTAGTCTTTTAACCGAACTCTAGTCTGAGATAATTCATGAGTATAAGCATTCCATTCCTGCCTCCATTGATGATCAATTTGGAGATCATCCACAGATTTCCAAGCTTGTTTCCAGATTATAGTATCATCCTATTTTGAAATATGGTACAAGAAAAATACCCCTTTCTGATGTAATGTTTCAAAAAATCCTATAGAAAGGGTAAACAACTCATTGCATCCAACCCATGGATCCATCCCAACCCTTCATTTTTCCCCATTGCCAACCTACCATTCCAAGCCTTCTTCCACTAACCCAAGTGATAGCATCGCTACCTTCCATATCATTTATTATTTTGTGAATCCTTTTTCAAGTTTTCTAATCCATTCTTCCATAGGATTTGTTTCTATGTATTTATTTTTAACCACAACTATCCAAAGGTTGTCTTCCGTCATCAGTCTCCAACCTAATTTTACGGCCAGGGAAGTGGAAAAAGAACCTAAGTTTTTAATGCCCCAACCACCCCATTCCTTTGCTCTTGTGATTTTATCCCAAGCCACGTAAGGGAAAACTGTCTTTTCCTTATTTCCAACCCATAAAAATCCACTGCATACACTCCTGATTTTGTTTAGAATTCCTTTAGGGACCCGCGAATCTAGTACACTAGGATTTCCAACAGCACCGATTTTATGAGCACCAGCCTCCTAGCCCTGGAAAACCATTTGTAGCTCTAGATATTAATGTGCTTCTTAATTTTTTATAATAACCATGACCAATAATTTTTTCTGTAAGAATTTGGTTTGAAATAGAAGCCCATGTGTTTTAGTATTTCCCCCATCCTGACTTGTCCAAAAGGGAGGACATTTGAAACCCAGACAAGATATGGATCTCTGATGCCCTCATATCTCAAAGACGATTTCTGGATGTTTATAACCATACCAGTGGCCTTCATGAACAAGTCCAAAATACTTTTAATCTGAAGCACCTTCCCCCAATTCCCATTACTAAACAGTAATATATCATCCACAAATAACAAATGGGAGATGAAAAAATTTGTTGCCACTTCAATACATTTTATCTCTCCTCTTCTCTTAGCTAAATGTATAAGTTGACCTATGCCTTCAGTGGCTAAAATAAATAAGAAAGGAGATAGAGGGCACCCTTTCCTGAGTCCCCTTTGGTTATGAAAAAAATGGGACGTTGCCCCGTTAATAAGAACTGGAAAGGACACATTTGAAATACAACCCATGATCCAATTTACAAAGTCAATTCTCAAGCCAAAGTGAGTTAGCAAAAGTCTCAGATATAACCAACTAATTCGGTCATAAGCCTTTGAAATATCAATTTTAACTATCATGCATTGCTTTCTTGACAACTAAATGTTATGCATAGTTTCTTGTGCCACCCCAATGGCTTCATGAATATGCCTACCATCCAGAAAGCCAAATTGTTCTTTATAGATATTACAAGACAATAAAGGTTTTAATCTGATTGCAATAATTTTTATGATGATTTTGTATATACAATTGCATAATGAAATAGGCCTAAAATCATCAAATGATGAAGGGGAATCAGATTTGGGAATGAGGGCCAGGAACATTGAGTTGAAGGGATCATGAATAGTTCCCTTTTGTCTGGATTCTTCCACCATGTCAGTAATGGCCTCCCCCATCAACTCAAAAACATGTTGAAAATTTTCCCCAGTCCAACCATCCGGCTAAAGACTTTTGTCTTTCTACATCACTTTCAGGACGTGTTTGACTTCATTGCTCATTACAAGAGTCATGATATTTTCATTATCCACCTCTTCAACATACCTAGGAAACAATTGAGCCACTCAGAACACTTCCCCAATCATGGCGCCCTCCTGAACATCGAAAATGGATTTGAAATTATTTTTACCCATATTGGCTAATTCATTAAAATATTTGGCAACATCACCCTCTGTCTTTTCCAATTCCCAAATAGTATTTGAGTTTTACCCCCCCTAGCACAATTTTGAAATAATTTTGTGTTTTCATCCCTAGTTGAGAGCCATAAAGATCGCCTATTTAAATGCCACTACTCTTCATTATCCAACAATATTTTCCTCCTCTGCATTTCCAGAGTCTTGATCCGGTCCATCTTCTCCTCATCCACATATCCTTCAAACCCTTGACTTTCCATATGTTCTAATTCCTCCCCAATGGCCCGAAGCTCCCTTGATTCTTTATTAGACTTCTCTTTTTCCCAAAGGATTGTCGCCTTTTTTAGGCTTTTCATATTTTTTACAAAAGTCTGAGCTTGTGTGGAATTTTCAACCCTATCCATAGACCTCCATGTATTAATCACCAACCTATTATAGTCTTATTTCTTTAACCATCCTGCATAAATTTGAAAGGGAAACCTGGTTTTTGTTGAGGCCAGCTAACTCTAGAAAAATAGGAGAGTGATCTGATTCCCCCCCCAGAGCCCACCCATTGTCTAAACCCTAGAATCTTGCTAGCCATATCTTCATTAAGTATAAATCGATCCAATGTTTTTGCTACTTGAGCCTCCCCCATGCACTTATTCCTCCATGTAGGTGATATTTTTATAAGATTTGAATCAATGAAATGACCTTCCCTTAACTAGTTTAAGAAAAATTCAGCTAATGGATCAACACGAGCCAAAGGACCCCAAGTTTCCAACATCCCCAGAGAGAAATTAAGGTCACCACCAACCACCAAATTTGGATCTTGCATAAATTATTTGTTAGAAGGTTATTCTGAAAAGGCACACGCTCCAAGAAAGGCCCATATATGTTCATAATGGTGATTCTAGTGCCTGGCTCCATGGAAAATAATTCTATGCCAATAAGCATATCAGAGGTCCATGAATTATTAAGCTTTATGGCACTGATTTTTAAACCAATTTCCAACCCACCCTATCTCCCTCTAACATCAACAGTCACAAAAGTCCAGCCCGGGAGAATTTTTAGAAGGGTATCTGAAACCAAGTCACCCTAGCCTAGGGTCTCTTGAAGCAATAACACATCAAGTCTATAGTTGAGAAGAATAAATTTTAAAGCTATTTTTTTAGGGGCACTAGCTACACCTCTGCAGTTAAAATACAACACAATCATTTAGTCACAATCATGGGACTCCCTTGATTATTCCACCCAACTACACGAGTCTGCATCCATCTGTGTGATGTCCTCCTATGTTTGGAAGAAGCTCGGATCACCCAATCTATCTCAATCCACCATCACTTTGCATGCTTGGGATAGTCACCCTTCTCAGCCCCTTAGCATGTTCCGCAATTTTCCTGTCACACTTGCAAAAAATATTGTTTGTATTGACATAGAAGTCATTGATGCCCCCTTGTATTATAATATCCTCTTCGTTCGTAGCTACACTTATGCGATGTCAGTTGTTACATCTGTAGTTCACCATAAGATGAGCTTCCCCCATAACAGAAATATCATCACCGTCGATCAATTGACATATTACGAACCAAAGTCTCAGACCTTCCCTAAGTTCATCATATCTTTGGTGGCCAATAACCAATCAATTTGACCTCTCACCAGTGTTTCACCAGGATTCTATAAACATTCCACCTTACTTGGTTCATTCCCTGCACCCCCCCCCCTCTTATTTATAATACCAACTCATCAAGTTTTTTCATGTTGCAAGTGTCTCAGGCTAGCCAAAAGTGGCCCAGTTCAACTAGCTAGCAGCTAGTGCCTTCGCAACCTGTTGTTTTTCACTAGACACAGCCATTAGGACCATCTCCTCAAAGACCTCCTCTTTCTATTGGTGTCTCTCCAAACCTTTTTCAACCAGGAACGGCCCCCCCAAGCCTTAACCATTTGGGAGCCATTCCACCAGGCCATTACCCTTCCAGTCAGACATCGTTTTGAGCTACCCATTATGGGGTATTTTCGGTGCCTGTCATGGCTACATTGAGTCTACTCAATTTGATCATGGGGATCCCAGTCTGGTACATTGATCACCCAGAAAACACTCCATCTATTCAACTTAAACCATATACCACTTTGACCCTGGTCCAACCGGTCGCCACGACCCCTCCCTTTGCTTTAGTGTCGCAACCACCTCAGCAAGAACCGACTCCTGTTGTGAAAGCATCCGATGAGGGGGGAAAAGAAAAAAATAAGGACCTAAGGACAAGGCCCCCCAAACAAATCCTCCTCCTCCTAAGCCTCCAAATCCATCACCTCTATGCGCTTTATGTGATGTTGTTGGTCAAGCCACCCATAAGTGTCCTAAAATTCCTCGTCTCAAACCTGTGGTAAATGTAATGTTTCTTGAATCTGACATCCCGAAGGTCCATGTTACCTTACCTGATTCATATAAGAAACTAAAATCATTGTGCATGAACCACCCTTGTGCTTTGTGCGATCTTTATGGCCACTATTCTCATCATTTTCCGTGTCTCAATGACTTTCACGATACCCTTGAGGCAGTTCAAGAAAAAGAGGCCGCTCGTAGTGGATCATGCACCCCTCTACTTGTGAGCTCTGCTTCCATAGAACCGAAAGACATTTTTGCACCCATTGTGATACCTCCCCCTGATGTCTAGATGATGGACTCTTCGGTCACTATTCTCTATCTATCGTCATCCATGAGATACATAGTGGAAGACTCCTCTGGGGCTTCTAATTTTTTTTCAGTCAAACCTCCCTCGTCGATCACCTTGGTCTCAACATCAATCGATGTTTCATCTACTAGCTCTTCGTCTACCCTTCGTAGCGATGCTTATGTGAACCATATTTCTCATGAAGGTGTGCCATTTAGCCCCACCGCACCAAGTGGCCTCCCTTATGCCAGTCCTCCCATCTTCCATTCTGATGAAGACATTATGGAAGCCATGACCACCCCTAAATTTCCCTGGGATGATATGCACCATCGTGCGTACTTCCTTCTGCAACAATCCCATGACTAGTATGATGTGGAGTCTAAAGACTTCATCCATGATGAATTCGATTAGTTTAGAAATCCCATTCCTGCACCAGATGCTTTTGAAGAAGGAAACATGGCCAATACCTCTCCTACCATTAAAATAAAATTTTCTGATAAACTAGGGGTTGAAGAAAATATTACCTTGGGGGCACATTGCACCCTGGAAAAAATTGGGGCTTATACCAAGCTCTTCAAGGAATTTCATGATGTTTTCGTCTGGTCTTATTTAGAGATGTCCGGACTTGATCCTGCCATTGTTGAACACCATATCGACACATGGCCCGATTCCCATCTTGTCCGTCAAAAGTTGAGACCCATTAATCCTTCCAGACATGAGGCTATCAAAGCCAAAATATTTAAGCTCAAGCAGGTTGGTTTTGTCTATCCCATTGAATACACCACATGGGTTTCTAACCCAGTTCCCGTTCTCAAGAAACAAGGCGCCACTCGTGTCTGCACTGAATTTTTCAACCTCAACAAAGCTTGTCCCAAAGACAAATTCCCCACACCATTTATTGACCAAATCATTGATGAGTGTGTGGGGCATGAGGTTTTATCCTTTATGAATGGATTCTCTAGGTATAACTAGATTACTATCTGTCGTGTCAGTTAAAAACTACGTTCATTAGTCCGTGGGGAAATTTTGCTTATAGGGTCATGCCTTTCAGTTTAAAGAACGTCGGAGCCACCTTTTAGCAAGCCATGTCTTACTGCTTCCATGACTTGGCTCATATTATCCTTGCATACCTTGACGACCTCACTTCTAGTTCTAGGATTTGGGCGCAATACATTCATGATTTGCATATTTTTTTCCTTCGATGTCGCAAGTATAATATCTGCCTCAACCCATTGAAGTGTGTCTTTTGCGTTCTTATCGTCCATCTCATGGGCTTCCTTGTGTCCAAATATAGTATAAATATTGATCCCATCAAATTTCAAGCCATTCTTGAGCTTCCCATTCCTCGTACCTTGCACTGGTTACAAAGCCTCCAAGGCAAAGCCAACTTCCTTTGGTGGTTCATCCCTGACTATGCCACCACTATGCATAGGTTTCTAAGACTCCTTCAATCTAACATTCAATTTTTTTTGGATGACTATGCTCAACACTCTTTTGACGCCCTGAAACATTTTCTCACTTCCACTCCCTTGAATATTCCACCCAACTTTGAGAGGGACTTCATCGTGTACATCTCATCTTCCACCCACTCGGTTGTTGGGGTCCTCATTCAGGAAGATGACACCAAAAACAAACATGTTATCTATTATGTCAATAAGAACCTTTTGGGACTCCTTGTGTCCTACTCGCATGAAGAGAATTTGGTGTTGGTCGTTGTATTCTCGGTCCAAAAATTTTGTCATTATATCCTTATGCATTCCACCAAGGTCGTGACCAATTCCAACCCCATGGATTTCCTATTTAGTTGATGAATCATTAATGGGAAATACGCCTGTTGGATCGCTATCCTATAGGATTTTGATCTTGAATTTTTCACACCCAAGAGTAATAAAGGTTTAGCCCTTGTTGAAATCATTTCAAAATTTCCTACTAGTACGCGTGATCCGCTGGTTAATGATGATTTACCTGATGAACACTTGTTTGTCATTACTTCTGGCGATCCTTGGTATGGTAACATCCTTCCCTATTTGTGAACCCAAAAGTTCACATCTCATCTTGATCGTGATGCTCGACGATGTCTACGACACCAAGCCCCCTACTATCTTCTCATTCGTGATGATCTTTATCATCGTGATGTTGATTTTGTCCTTCATCGTTGTCTCACGCACGATGAAGCTGAGCAAGTCCTTAATGCCTACCATAGCGATGCTTGTGGTGGCCACCTCTCTGGTTTGGCCACTACCTAGAAAATCATGCACACTGGGTATTTTTGGCCTTCCCCCTTCGGTGATTGTATTGAAGTAGTCAACCAATGTCCCAATTTTCAGCTATTTTCCCCAAAGGCGTGAGTTACACCTGCTCCCCTCCATCCCTTCATATCAGCCAGTCCCTTATGTAAGTGGGCCATTGACTTTATGGAGCGTTGACCTTCATCTACTGGTGACCACAAGTATATTATCGTGGCGGTTGACTATTTCACCAAATGGGTTGAGTCCATGCCAACGTTCAACAACACGACGGCTACCACAACTCTCTTTTTCCTTAACCATGTTATCGCTCAATTCGAGGTTCCGAAATAATTGGTCTTTGACCATGGACGACATTTCAAAGATGAGATATGGCGTGAGCTATCCTCTCTGTTGGGATTTGAGCACTAATATTCATTGTCCTATTATCCCCAAGCTAATGGAAAAGTTGAAGCGGTCAATAAAATCCCTAAAATTATGCTTCAACGAACGGTGAACAAGCAAAAAATCAACTGGTACCTTATGTTCTTCCCTGCTTTGTGGGCCTATCAAACTTCTATTAAAACCACCAGTGGGTTTACTCCTTTCCACCTAGTTTTTTTGCGAGGAGGAAGTCTTACCAATAAAGTGTGAAATCCCCTCCCTTCACCTAGCCGTTGAGCTTCTCCCTGACACCCAACCTTTAGAACAAAGAATTATCATGCTTGAGGGTGCTTTTGAAGACCGTCGTATCGCATTGCAAACCATTGAAGTGGCCAAGAAATGCACCAAAGCCCAGTATGACCGAAAAGTCTACCCTCGTACCTTCCACAAAGGCGATCTTGTTCTAGTGTATGGCCATGCCCATGATGTCCTTGGTCACGGGAAGTTTGAATCATTATGGCTAGGACCTTACATCATTAGTAAGGACGTGGGTAAGGGGGCATACCTTCTAAAGGATTTCGAAGGCCAAATCCTTCCTAATCCTCGCGATTCTCTCTATCTTAAGAAATTGTACCCATAACTTCTCCCATCGACATGCCTATATTTATTTCTATCATGCATTTAGGTAGATTGCATTGTCCCCCATCATCTCATTTGTTGTCTTGTGGTGTGTTTCATATGGATCCATCATCCACACCGTATATCGGCCATGCCGATGGTGCAAGTTGCTTCTCTCAGAATCTAGCCTTGGCAGCTTGGGCCATATTTACCCCCTCGCATTAGTTAGTCCTCTCCAACGACGTATGCATTGGATCTGCCACCAATAAAAAATTCAAATATGATGCAATCATAGGTTTTCAGTCATAGATGCCCCCCCCCAACCTCCTCTCCACAGTAGTTGTCCCCAGCAGTGCATCTTGGGCTCCTGTGGGCCCCCATCCTGGATCTGCACATGAGGACGGATCGTGGGGATCTTCTCAAAGAAGAACGAGCACAAAACCATACCAAAAGCACAATCATGGTTCACTTGTCCCTTTCATAGTGACAAATTTCGTTTCACCGATGACGAAATCATTTGGGCCCACCCATAGTAGGTCCCTCTCAAAACACTCTCTACCAACATCATCTACCCCCCAATGATGTGATGGAATGCCTGGTTGCCTAGGATCCGCAGTACTGCTGCGGAAATAGCCCCTATCTCTAGCTGCTCTAGATCACTGATTAGAATGGTCGTGCCCTTAGCATGAGCATCCGGTCTACAATGGCGCTCCATGAACTCTAATATATTCCTCCCACATGGTAAAATCCTATGTATGTTTCCCACCACCCGTAGTGGTGGGAGTCCATTCAAAAAATAAATTTCCTGGATAGTAAGCTCGATCCTATGCCCCTGCACCATGAAGGCCTCCTGGTCCATATCCCAATAGCTCAGTATCCTTGATAGCAAGGGCTCACTTTCCCTCACAAGTGGGTTTTCAACCAACTTGAGAACCCCATATCTAACAAGCGCTCCTCATACCACTTGATCCCCCTGTATCTTTGTCCGAAGAGCATCAAAATCTCTCTCATGCCATTTTATTTTCAACTCTGCCATACCTACACAACACCATCATGCTTTTCAATTCAGAGAAGAACTGCATCATAAACATTAGTCTCAGTTCCCAGCCAACAAACTGACCAAACCTCACCTCCAGCTCCAACTCACATTTTCCACCCCTGGAACTGCAAGTTCATAGTTTTTATCCTTGAAAACTATGAGCTAGGTTGCACTTCAGGCCCAAGATAGTGCGAGTCGACCATGTGGAGGTAAGGGTATCTTACTGAGCCCAAGGCACCTAATATGAAATACTAAACAAATGAAAATGTAGAGTAAGGTTAGACCACCTACCTGCAACTGGCGAATCTTGATTCCAACGGTTGGTTTGTCTGCTACAGTCGCCGCAAGATTTAGGGCCTTCTCCTCCTCTCCAAATTTACCACAACTCAATTATCAAATGAATTAAATTGGAGATAAATCACCCTTTTAAAGGAAAATTCATAAATTTTCCTTTGCCAAATGTAGCCAAGCCATAGCTCGGTTTGACGAACCGTCAACACCATTGGAAAGCTATCGTCGAGAAATATAATGGGTCTTCCTTTTCTTTTGGTAAATTAACACTTCACCAAGAAGCCATTTTTCCAAGGAGGGTCACTTTTCTGCCTCTTAAAATCAAATTTCTTCATATGCGTTGCTTATATTTAGGGTACCAATTTTCCTTCATACTTGTCAACTCGTTTGTTGATTTTCGTCATGATTAACCATATTTTTCTCGTGTTTTTATGGTACTCACTGGGCCTATTCTATGTGGAATCATCATTGAGTCACCCTTGTTCAGAGCATCCGAGTTGAGTCATCATCGCATTCATGGAGTCTGTCCCGATTCCCTTTGCCTCTTGTTATAATATTTCATCCATTTTAGCCTTGCATTCCTCTCATGTCACCCATTTTGGCCTTCATTCATACTGTCCCCCATCCCCTCCAAAATCATGTAAGTCGTTGCCAAGTCATCCATGCATTTTATTCTCTAACAAGGGAAGTCGTCTGTCTGCTACTCAGTATCCCTTATTCCATCATAATCCCTGGTGTCAGTCCATCAGTCACTTTACTATGATCCCTTGTGCCTTAGTTGAGGATTCATCAGTGCCTCACCTATGGAGGACCTCCTTCTATCAACATCATCACATTCATTCCAAAAGACAAGTCTAGAGGGTGGTATACCTTCGTTCCAACTTCCATTTTTGTTTGGTGCCTCAGATCAAGAAAAGGGAATCATCATTGCCCTTTGAATTGGTTGTTTCTCATCCGCTCGGCCTCATCTCATTATTACATGATTGAGATTCATATAATTGATGATCTAGTGATCCAACAGATTATACCAGTGATTCCCGGGTGTGTGTGAGATGTTTCATACCTCATGAGGGGGTGGCCCTTCAGGTAGCCCCCCACATGCCCGAATGACCTCAGATTATGCTACAACCTCAAATGCATCTCCGCAGATTTTATGGGTTTGGTTTCAGCCGCTTGCAGCGCCCATAGCATGCATGTATCATTCATATGATCCATTCATATTTTCAGATCCCTTTCTTGTTTAACAGGGCTTCTTTGGTTGTTATTATGTCTCATGTAATCATATGTTATTATATTCAGTCCTAGGTCATGTTTCTCTAGGCACAGTATGTATGTGGGATCCATTATATTTTTGTCTAGCCTATTTTATGCCAGAATTTCATGTACCATTTATCATGTACTTTATTTTCTCAGTCTCCTATTGTTAAGCCCATTATTATTCTTTGTACTTTGTCATCTCAGTAGGCATAGGAATTCCTCCCTCGCCCCATTGAGAACAGGTACCTCAACATTAAAGGAGAGTTATATAATTTGTAGGTCTCGCCCCCTCAGTCATTTTCCTCTCTCGCTTCGCTCTGTCTATGTATTTCTCTCTTCCAGAATCCCCTTCAGTGTCTAGTGATTGTGTTCTTACAACGTACTTCGGTCATACGATTAGCTCCTAATGCTTGCACGTTGGGGGGGCAATATGTTATCACCAAAATTTGGTCATCTAACCATTTACAATTAGATGGATCGAAGTACACCATGTTATGGTAAAGTTTCTTTCACTATAAGAAATAATTTAATAAACCACATTTTTTTAAGTTATTTCTGGTTTAAACAAGAAACCCCATAATGAATAATTAAATAAATCCTTATTTATTTGATTTTCCTTTAGGAAAAATTAATTAAACCACTGTTTAAATAATATTCCTGGTCATATTTAACCCAATTATGAGAAATAATTAGATAAGAAATTATTTATCTTATTTTTCTCTATGAATAATTAATTAAATCATTATTTAGTTATTATTCCTTGTTAAATTTGACTAAATCGCCTAGGAATAATTTAAAAAATCATTATTTGTTAATTATTCCTTAACCACATCCTTGAAATAATAAATAAATCATTTATTTGTTTATCATTTCTAAATATAGGTGTTACACAGCAATTTGTCACCGTCCCTGCAATCCCCCATCCAGCACATTGGAGGGCTTATTCCGTGACCTGTGAGCAGTGATATGATTTGAAAACACTTTCATGACATTCCCCTAGGCATGGACTTTCATTCCCCTAAAGACAACTCCTTGTGAAAAACCCTAAAAATAGCCTTTTTATTAAACTCCTTGTGTAAAAACCATTCCCATTTTACCCCTTGTCATTGCCATTTTATCAACCCGTTTTTGCCAGATGAGTCTTGGTTTTCTCACTCCATCATCATTATCTGCTTGGCCGATCATATGCCTTCACTTGGTTGTTTTACCCATTCCTGAGGAACCGTTGCGATGAGTGGTCTTGTTAGCCAGCCTCTTAACCTTTATTTGCTCAGATCAGTTCCACCATTTTTCGGAACTAGTTGCTACCCTTTATACCACTCGTTCCTCCAGGAGGAGTCACCTTTCAGCTCTTTTCTGACTCTCTAAAATTGAAAATATTGTCGAGTCCCTTGTCGTTTTGATCTCGTTAAAGTGGCTATGAAACGACATCTACCCAGTATACGTTTACCCCTTTTTCAGGCTAGGATAGATTATTTATGAAAAAGGAATACCCTAGCCTATCACGACTAGGAGGTTTTCTCAGACATAGTTTTCTACCTTTTCGGATCTGAGGAACTATTTACGAAAAGGGACTGTTGGAGTTTACTTTTCCGATGTCTTTTCAAACTCTCTAAATATGAAAAGATGCCAAGTTATTCCTTTGTCAGACTCGTTAAACCCTGATGACATCGGATTCAGTCGTAATGACGATATTCGAGTTCCTCCTTCCTAGGGATCGTTAAATGTACTAGGATGGATTCTTCCGAAGGACGGACTTATATTACAATCATATGCTATCCCCTTCAAGCTTGTTTTCAAAAATAATTGGGGTACTCACCAGAAATGGTGGGGAAAAATGGAACCAGCATCATTGTCGTGTCGGCAGTATGTCGCTCTTGAACATGGCACTTGTCTGCATTCGTGTCGGGTTGGGGACATCTCATCTCGTTTTTCACTTGCCTCCGTGGGTTTGGGTGATCCCTTTTGACCTCTCATCTGCTCTTTGCCTCGTCATCATGACCTCTAATCTTTTGATGTCAAATACTGCCAAATCCACTATCGTGCCACCGATATGTTAGAGAAGTTGACCTCTGCAAGTTTCAACTTCCTCTGATTCTCATTTGTTCTTGATTCACGAAGATATTTTGTTCCTCTGTCTCGTGTCGATGATGTGGGAAACACTATGGCCCACCTTCGATCAAGGTCACTTCCTCTCGACTTCAGCTCATTATCCAGGAAGCTGATCTAGAGACTCCCTTCTGGTACCTTGGAGCCTGCATGCCTCAATGGCAGGTTCTTCGCGTTCGATGTGAGGTTTTCATCATTAGCCTCTGATCGAGTGATTCTACGGGTGTTCGACACCATCTCACTGATTCACATGCCGTAGACTGTACCTATAGTACCTTGAGGGCCATTGTCATTATTGGTGGTACCTCTCGCGTCTGTTAAAAACTTTCATCTTTGGCTGGTAATCAGGCGATGTTCTTGCATGTTCGACTTCAGCTCACTTACTCACATGCTTGAACTTGTACTCTGTTCGGATCGAGATGGAGCGCAAGACCCTAGATTTTGTCTGTTTGAATCCAGGCTGCGATTTTGTGGATTATTATGATTAGTTACATCACTCATTCATTGGATGGCTGCGACCATACCTGAGTCTATTTATCGATCCTCACTGGATGGCTGTGTCCATACCTTGGATCTTGATTATTGTATACTCTGTTATGGATGGCTGCGCCCATACCACATATCTCATGTATTTGAAATATCAGTTTTACTTCTCTACACAGGTTTTCCGACAGCAGTGTTTTCAGTTGGACACGTTCTCGTAAAGCATTTCACCCCTCTCTCTCTTTCGGGCCTCATGCTTTAGGGGGCATCTGTTACACAGCGATTTGTCACCGTCCCTGTAATCCCCCGTCCCACACATCGGAGGGCTTATTCCGTGACCTGTCAGCAGTGATATGATTTGAAAACACTTTCATGACATTCACCTAGGCATGGACTTTCATTCCCCTGAAGACAACTCCTTGTGAAAAAACCCTAAAAATAGCCTTTTTATCCTTGGCGCGACTCGTCAGTGTTATACCCATACCAATGGGGGAAATCCTCCAAAGAGGGCATGCCAGCTGGCGCACTGTCTCAATGTTGTACCCGTGCCAGGCTTAATAAGGAGTGTTTTTTAAAAATAAATGGCAGAAGATTGACTCCAACCAATTCCTGAACTGGTCTCTAAATTGAGTTGGGAGGTTTGGCTCCGGATCTCCATGTAGAGGAAGTAGTTTTCCACCTCTCATGGAAGCTTCCTTGACGATAGGGCCAATCCCATGATTGTAGGGATCCCAACTCCCCTTCCACCATCTATATAAGCTTGCCATTTTCCTTTGCAAGCTAATCTCCAAGAGTCTCCAAGAGCCTTCATAGCCTAAAGAATGTTGAAATAGTCCTCATAGAGCCAAATCAATAGCAAGGAGATTGACGATCGAAGAGAGAGGATTGTCCCCATTCCTGACAAGCTTTACCGAGACGTATTCTGCTGACGACCTGCCGAAGGAGGATTCAGCGTCAGAGCCAGGTTGTATTTTCCTTTGTATGATTAATGATAAGTGACTATTGGTTATGGTTCCACTCGTATTGTTCATTATGATCATGAGTTGTGTCTTCTCTGACTGATACATAATTGCATATATCGAGTTTTATGCTTGTGTTTGTCGTGCTTCTTGTGTGTGTAGGTGTTCGATCGTGGCAAGCGAGAGGATTGTGATCTGCTGGAGCAAGGAGACGGGAGCGTTATTTTCTCTACAAACAACAGCGTTGGACTTGAGGTAGGCCTTCTTCGTAATTTGGTCTATTGAAATTAGGAACTTGCGCCTTAGCATGATACGATTGTTGCTAGACCCAATCTGGGCTAGTAGGGATCACCCCTGTCCGCAGAGGGGATTTACCTCTACAACAATAGGTATTTAACTAATTTAAATACCTTTTCCCTCCAACAAAATATAATAAAATATTCCATGCGATCAGATCTAGATCTTGGTTAATAATATTTTATTATTCGCCATTATCGAGGATAACTCAATATTTTGTAATAAATAGAAGAGTTTTTCCATTCATTCTTCACTTTAATCATTTTCATTGTCACACTTTGATCATTCTCATTGTCGCTGCTATTTTATTTTGATTCTTGAGCTCCCATAGAGTTCAATACATTTTTGGGTTTTCTACACCATTGAGAGAGAAAAACTTCTGGAACTCAAGCGTTGAGGACAACCAAGAATGCATCCCATTGAGGGGATTGGTAACACTTATTTGTTCCCTTCACCAGGTGTAATAATATATAAAACATTCTTTAAATATTTTCTTGTTTATTGGATGCATGGAGTAATTACTATTTATTTTCACTATTTAATTGCTTTTACTGCATAGATCTGGGTTTTTGCAACATTTATTTTAACTATCGATTGCAGATCTAAAGAGTTAAGTAACCATTTCTGCTGTTAGGGTTGTTTGTAACACACAGCTAAAGTGAGCTCTTTTCGTACACTTGTGTTAAGAATTTACGCTAATAGTAATCTCCCAAGTAATCACCAAGCCCAGTAAAACAATTATCACGGTAACCAGAATAACCCGGGAGAATAGGTAACTGTAACCACTCTAAAAAAAAAGTGATGTTACTGCACCTCATTCATGTTAACTCCTCCAATGCACCTCCTTCGTGTTAACTCCTCCACCTGATAGGAAGACCAACCTTTTGGCAAAGAGTAAAACTAACACTGGAAGAAAGAAACCCGTTGAAAGAGGAGGAGAAAGCCCACAAACTCACCATTCCCGAGGCCTCATCGAGTGAAAGTGTTTACATTGGGATGCCAATTGGAAACTACCCTCCATCATATGTTAACACCTGCCCCTCCACCAACCTTCCATGTGCTCGTCTTTCACTGTTCGGCGCTGCTAACCAGGGTTTTGCCCCATGGTCGTCGTGGTTTGTTCTCGACGACTCTTACAACTACTGATCATTGGCTTCTTGTTTCTTCTGTGGACTCTCTCTTTTATTTTTTAAATCCAAAGGCCATAAGATCACGAGTTGCTAGATGTTGAGTCCAACTCAGAGGAATAAGAGGGTGGGAAATGATAGGGCTACTTAGAAATTATATATATTTATATTGTTAGAGGGGTTTATAAATGATCACATTTAGATTAGGCAGTGGGTTGGATTTGGGGGTGTGTCTAATCATTTTCCAATATTTGGAAATGGTCAATTTAGGAAGGAATCCTCCCAAAAATTTCAAATTGAATTTTCCATGGGTCTAGGAAGAATATTTATTTCAAATATGTAAAGGATAAATTATCTCCTTTTGATGAGTACAAAAATGAATCTACAACTATTACAAAAATACTAATAAAATATTAAGAAGGTAGTTGTGGGATGAGCATATAGAAAAGGTTGATAATTTTTTTTAGGAATTAGGCTTGTTGGAGGCTCAATTGGATAGCATATACAATCAAGAAATAATATGATTTCTTTCAAAATAATGAAAGTTAGAGATACTTAGAATGGAGAATTGGAAGAGGAAGTTATTAGAGGAAATGGAGGTTTCCTAGTGGCTGAAAAGCTTAGCCTCATGGCTTGCAAAAATAATAAGTAATTTCATCAATTTACAAATCATATTAAAAATGTTAATTTTATTTGGAAAATTAAAATGATTTATGGGGATATTATGACCAGCTTTGAAGACATTGCTAAAATATGGGTAGATCATTTTGGGAAGATGTATAAAAAATTAAAGCAGGGTCATTATAGCAAAGGTTATTCAAATGACAACATACTTTCCTAGCTTTGTATTTGAATAAGATAATGGAATATTTTGGAAGAGGTTACCGAGGATTAATTGGAAGTCGTTCTTCATAGATTCAAAAAGAAAAAAAGTCCCAAATGTGATGCACAGCTTGTTGGATTCTTCTTAGATTTCTATGAAGTTATTAAGGAAGATTTACTGAGGGTTGTAGATGAATCTATAGTTAATAGAAGGACGTTGGATACCTTTAATGTTTATTTTATTACACTTATTCCAAAAGTTGACAATCCCAAATATTTTGAGGAAAGTAGGAAGATTTATTTATATGCTTGTATTTACAAATTTATTGCAAAGATCATAGCTATGAGGGTACACAGTTTATTATTTAACTAAATTTCACATGAACAATTTGATTTTTTTTTTGGTAGAAAATTTCACAAGGAAATGAGGGTGGCCCAATAAGGTTGACATTTTATGCAAACAATTAAGATTCTTATAAGGGTGGTTTAAATTGATTTATCAAAGGATTATGATAGGATGGTTTTGTTATATTTTAATCTATTGCTAAGTCATTTGGGGTTCTTTGTGCAATTTATGAATTGGGTCATGAGATGCATCTTTCTCCATATTGATAAATTATATTTTTCGACTTTCTTTTAAATAGGAAGATGGATGAGGCAAGGATGCCCTCTATCTCCTTTGCTCTTTGTAATTATTGTTGACAAGCTTAGTAGGGCTTTGACCAAAGCAAAAGGAGTAGGCTCCTTGAAGGGTATTAGAAGTGGTAGGCATATGAATTTATTGCATATGTTATTTGTGAATGTTATATTATTGTTCTAAGATGGTATAAGGAAAAATTCCCTCAATACTAAGAGGTCCTTAACTTGTATTATATAACAATAAGAATGATGATTAATACAAGGAAGTATACCTTTTTTTTAGGTATAAGTGATGAAATGCCAATTTTTTTCATTGAACTATATTTGTTTCAACATATTGAGTTTCAAAATGATTTGAAGTATCTAGGTTTTTTATTATAATCTAATTACTATAATAAGAAATATTGGATTAGTGGATTGCCAAGAGTGAAAATAGGTAAATTGTATGTTATAATCATTGATTGTCAAGCGGTGGTGGGCTTAGATTGGTAAATTATGTACTTAAAGCTATACATATGTAGGGGATGACATTGGCTCTTATTCCAAAGGGGGTTCTTGATAAAATAATGGGGGTGAATTTCAAATATTTACATTTGGGGATCAAATAAAAAGAGGCATCTTATTACTCAAATGGAAAAGGCTAGAAGTGCTCGAGGATTTGGAGCATCAAGATAAAAAATATCCATTGATTTTCTAAAGATCTCTTTGCTAGAAATGTTTGGATGTTAGTTGTTAATCAAGGTTTTTGGTGTCATGTGGTTATCTCAAAGTATATTGAGTTGACATATATTGAGGACGAGATCACCCACAAAGTCTTTCCTTAATGCATCAATTATTTGAAAGGCCATTGTAGTAAACAAATAGTTCTTGTTTGTAATTACAATGCAGAATACACAATTATATAGAAAATAATATATATTGATATATGATAGAATGATGATTAATTGAATGTTACAATAAGGGCCTTGCTTATATATTAGGCAAGGCATCCCTTCGCAAATAGTCATGTCCTTTGGGACACATCTCTTAAATCACTAGTTATTATTTAATATATATTTGTAACATTAATTATTATATGTTTATGTTTGTTATAGCCACAATACCTTATTTTCCTTTAATTGGGAGATGGTTGATATGAAAGTTTTGGGGATGGTCACAACATCAAACTTGGAGAAGATCCATGGGTCAAATCTAGAGATAATTGCATTTTGTTAGTAAATGTTATCAATATGCCCCAAGGGGAATGGTACTTTACTCTTTTTTTGGTGGTATGTGCTAATAATACTACAATTTGGAGGTAGAAATTGAAGTTGACATAGAAGATTGGCATTAGAGGTGATAAGGCTTTGATGCGGGAGGGGTATATGTCAAATCTCATATCTAGTCACTCTATAATAAAATAGCAAGTGTATGATTTGTTGTGGTTAAAGAATTTGATTAGGGTACTTATTTTCAAAGGCTCAAAATACAGGGTATTGTGTGGAGGTTCAATTATTGGTGATCCAACTTAGTGGTTGAAGAAAGTTTGGAAGTATGAGGGACCCTTAAAATCTCATAATTTTACGTGGTTGGCATTAAATAATGAGGTTTTAACTTAAGATGATTTAAAAAAAGGAATAAGCATGGGGATAGTCAATTTTTACCATGTAAGGAAAATGGTGAATATATCTTTCATTTATTACTCTATTGTCCTTGTGCCACATGGGCTTGGAAGGATGTTATGAAACCAACTCACAAAATAGAAAAAAAGAGAGATCAACGACATAGAAATCAACCTCTTTGAGGGGGTAAACACCTTTACATTACATAAATGAACAATTCTTGGATGATACAAATGGAAAAACCTCATTTCTATATATAGGAGTCCAAGGGCTCACAATATAATCCTAGGTGACATAACAATAACAATGCAAGGGCGCAACAATAACAATGGTGGGCTTATATGGGGCACAATAATAACAATATGGGGACTACATGGGCACAAAAATAACAATAGTGTGCTTCTATGGGTCACAATAATAACAATATGGGGACTACATGAGCACAAAAATAACAATAATGGGGGTACACTAACAATAACAATAAGGGGATACACTAGTATTATAGGGACCTAGAATGCCTCTCTCCTTCAAAAAATTCCTCAATGCTTTAGTAGTTCTGGATGCTTCTGTATAAAATTCTCATCCTCCCATGTCGAATCTTCAACGGGTAAGTTCTTCCACTAGATGAAATACTCTGAAATTGATCAATTTCGTAGCTGTCAAGTTCTTGTTTCTGTGACTTCTTTAGGTTCCAATATGATTTTTCCTTCTTAGTCAAGTTCTGGCAATATTGTTTGAACTGGGAGCTTGTCACCTATAACCTTCTTTAAGCATGAAACATGGAAAACTGGGTGCACTTGGGAAGATGCAGGAAGCTCCAATTTGTATGCCATTGTACCAATATTTTGCAACACTTTGTAAGGACCATAATACTTTGGTGATTATTTATTATCCTTCTGTTGGCTTGAAGGGTCCTGACCCAGGTTCGGGATTGAGATTAACTAAAAAAACCCTCTTACTACTGGGCCTTTTGGAAGTGACCTTCTTGCGCAAGTCAAAGTATCACCTGAAGTATTAATGGGGGGGGGGGGGGCTGGAACCAGGTTTCCACACCCTGAGAGAGATTCAGAATTATGTGGGTGCCTTGAGGTCCAACCACAAAAGCGACTCTAACTAGTAAACCCTTTTAAGACAGATTTAGGTCAAATATGCAGAAGATCCCGTGCAAGTTAACACAGCAATCATAAATCAAGTAATACTCCTTCACATATCCTGTCAGAGCCTTATACCATCAGATCTGTTCAATAAGCATTCATATAAACCCAATCACAATTTCGCAAGAGATATATTTTCAGACTGTACAGAAAATGGAAACAATATGCAGAACCATTCATAACATAACCAACAGATGCATATATAACTCAGATGTTCGCAAAAATATTCCTTTATTACTATCAATTCAAATCCTTCTTAAAAAACACTTCAACAGCCCGCGCACACATCCAGCAAGGTCCGCACATAGCAGGACTAAGGTCTCCGCGCACACAGCCAGCAGGAGCCTTCTACCCAAAAAAATCCACAAAACGATCACATAATATCCAATTCTATCATCCACATTCTGACTTGTCAAAAAAACTTACTTCTTAAACTCAATCTATTCATTTATTTATACTATTTATCCTGCTCTATCCTATGGTCCACAAACCATGGTTTGCGGCCCCTTGATCTACCCTTTGACCCATTACAATTCGTGAGGGGCTTTGACCCGCCCCAAAACCCCTGAGCAAGACTAAATTATTAAAAAATATGGAAAAGTTGTCAGACTTAGGGGACGAAGATCCAACAAGCCCCCAACACAATCTTGTGACTTGTCTCGAGTCACACTGGTAGTGGGGTATTTATTTTGAGATTGAGCGCATCGATGGCAGTAGAAAATGGTGGCAAGATACTTGCACTTTGGTCTTTGGTGCTCTGCACAGTCTCTACCAGCCTTTCTAATGGTGGCCCTTCAACTTCCAAAGTGACATTCTACATCATATGGTTCAGGCTGCGGACGGTAGCATCAAGGTCCTGAGAGAGCTTCATGGCCTCATCTTCCCATGGCTTCATGTGATCGATAACTATTTTCTTCCTGCGATGGAGCTCCTCCACCTCGACCCGCAGCGCCTAGCTGGTCTGTAGGCGTACCATTCTCTGAGCAGGGATAAGGGTAGGTAAAACCTCTTGTAAGTCATTGAAATCCTACTCCTTTGCATGCAGTTCCTGATTGGTCTCTTGACTAAAGGGTCGGTCTGTGCCAAGGTCCATAATAACATGGATTTATCGAGCAAGGTGGAGCCATACGTGACATATGCTAAAATGTTGGCCGAGGCTTTTTGGATAGAAGTTGCTCACTGTGCACGCACTTTTGGGGGAATCTCAGGCTGCAGCTACGCCTGCAACACAACAATATGTTGCTCAAAATCTGCCTTAACGAACTGAATTTCTGACCTGGAGGCTCTGAGAGCTATGACTAGGCCCTCAAATTTAGCTTGTGGTGTGGCAAAGGCCGGGATAACGACGTCAGAAATTTCGCTGCATAGCCTTTCAATGACACTTTCCAACTCTACTCTCTAAGCTAAGGCTACATGTTGTGATGTTTGAGCCTGAGTAGATTCTGTCGTTTTTGCTACTGTGATTTTCTCAACCTTGCTGACATGCTGTTGGGCACGCACCTCCCTGTCCTGAATTTATGATGAGATGAAGATATGTAGCACATGGAGCTTCCCACTTGGCGGCTTGGCAAATTCAAGGTTGACCTCGGAGTAGGCTTGGATTTGTGCACATAATTCTGTTGGATCTAGAGACACTGCTGCACCCGGGAGGGTGCAGATTCTGCTTCATGTGGTTGTGACAATCACTGTAAATGGCATGCTCACTTGCACAAGCCTCACTTGATCCAGGCTCACTTGCACTGGCCTCGCTTTATCCACACTTGCTTGCAAGGTATCAGCCTTTAGCTGCATAACCTATAATATGGATTGCAAGGCTTCCACCACGGCCTTGTGTTGGGCCTCCATGGTGCTCCACTGGTCCTCAGACACCGATGCAAACGCATCGGAAATTTTTTCAAGGTTCTCTTCAGTCAGAGTGACCTCCTCTTGTTCGCCCGCTTTGGACCCTTTCCTCTTCTTGCGTGGCCCCTTAGATGTTTCTCCTCCGCGCTTGGTGTCGCGTGGTGATTTTTCACCATCTCCACCAAGCCCATCCAACCCGTCGAGGTCCACCTCCTCGTGGTCACCTCCTAACTCCTGGTATTTGTCTATTTCTGCGTCTTTTTCTGTGTTTAGGTCTTTTTTTGTTTCAGCTTCCATATATTTTTTGCTTATCTCCGTGCATGGCTCGGTCTTATCTTTGGGCGCTGTGTCTTTCAGAGCCGAAGCTGTCTCTTCAGAGTTGTTTCTTTCCCGGATGTGGACGACGTAACGGGCTTTGTGGAGCCAAGCCCAATCTTCCATGACTTCGGCCATGTTGTGACAACATGGGAAACCTCCGCTTCTATGACCATGTAAGGTAAGGGGTACCAATTGGGGCTCTTACACGCCTTGATCATGATGTTCGGCATAGTCACCTGAAACTCTGCCACACTTTTATACTTCTCATATACAGCCGACGAGAGTCATAGTCTAGAATGAATAGCTTGCGCTAGCGCACCTTCAAAAAGAACCCATAAATTTGTTTTTCTTCGACATGCTTGGCATTCGACGAGTCCCACAAATTTGCGTAGTTCACCCCCTCACATATGCCTAGTTCAATGTCAGGAAGGATTGCATCATCTAAGGTCTCCCATGCTACCAGTGCAATCAGCAATAAAAGCCATGAATATCAGAACTGCTTCCCCACTTCCTGCGACTCACGCACATTCTCCAACAACTAATCACATAGAAATTGCGACCAGTTATACAACACCCCTTTTTCACACTGCCCCACCAAGGAAATTATGTGTGACGGGACTGTCTTCAGCCGACATTTCTGCATGAGCTTACATCCAAGGATAAGGGTGCCCATGCATACCACCTTGTCATCGATGGTATGAACCATAAATCCCTGCTTATCCCGTTATACCTTGTATGTTTACTTTACCTTCATTGCTACCTTTAATTCGGTGCTTTTCCCAAATCTCATCATTGGATGGGGCCCCCTCATGGGCAGGCTGGTGATCCGATGGATCAGTGCGGCATCTATAGGGATTCTCCCCTGAATCAAGAGTGCGTTGTCATGGACCAAGGTCAAAAATTGGTGAATGCATATGCTTGTGATGGGGTACCGCCCAAAGTAGGGATCCTCAGCAGATTGAGGACTCTCGCATTGTGCAACCCGCGCACCCAGGGCATCGCCTCTACCTTCGGTACATCATCGTACATCACCCACTCCAAGTAATTTTATGGGGCAAGATCTGGGAATGTTACTTTGTTGGCGAGATCATAATCATAAAACTTCACTTGAGGGAGCTTGTCGTGCATTTCACCGACCACAGGGACATCCTGAGTGCACAATGGCATATGCAAGTATTCCTGCACTGCATCAAGGTTCTGTGGCTTGCGCCACAAAGGCTTTCGCAACTTAACATAGGGTGGCCACCAAGAAATTAGTTTTACGAGTAGTGCCTCTTGCCCAGTAGTCATCGACTGCTTAGACGAGTCACCAATGGGGGATCGCTCCTTAAAATCTTGTCCGGGGGACAAAACATTCCTCGAAGAGGTGCGTGGTTTAGAAGTAGCCCATTTCGACACATTTCCCTTGCCTTTCTCTTTCGTTGGAGTGGATGAAACTTCTTCCATGTCCGGGACTACTTCTCTGACCTCATCTGATCCTTCCTCTATAGACGCCGTGAGGGGCATTAAGTGCTCTTCTGCAGGGTTGGTGGCCATCATTCTAGCACATAATATGAACTCGAGGTTACTACCGTCGAAATGGGATTCGCGACCAGACATGCATAACTCACAGATGGCAGGATGACAGAGATTACAGATGATCACAGGGCGCCAAATGTTTAAACAATAACAGAGCCAATTGAGACCCACGACCCCCTTTTTGTAAGTCACCCATAGTGAAAAAGGTCGAATTATAATTAATTGTCATTTACCTTCATGGGAATGGTAAAAAATATTCCGGGATTGCAGCATTAAATACAACAAATGCGCTCCATTCAACGAAAATTTCATTTTTTCACCCTGCTGCACTGTTCCAATGGCTAGTTTCCTGACCTGCGTGTCACCCTTGCACTCCTGGCGCACCTTCCTGCAGCCTTTCTCCCTGATGTGCATAGACCCTTTGATTCTAAAGCTCCGTCCATATAGTAATTTTGTAGGCTTTAGATTGTCTTTATATGGCTTCAGGTGGCTCCCATTGAAGTATCCAGGAAGGTCTTCTCCACGTAGCGTGGCCAAGGGCACCGCACCACCATCAGTGATCTCCTTTACAACATATGGCCCCAGCCAATGCTTTATGAACTTCCCTAGGTGGCATGAAAACTGACTATCATGGAGTAACACCAAATCTTCCTCCTTGAATACCTTTTGTTTGATGTGCCTGCCATGCCAGGCTTTTTCATGCGTCTTTTGCGCCTACTGGTGGAACTTAGCGATGAAGCGATATTCTTCCAAGGCAAAGATTTGTGCCAACCGTTCCTCCATAATTTCAGGCTTGGCCATGTTAGTGAAGGCCGCAATGCGTAGACTTGGGACAATATACTCCATTGGCATGATGGCTTCCAACCCACAGACCATCATGAACTGTGTCTTTCTTGTCAGATTTTTGCACGTTGTCTTGTAAGCCCATATTACAGAAGGGAAGCACACGTCCCAATAGTCTCGGTTGGTATTACAGACCTTTTTAAGGCTTGCTCCAAAAAAAATTTGAATGCTTCTACTACGCCATTTACTTGCGGGTGATAAGGGGTACTCTTATTGTGATGGATATGGAATTCCTCGGTCAATGCTTCAATCATTTTGTTGACACAATGCGTACCTTTATCACTCATAAAAATCTTTGGGCACCCAAACCTGGTCAAAATGTTCTCAAAGATGAAGTGCGCAGTACTGTCTGCAGTACAGTCCTTAACCGCCTTCACCTACACCCACATGGTCACATAATCAGTTACAACAATGATATACCATGCTTCAGTCTTCTTCCCAGGAGGGTTGGTTGGTCCCACAAAATATATAGCCCATTTTTAGAATGCCTGCAAGGCCATCTGCGGTTGCAGAAGAATTTCGTATCTACGCGATGGCTTCCCAGTCTGTTGACATGCATCGCAGGGTCAACAGTATGCCTATGCATCACCATGCAGCGTGGACCATCATAACCCAGCCCACAACACCTTCTGCGCGGTGGATTTCCTGGCGTAGTGGCCACTTTCTACTCCCCCGTGAGCTTCAGCCAATATAGCTTGTCTTTCATGTTCCAACACATATCTCCTTAAGACTTCATATGCTCCTAATTTATACAACTAGCCTGTAATCAGGGTGAAATCATCTGAAAGTGCAACCAACTCCTTTTGCTGGACTGAATATTCCGCAGGCATTATTCACGTAGTCAGAAAATAAATAATGTCAAGAAAGTGCTCATTAACTATGTTGATAGAGAATAGTTCCATGTATGGTAACCCTTCCTCCAAACTGGTTGGTTCCTCCCCATTCTCAATCCATGATCGGTGATCAAGCCCAGCATTCAGTCTTCCCACCTTCATAATGATCTTGAAGTCATACTCCTGGAAAAACAAAAACCATCGGCAGACCTTCCCCCCCAACATAGGCTTATTGACCAGGTATTTCAAAGTAGAATGATCAGTGAACATCTTGAAATGCTCTCCTAACAAGTATTGTTTATATTTTTTTAGTGCATATACCATGCCCAATCCTTCCCTTTCTGTAGTGGAGTAGTTGCACTCTGCACCTGAGAGCTTCCGACTAACAAAAGCTACTGGGTGATCAATGTCGCCTTCTCCTGGCTGTGCTAAAACATCTCCCAGTGCTATGCCAGATGCATCCACATGCACATGGAAAACCTTAGACTAGTCTGGGAATATCAAAATGGGTGCAGTGACCATTTTCTCTTTTAGTAGTTCAAAGCTCTTCTGACACTCATCATCCCAAAAGAATGTTACATCTTTCTTTAGCAACTTCTCCATCGGCACAGTGATCAGAGCATACCCCTCGATAAACTTCCTGTAATAACCGATATTTCCTAGGATGGAGCGCAACTGTTTCTCAGTGGAAGGGACTTCCAATTTAATGATAACCGTGATCTTGGCTAGTTCCACCATCAATCCTTGCTGATATACTATATGCCCCAATGGAATCCCAAAAGGTACGCAGTATATTCATTTCTTCAAGTTGAGAGAAATATGGTGCTTCCGACGGGTATCAAGCATCATGCGCAAATTCGATACATGGTTCTTTACCAATCCAAATACTGCCCAGTCATCAAAGTAGACTTTCAATAATTTATGCATGAATTCCTTGAATACAATCACAACCACCCGTGAGAAGATTGCAGGTGCATTTTTCAACCCAAACGGCATGATAGTATATTGAAAAGAACCCCATTCGGTGGCAAAGGTGGTCTTGCTGCGATCCTCTGGCGTAATGCGGATTTGATGATAACCTAAGAACCCATCTGTGAACGAATAAGCTTCTTTCCCTCCCACATTATCCAGAATTTCATTAGAGAACGGAGTAGGGAAGGGGTCATGCACACAAACATCATTAAACTTGTGCAGATCGACACAAATCCAGATTTCTCCCTTGGTCTTTTTCTCTTGAACCACCATTGGGCTGACCCAATCAGACTGCTCGACTGGTTCGATGATACCCACAACCACCACCTTTTCTAATTCCTCCTTTACCTTCTGCTTATGTTTGGGGTTCAATCGATGTGGGTGTTGCTTGACAGGGCATGCATCAGGTTTTAATGTGATTTTCATAACACCCAGGTCCCCCAGAATTCCCTTTAGCTCCGAGAACTTTGTAGGAAACAGATCTTGATATTCTGTCAGTAGCTCTGCAATCTTGCCTATTGTATCATCATCCCATTAGTCCCCAATATTGTCCAACTTGGGTTGCTAATCTGTTCCAATGTTGACTTCCTTTAATTTCAGAGGTTTAGTCACGTCCACCATTCTTAACGTCGGTCCTGCAACTGCGTGCTCTCCTTCCGATTCAGGGATATTAGAATTCCTTGGGTCATCTTCATTATCCCCAATTGACAGATTTTGATAGTTAACTATGTCTTGCATCTACACATCCTAGTCCAGCGCAACGCACTCCCTAAGGGGTCGAGATTCATCAAAGACTAGTGCATCTATGTCTTGCAGCGCCTCATCCAATTTTTCTGAGCCTCCTACAGAGCCAAAGGGTTCCAAGAAATATTTGGTCATTGTATACCACTCTCGAGTGCCTCGATGGTCGTGGGGATTGGTACTAATGAGTGGTCAAACCTATGAACCCATTCATTCCATGTCTTCTCATCCCATACCTCCATCCACATGGCCAAGTGCTTGCGCGGATCTCCCCGGCCATACAATAATTAAATGGGTGGCGTGGCGAGAGGTTCAAAGCACAGCATCATCATTTGTCTACATTCCTTCCAGTTCTGAAAATTTCCCTTGTGCGTTTCCCACGACTGTGCTGGAGTTGCACGCGTAGCCAAATCCAGCGCCCAAAACCTTCGTTCCTCTAGGACGACTTTTTCCAGTGCTTATAAAAATTCTTTGACACTGCCATAACCATCAAAGTAGGGTAGTTCCCTTACCTCAGAGGAGATGCACCGGAATTTATTTGTAATATTTAGGAAAAGTAGCGCAGAGACATCATGAAACTGGTTCTGCCAGTTCTCCATTTCGCCATCAGAATCATAAAAACAGGAGCTATCCTTCTCCAAGTTCAACATGCCATCAGCTGCAGGGTTGATCAAGTCTTCATCCCTGCGTAGTCAATTTATAGATATATTCAACCTCATCCCCTCCGCGCACTGGCTTTGTGTATCATTCTCCCTCTGTCGGATCCAGTGGGACAATCACCCGTGTACCATTATTCTCAAAAATCATGCTTCGATGCTTTAGGTTGATGATACCTCCCATATCAATGGCCCAATCCAATCCTAATAGCATAGGGCAGGGATCTGCATCATCCACAATTTGTATAACCTCAAATTCAACACATACCTTTACTCCCGCGATGTCGACCTCAACTTGCAGAAGCCTGTCAAGGGGGATGATATTTTTTTGATTAGCCATGCATACCTGAATGGTGGACCATTCCAACTTTGGCTCTCCCATCTTATGCCAGGTTTTTTTAGGTAAGACATTTTCATTGGACCCCAAATCTAAGATGACTCGGTCCATCTTGTATTCTCCAATCTGCACTGTCATGCACATCTCCCTACCCGTTCTCTTCTTCTTCTTGTAAACTTTGTTTACAGCCTTGGTTTCTACTTGCCACACCTCTTTTTTCTACACAGCTATCTATCAGGGCCTGGAGATCATCTACTGCCTTCTTATTGTGTAGTATCTTAATGCAGGCTTGTAAGAATGGCTTAACCTCATTGTTATCTTTTAGTTCTCTAAGAGTTCTCGAAGTGGTTGCTTCTACATCAGCAAAATCCTTTCTAGCTTCAATGGAAGTCTCTTTTTCTTTCTGCAGGTCGAGGCTTTCCTTTTTTTCAGATGCTTTTTTGATTAGTGGTTCTTCAGCAGCCTTCTCCTCATTTCCTCCAGTAGCAATGCCATTGCATGTAATGAAATTGACACTTGGACCGTCGTCCTATGGCTCAACCTTAACCCACTGTATGTTTTGCATTGGCGTCTGTTGTTTTTGCTGCATTTTAGCGTTCAACACTGGACAATCTTCAATTACATGATCGAATTGCGTACAGTACCTACAGGATTGTCATGCAGGGTTCGGACAGTCTCATGCACAATGTATGGTGTCTCCATAGTTGTAGAAAATTAACTTCCCTCTTCCCCTACCTGCGCCTCCACCTCTCCCCCCTCCCCATCCTCTTCCTGGGGATCCTCCACGTCCAGAGGGAGATGTTGGTGATGAGGGGTCAACCTACACTCTGTAAAGGTTCCCTATGTCAATCATCAAGTCGTACATTCGACAGTTGTGCTCATCGTGTCCCACCAAAGATCATAATATGCACCATTGTTGCTTCAATTATGGGACATAGGCACCTAACTGTGGGTAGTATTATGTATCATGCCGCCCCACCACTCGAAAATCAGCGCACCATAGTGTGGGGGTACTAGGCCTAGTAATATCCCTTGGGCATAGTGGACTCGGTCCCCCATATTTCATATAATCTGATAGCAGAGGGCACTGATCTTTGGTGTGGCCAAATAACCTATAGCGTATGCACCAGATATCTGCGCTAGCCTCTTTACCCCAGTCTCTTCATAAATTCTGAATTTCTAAGTGCATCGCCTCTAATTGGCTCTGAATCTGTAGCGCTCCAAATTGAGCATCGTCCCTCAGTGCAGCTTCTAACTTCATAGCAATTTTGGGGCTTCTTCCTGCGCGTCAATCTTCTACTTACCCATGGGCCCTCACAGATGTGGCAACAACATGGCAATGAACCATTCCTTATGCTGCTTGTCATCGTAGGCAAATCCTTCGTTGTTCATGAACTTTTTTAGTAACTGGTCAGCTTCCCAAACTGATTTTGTAGGCCCTTTCTTAATATATTTTAGTTCTACTATGCATTGAGAATAAAATTTAGGCTTTCATAACTGCTGCTTTAGGGCATCCTTGATCTCCTTTATTGTGGGATTCGCATGTTGAGCAATGTATCCCATGAACCAATCTAAAGCCCGACCTTCAAAGGCCACTGCTAGCTGCGCTCTCTTAACATCATCTGTATTGACATTTTGTGCAGTCCACACTACATTCACCACGAACCAAAATCGGTCCATATCCTCATCCCCTGCACCCTTAAAGGTGGGTAACTTCATCTGCGCGGCCATATCATCCGCAGGTGGGGGTGATGGTGGGGTAGGAGGATTCTTACCCTTGCGCGAGTTTGATGGTGGCGTAGCCGGAGGGCTAGTCTCCACGTGTGTAGTCCCACTTCCGTTTAGATCAGGGGAATTTATCAGAGGAATGTACACAGATTTATCCCCATTTTGATTGACCCGATAGTATTTACCATTGCGTGTCGTGCTTTCGCTCTGATCAAGGGTCATTCACTTGGTGTGGCTGCACAAAAACACCCTTTTCACACAATAGCATCTTAATCAGCAGAGGCAAAGTTTGTAAGAACTTACCCTTCAATCTTTTGAAAAACCTTCTTTCAGCTTCAGAGTAGGACACAAATTGATCAACTGCAAATTTAGTTACAAACCCACCTAAGACGCTGTCAACCCAGTGATCTACAGTCTGGGTTAATAGAATTATCAGTCTTTTCCAACTTTTGGATTAATTTAGGGGTCCACTGCATGACCTCATCGTCCTTCCAACATGTTTGGAATTTCGCTAACCTTGCCAACCACTCCTGCAGTTCATGTGAAAACGTTACAAAGAAGATCTCATGTATCTTCGTAAAAATATACTTATTCTTCCACTCTTCAGCAAAGAAATTCTTACTTTTGTTCTCTTTTAGGGCAAATTCTTTAATATGTTTTTCAAACCAGTCTTCAAGCTCAGGCTTTAATGGCTACCAATGACCTCGCCACATCACCCAATCTCTCTTAAAATGCTCCCGGTCCTAAAAACATAACCATTTGTTGGCTTGAAGGGTCTTGACCCAAGTTCGAGATTGAGAATAACCAACAAAACCCTCTTACTACTGGCCCTTTCGGTAGTGGCCTTCTTGCGCAAGTCAAAGTCTTACCCGAAGTAGTATGGGGGGGGGGGGGGTGCTGGAACCAGGTTTTCACACCCTGAGAGAGACTCAGAATGATATGGATGCCTTGAGGTCCAACTGCAACAACGACCCTAACTAGTAAACCCTTTTCGGACAAATTTAGGTCAAATATTAAAAATATCTCGCGCAAGTTAACACAAAAATCATAAATCAAGTAATACTCCTTCACATATCCTATCAGAGCCTTATACCATCAGATCCGTTCAATAGGAATTCATATAAACCCAATCACAGTTGTGCAAGAGATCTATTTTTTAGACCGTACAGGAAATGGAAACAATATGTAGACCCATTCATAACATAACCAACAAATGCATATACAACTCAGATGTTCACAACAATCTTCCTTTATTACTATCAGTTCAAATCCTTGTTACAAAACACTTCAACAACCCGCACACACAGCCAGCAGGGTCTGCACACATCAAGACTAAGGTCTCCGCACACGCAGCCAGCAGGAGCCTTCTACCCAGACAAATCCACAAAACGATCACAAAATATCCAAGTCTATCATCCACATTTAGACTTATCAAAAAAAGTGACTTCTTAGACTCAATCTATTCATTTATTTGTAATATTTATCCTGCACTATCCTATGGTCTACAAACCATGGTTTGTGGCCCCTTGATCTACCCTTTGACCCATTACAATTCATGATGGGTTTTGACTTGCCCCAAAACCCCTGCGCAAGACTAAACTATTACAAAATATAGAAAAAATTTCGGATTTAGGGGACCCTGCTCCAACACCTTCTTAACTTGCTTGAAGGACATTTGTTTCTATGGTTGTAGTCATAAAAATACCCAGTCACCTACATCAAAACTTATTTCACTGCAATGTTGATCTTCCTATAGTTTCACTCGATTATGTGCCAAGTTGAGGTTATCCTTTAAGAGTTTGAGAACTTGTTTTTGATGCTCGATGTGATCTTCCACTGCTTGAACCTTAGAATTTTCTCTTAAAGATGATTTGATGGAGGGCAAATGATATCCATAAAGTGCCATAGATGGGGTCATTTTTTTTGTAGTATGGAAGGAAGTGTTATACCACCATTCAACCAGAGGTAACCACTTGACCCATTGTGTCTGTTTATCAGATGCAAAGCAACAGAGATATCCTTCCAAACATTTGTTCACTATCTCAGTTTTCCCGTTAGATTGAGGATGATATGATGAGCTATGAGCTAATTGAGTACCCAAACAAGAAAATAATTTCGTCAAAAAATTTCCTGTAAAAATGGGATCTCTGTCGATTACAATAATCTTTAGGTTTCCATGTAGCTTTTGAATTGTTTCCATAAATGTAGTGGCAATTGTATTAGCTTTAAATGGATAAGATAATGCACAAAAGTGTGCATACTTAGTAAGTCTATTAACTATCACCATGATGACAGTATTTCCTTAGGACTTGGATAAACCTGTGATAAAATCCATTGAAACCTCCTCCCAACGTTGACTTGGAATGGATAAAGGTTGTAACAAACCTAGTGTCTTAATTGTCTCAACTTTATTTTGTTGGCAAATGAAGCATTCTGCCACAAACTTTTGAATATCATATTTAAGGCCATCCCAAAAAAATTCCTTCTTGACCCTGTGGTAAGTTTTTAAAATCCTAAGTGCCCTCCTAAGGGAGAGGTGTGCAATTCCAAAAGAATCTTTTGTTTTAGTTGGGAATCCTTACAAAGATATAAGCGATCTTTGTACCATAATGAGTCATTTTTCTAGCTAAATGTTTAAGATGTAGTGGGATCTTGCTGCAAATTTTGAATGAGTGTCCACACCTCTTCATAATTCTTCCTTTCGTCCCTTGTTTCAGTTTTCCACTCAGGTTGGATAATAGAAATGACACAAAGCGATGCTTCCACATCCTCATCCTTTCTTAAGAGGGCATTTGCAACAACATTTTTGTTCTTTTTTTTGTAGATGATTTCAAAGTCATAACCCAACATCTTTGTGACCCATTTTTGCTGCTCTTCTGAAGATAATCTTTGTTCCAAAAAGTATTTAAGACTATCATGATTTGTTTTTACCTTGAAGTGTCATCCCATTAGGTAAGGTCTCCATTGCTTTAGTGCATGTAGTATTGCCAACATTTCCTTCTCATAAATAGGTTTCATTAAATACTTTCCTTTGATTGGACGACTTTCAAAAGAAACGGCTCTTCCTTCTTGCATTAAAACCATACCAATTCCATTTCCTGAGGCATCACATTCCACAATAAAGGTTTTTGTGAAGTTTGGCGTAGCTAAGACCGATGATTGGCACATTGCCTCTTTAAGATGTTCAAAGGCCCTAGTTGCTTCTGGAATCCAAGAAAATGCATCTTTCTTCAGTAATGATGTTAAGGGTGTCGATATTCTCCCATAATTCTTAAAAAAATTGCGATTAGACCCTATTAACCCCATAAATCCTCGAAGATGCTTTATGGTTGTAGGGATTTTCCATTCCTTAATGGATTTAATTTTGTTAGGGTCTACATTAACACCCTCATGAGATACAATATGACCCAAATATTCCACCTCCTGTACTCCATAGAAACATTTGCAGGTTTTTGCATATAATTTTTTTTCCTCCAATAGTTTGAGCACCATGCCAACATGTTGAACATGATCCTTCCAAGACTTGTTGTAGATAAGTATATCATCAAAAAATATTAACACAAAATTTCTAAGGAAGGGTTTGAAAATGGAATTCATTAAACCTTCAAATTTGGAAGGAGCATTAGTAAGGCCAAAAGGCATGGCCAAAAGTTCATAATGACCCTCGTGAGTTTTGAATGTTGTTTTCAGAATGTCCTCAGTCTTCATTCTAATTTGGTGATATCCAAAACGAAGATCCAGCTTGGTGAATTAAATTCCTCCATGTAATTCATCCAATAATTCATCAATCGTGGGGATGGGAAATTTATCTTTAATAGTGAGCTTGTTGAGCTCCCTATAATATGAACACATACGCCATGATCCATCCTTCTTGTGCACAATACTACTAGAGCAGAGAAAGAACTTTGACTAGGTTGAATTATACCACTCTCTAGCATTTCTGCAACCATACGTTCAATCTCACTCTTTTGAGCATAAGGATATCTGTAAAGCTTGATTTTTGGAGGAACACTTCCTGGAATCAAATGAATAACATGATCATGATCATAAATAGGTGGGAGTGTTGGAAGGTAAATCCTCTCTACGGATAGAGACGATCCCTCTAGCCCTAGAGTGGGTCTAGCAACAAGGGAACAAGCTAATGTGTAGGTTCCTAGCTAATGAATGAAATAGGTTAGAGTGGATTGACTTATCTGGAGTCCAACTCGATTGTCGTAGCTGCAGTAGTGGAAGCCTCTAGATCTTTATCCCGACAGGTTGCGATCCTTCAACAATGGTACTCGTATTCCTGCACAAAGATCAAATACAAAAGCAATATACAAGACAATAATTGCATTCCTATCTAACTAGTCAGTCAAGGAGGACTAAACACATTTCGTAAAATAAACCATATTAACACAAGATGGGAACCAAACAATAGTCATGTATATATAAATAGAAGAAAGATATTACAACTAGAGCCTTGACATCGCAGCCTCCTTCAGCGGGTTCAGTCGAAGCACGTCTCGAAAGATCGTCGGGAATTGCGATGAGGCGAGGACACAAGTCTAAGCTCTCTCTCGACAAAGGTCTCTTTATTTGCTCTATCTCACTAGCAAAATGTTCAACAATTCTCTTCAACTATTCAGCTATAATATGTTCAGCTAGTGTATCAATGGGAGATAGCTTTATTTATAGAGGGAGAGGAACAGGTTGGGATCCCTACAATGATGGAAGGGAGGCCTTATCCTTTGGGAGGTTTCCCCAAAAGGTGGAAACAAGAGGCCAAAGGAGGGTGGTCATAGTTATTCATTTGAACCACTCAGGCTGACTCACCCACGAAGTTGTCAGGATAGAAACTTTGCCTCTATATTTAAAAAACATTCCCAAAACATCTTGGTGTGGGTAGCTAACTGGGACAGAGCGCCAATGGGCACGGGGCCCAGTGTTAATCTTCCTCATTGGCATGAGGGCATAACGATCTACCAACGCCAATGCAAAAACATGTGTTTCTGATGGTTTGCTCAGGAAATTCTCAACAGAAGGAATGTTGTCCTCATGGAAAGGGATGCAATGATGGTCTTTGCAAGGCATGAAACTTTGTATTAGTCACATAATTTATCCTCCAATATGCAGGATGGGGATTGTAGGGACGGTGACAAAATTTTGTGTAATAGATGCCCCCTAAAGCATGAGGTCCGAGAGAGAGGGAGGGGTGAAATGCTTTACGAGAACGCGTTAGAACCAAACACCATTTTCGGAAGACCTGTAATTAAAAATACAACTAATATCTCTGATACATGAACATTTGGCATGGGCATAACCATCCATAATAAGAATCAATAAATAGACTTGGGTATGGTCGCAACCATCCAATCAAAAGAGTCATGCAATAAGTCATGATAAACCACAATATCTCGCAGCCTGGATCTTATCAGACAAAGCCCAGGGTCTTGCGCTCCATCTCGAACCAAACAAGGAAAAATTCAAGCATGCGAATATATGAGCTGAAGTCGAACATGCAAGAAAATCACCTAATTACCAACCAATGATGAAAGTTGTTAACAGGCACGAGAGAAACCACCAATAATGACAATGGCTCTCAAGGTACAAAAAGTACAATCCACAAAATGTGAAAAGTGATATGGCGTCGAACACTCGTAGAATCACTCGATCGAAGGCCAATGATGTGGACATGTCTTTGAATGTGAAGAACTTGCCATTGAGACATGCAAGCTCCAAGGTACCGGTAGGGAGTCTCTAGATCAACAAGTTCCTGAATAATGAGCCGAAGTCAACAAAAAGTGATCTGGTCAAAGGAGGGCCATAATGTTTCCCACATCATCGACACGAGACAGAGGAACATGATGATAATGAATCGGGACTAAACAGAGGATCAGAGGAAGGTTGAAAACTGCAGAGGCAAACTTCTCTTGAACATATCAGCGACACGACTCTGGATTTGGCAGTATTTGACATCAAGAGATCTGAGGTCATGATGATGTGGAAAAGAGCAGATGAGAGGCCAAAACAAATTACCCAAACCCACGAAGGCAAAAATGACGAAATGAGATGTCCCCAACCCGACATGAATGTAGACGAGTGTCATGTTCAAGAGCGACATACTGCTGACACAACTAAAAATTGGTTCCATTTTCCCCCACCATTTCTAGTGAGTACCCCAATTATTTTTGAAAAACAAGCTTGAAGGGGATAGCATATGCTTGTACTGTAAGTTTGTCCTTCGGACAAATCCATCCTAGTACATTTTACAAGCCCAAGGAAGGAGGAACTCAGGTACGTCATGGTGACAATTTCCGATGTCATCAGGGTTTAACGAGTCTGACAAAGGAAGAACTTGGCATCTTTTCATGTTTAGAGAGTTTGAAAAGAAGCAGAAAAGAAAATTTCAATAGGTCCCTTTTCGTAAATAGTCCCTTCAAATCCGAAAAGGTATAAAATGATGTCTAAGAGAACCCCTTAGTCATGATAGGCTAAGGTATTCCTTTTTCATAAATAATCTATCCCAGCCCAAAAAAGGGGTAAACGTATATTGGGTAGATATCATTTCGTAGCCATTTAACAAGTTCAAAATGATAAGAGTCTCGGCAATATTTTCAATTTTAGAGAGTCAGAAAAGAGCTGAAAATTGACTCCATCAGTGAATTTTTCATGTTTTTACCGAGTCCAAAAAAGTATAAAATATAACTCATTACTTCATCGCTGTTGCATTAAAAAACCTGTCGTTGCACAAGAGACGCACGTAAAACCCATTTCTTGAAATAACATAATGAAATAATTGAAAAACATGTCTTAAAACCTCATTAGGGTTTCGAAAAGTTACAAAATGTCAAAAATGGTAAAAATAATTACCTTTCACTTTTTACCTCTTGTGGAGCAATAGTTACCCTTTTCATAGTGTGATTTTGTGGCGGCGATAGCAGGCAATCCAGCAAACCAATTTCAAATTCGTTAGTTCCAGGTAAGAGCTATCATTCCTCCCTACATTTTGTTTGTAGTTTCATTGACTGCAACCCCAAATTTGGAAATTTGTGGGGGAAATTGTAAAAATTAGGGCCCGACGGTTGGCGTGAGTATTGGGCACGGATTCGCGCCAATCACCCAATATTTTGAACTAGGGCGCCCCAGTTGGTGCGAATGTTTCTAAAACAATCGTGCCGACCGTGCAGACCATTTCAAGCTTATAATGCAAGCAAGTAGGCCCATTTTCACCAATCAAAAGCTTCTAATTTGGCTAATGATATTCATATGAACACATTTGCAGGTGTGAAGTGGCAAAATGGTGATGGAATGGAAAGAATGAGAACATAGTGAAGAAGACGAGCTTGTCATGGAAAATGAAAGATGCATGGAAGCTCTTATAGATTGTGGAGTCAAGAAATTCTTCATGACACTGTTAGCTCCCTGCAATCAGGAAGATTGGCAAAGTCCGACAGCAGGGAGAACACCGTTTCAACCACTTTGGGATTCTAGGATCTAGCCCTCTTGAATCCGGAGAGGGATCTCTCTAATAAGTGCAAAGATGGATTTATCTTTGAGGTTTTGGGTAATGATATTAGGCTAGTTATGAAGACCGAGGGTTTTTCTTTATTTTGGATGGTTGAGCATGATTATTATTTGAGTGGAAAGTTCTAAATGCAAAGAGTTTCAAAGGTGAGAAGTTGCAAGAAAATAGAACAAGATTTGGCCAAAAAGATGGATGTTTTTTGCTGGTTTTAGTCTATTGGGCTATGGAGTCATAATAGGGTTTTAATTGAAACAATCAGGTTCAAGAGTGGTCTATGGGGCTAGTCATCTATGTCTAAGGATCTCTTTAAAGTTTATCTATGGAATTAAATGATACAACAAGAAGGGGAATTAAACAAATGAAGAACAAAGAGCAGCCCAAGATCTGGTAAGTACTTTGAAACTAGCCAGCTTTTGACATACACTTAAGAAAAACATAAAAGCAACCCAAGATCTGGTAAGTACTTCAAAACTAGCCAGCTTTTGATATACTTTCAATAGAAAACATTTAAACACAGGGGAAACACAAATGATAACTATTGAATATTGCAACAAGAAACAGTGAAGGAGGCATCCTGAAACATCATTCCTGATCCTATTTGGAAAGTGATCACCTAAACTAGGTGGGGGCCACACAGGTGATTTTTGTCGCAAAGTCTATTTTTAGACTATGTCTATTTTTAGACATATGGATCATGTTCTATAAGTTGCGAGATGATATTTATGGATGGTTGGTCAAGTTAGAAAAATAGATGGATTTCTATTTTTAGACATATTGGGCGGAATCTATTTTTAGATTGCCAGTCTAAAAATAGATATGTCGAATATTATTAGCTCTTAATAATATTTGGACTCTAAACATTATCTTATTCTCTTGGAGCACTTCAGTTAAGTGCACAGATGTGGCACAGGAGCTGACAGAAGGAATTACGCTATTCCGGAGGGTTAAGTGGAGCTATTGCATGGATACTTCAGTTAGAACTCATGTGACAGAGTTTGGTGGAGTTGATTGAGGAAGTTAATGGAGTTGTGTTCAGTTTAACTAATCTAAACATAGTTGAGCTAGTTGTATCTAGTATAACTAATTGATACACTAGTGAGAGTGGTGTGAATTAATTATTAATTAATTCACTAAATAATAACTCATCAATCAACTGAAGAATACATCAGTTAACTACAGTGCATGGCAGTTTTAGTGGAGACCAGTGGAGAGATAGGTGAAAGGGCAAGATAGACATCTATTGTGACTATTAGTGATGCATGAATTGCATCTACATATACATTGGAGTTTCCAGTGATAATGACGCAGTCAATGAGAGTGGGATTACATCGAATTGGTCTTTGTAATCAGCTTGGATTGTGCAGTGGAGGCAGGCTAGCAGGTGGCAAAGATCGGTGCATGGATTTGCAAGATTGGGCCTGATTAGTGTATGACGATTGTACTGTACTGAGAGCTTGTGATAAGCTTTGTATGTTTTTGTGAGATTGTCATATGATCTCCATGTTACAGAATATATAGTTGGGGTTTTCAGATTCAAGATTTCCCGTTAAACAACTGTGTTATGTGTATTTTTATTGCTTCATGTGTTTTGCAATTGTTGATTAAATTTCCGCAAGAATTATAGTGGAAGGATTCTATATTTATCAAGAAGATAAATATTGTTAGATCAGGAGAGTCCGGATATATACATGCATATTGTATATAATTTCTACAATAACAAAGAATGGTCTAAGATCTGGTAAGTAATTTGAAACTAGCCAGCTTTCAACACACTCTTAGGGAAATTTTCAGATAGTCTTTGGGGATAAAAATAGGACCAGGGCTCACCATATCTTCCTTAGTTAATCTCTACTTAACATAAATTGAAAATAACATTCAAGAATAACAATTAGCTAAGACAGTAGGACGAGGGAACGCCAACATTCCTAACTTCTCAAACTGAATTAAATCATTCCTAAACAATACAATTTGGAAGAAAACATTTAGATAAAGTTTTTCAGTCAAAGAAGGGTACTGATATACAGTAAATCCTAACTCTATGATTGCGGTTCTTTATCAGAGAAGATGGACAAAGTGAAAATAGAAATAAAACAACGATTTACAGTAAGAAAAACATCACCGTCGACATAGACCAGGATCCCATAAATCAGCTTGTATTGATGCTTCAAACCAGTTACAGCTTTAAGTCTAGTGTTTCAGGTCAGCAATCATCTTCACTTCTCAGCCTAACTATTCTATCACAAGAAGAGCTTCAAGAGCCTTTGAACACTATTTACAATCAGAAGTTTTGAGCACAAGTATATGTCAAAGTTCTGCAACCAACATTTTCTCATCTTCTACAGGAGTTTTTATAGAAGAATGAGGAGGTGGGATATGACAAAAGATCTCCTGGGTCAATTAATACAGATTAATAACTTCTCGGCCTTTGAGGGGCTCAATGGAGAAGTTTACAAATGTTCTGTCTGTATTAATTGTTTTACATTTAAAGATTAAGCTCGGTGGGAGCTTTTGTTGACTTTTAGGCTCTGTTTCATGTAGTAATAACTTTGCTGATATTGTTTGCATTAGTTTCCTTTGGCAGAATTAACTGTTCGGCTGCGCTGAGGCTAATATCTTCTTTATTATCAATAAATTCGGCGCCTGTTTGAATGCTTGTGGCTACAGGTGGCACTGGGGTAGCTGAGAGGAATCAATTGGCCTCTGTTGTGGCGGTGGAGGTTTTTCTGTCTGATAGATCTTTATGATTTTCTTTAACTGTGTTTTAATTTGGAGGATTAGGCTTTTGATAATCAATCTTTGCCGTAATCCCCAAAACTGTCTTCAATCCTCTGTTTTGCTGTGTTTAATTTTCAACACTGATACTCTTTTGATTATTTTATGCATTGTTGTGTGTCTTGTTGATGTGTAGGGCCGCACAGGGCTCATATGGCATCAATGCCCATGAAGCATTGATGAAACGTGGCGTGGAACCCTGTGAATGGCTTCCCTTTGATGAATCAAAGGCATGGGAATCGTCATTCCCAAACTTTGGCTTTTCTTCAATATAATGGAAAACCATAAAACACCTGCAAAAAATAATAAAGATCAATAAAATCCTGCGTTATTTGGTAAACTGCTTCAGAGGTTGTGGGGAAGGAGCATGGCCGTTGGATGGCAACATCCAACGTGGAGATCTGTTAGATGAGGTCAACAGGAGAGCAGCGGGAGCTTTTAAGTTGGATCTATTGATCTACAGAGATTTGACAGTCAGGATTAATCGGGAAAACATAAAGTGAAAAGGCCGCTTTATAATGAAACGGGAGAAAATGCAAAGAAAAAGGTTTAAAACCTTTTTTTCGGAGGAAATATGGTTAAAAATAGAGTTGGGAGTTCGGGATGATCGTGGGCCGTCGGATGAGATCGGCCCACGAGATCAACGGTGGAGATCACGCGTTAAAACCCTTTGGAGAGGGTGGAGGGCGATAGTGTAAGGCCAGATTAAATATGGGTCGTTGATCTGTAGAGATCAATGGCGGGAAACACGCACGACATCACATAATGAAAAAGAGGGAAAGTGGTTTTGGGTGGAAAAACAACTATTTCCGCGCGGTGAAAGGGCGGGGAGGCGGTTTTGCCTTTTCGAACGCGATATGCGTTCCCACCCGACACGTGGCTTTTCAAAACCACCTATATCGCTCGCCCCTCAGGAATTTATCTTTCGCGCTAAAAGTTACGCGATATGTTATGTGGGTCGTCAGATCAAGGGCATCAAATCTAATGGTGGAGAATGGGCGCGATAACGGATAGATGCACGGGCGGAAGCAAAGGGAGCGGTTTTATTATGGGCCTTCAGATCTAAGATGGATGGCTAAGATCAGATCTTAAAAGAGGCAGGACCCACAGGAGGCAGGCCTATCGGGTTAATATAGGTCGTTGGATGTAGAAGATCAACGGCCAAGATTGAATCTGGGGGTTGGATGAGATAATTACAAAATGGAGAAAGGGTTAATAATGATCGTTGATCTGCAGAGATCAACGGCTGTAATGGCCGAAAAACATTATGAACAAGGCAGCATAAAACTTAACCAAAGTCGGGAGACGTGATCTGGACTGTCCAATCTGGACACGTGGACGGTCCAGATGCAATCGGAGGTATCGGCATCGGCGGGGCAAAGATCATGGAAGCGCCAAAGCAATTGAGTGCTGGCCATTGATCTGAGGATCAGATCAACGGTGGGGAGTGAATCGGAGGATTTTGAAGGCGGAGGAAGGCTAATAATCGGAGCAAATGTGGGTCGTCGGATCTGGGAAAGCGGGGAGGAGATCAACGGTTCACGATAGATCGGGGAATGGCCAATCAAAGGGGACACAAAAAATGAGCCCGATAAAACTTGCGATGCGATGTTGCGCGAGCCGTTTGATCGGCTTTTAGATCAACGACGGAGATTGTCGCAAGTATAGAACCGGCGAAAAACCCTTAAAACATATGAAAAATCCAAAATTTAATATAATACAAAGTTTTTATGTATCGGGGCGAGATATATATATATATATATATATATATATATATATATATATATATATATATATATATATATATATATATATATAATGGTCTAGCGCCCGACTACGGGGCCTTTGATTATATGGAAGGAAAAAAGGTCGGGGCTTATGTATGAGGGTCAATCGCAATCGGAGGTCGGGCTCGGTCTTTCAATCTATCCATTTAGAATTTTTGCGATGTGATTGGCGCTTCGGGACTTAAACTCTTGGTCCCGGGTGCAAGTTATATGGAGTAAAGCGGGGAAGGGAGTTTATACAATGGGGCTTCAATCGCATCGAAACTTTTGATACGGGCTTTTCAATCTACCCATTTTTTCATTAAAAATCATAACTCCAGCAAGTTTAGATCAAACTTAGGAAAAAGTGGGTTTTTTGATTTACAAAGGAAAATGACAATCGGGAATGGAAAAATTTAATGTTTTAGCGCATGATTACGGGCACAAGGGTTATATGGAATAATGATATGATTGGAAGATATAAGCACACAGCTTAATCGCATCGGAACTTTTGGCATGGCACAAAGACTTGCGCGCTCTGAATTTTTCTGATGTGATAAGTGCCAAAAGGGCTTAGTGCCTGGTTCTAGCACCTGGGCATACGGTGGGGAAGTGGTTAGGACTTTAGCCCAAGGGGGCTTAAGCCTGTGGTAAACAAACTTATTTTTTATGAATTTTTCAGAGTTTTCTGATGGATTTGGGGGTTTCAGCAGAGTTCAAAAAGGAGTTTTAAACTCTGTAAAGGGGATTTTATGAAGGGGAAATGGGAAAAATGGAAAATAGAGGAAGTTTATGAGGAAAAGAGGAAGGAAAATGAAGGTTAATTTTGAGGTGAAGGGAAGGAAAAAATGGTGTTTTGCAGTAGTCTTTATCTATGGAATCAGCAGAATTTCAGAGTTTAAAATGGAAACAGCAGTGAAGATCGAAACCAGGGCATGATGTCCCCATGAGTATTCAAGAGATAACACTTTTTAGAAATAAAACAAGTTTCTTGAAGGCTCCAAAAAAAAATTAGCCACCAGTTGATATGACAAATTTTATTGGTGGCTAACAGTGGCTCCACTTGGGGATGGTGCCTTCTTGAAGGCATCAAGAACTTCAGACTTGCATTCTCTATGAGGCTGATCAATGCCTCATCCATTGGGTTGCCTTTCTTTACTTGGATGTTCTTCTTTGTTCTAAAAAACGTTAGCAGCCATGAAAAAACAATGAATCTTCATCAACACAAGGTTTCTACCTACCCAATCCTACTGATCTAACATTTTTTCTTCTTTAGAGTGCACTTGGATTGGCAAACTCTTTTCACAACATTTTATTCTTTTGAAAGCATAAAACTAATCTAATTCTACTCCTTATTTCTCCATGAACTCAGATTAAACAGTTGAGTCCATATGTTTCTCTACCTAATCTACTAATCTGTTAGGATTAAACAATCTAACAGATTTTATTCTCTAAATTATACAACAGAAATTAAAAAACATACAAGTCAGGATTGAACAGTCTAACTTGATGCTGATCTATGGCATAAAAATAAGCTGCACATAGATATTATTTTGCATAAATTTTTTAAAATAAAATGGAAGGCTTAAGATCTGAAAATTCAAAGCACTTCCTTCATCTTTTTATAGCTCTGTTTTGACTCTTGCTTGAGTTGTTTTTCTTTTATCAACTGGTTCAGATTTTGAGATGATTAGAACCAGTTATTCCTCTGTTCTTGACTCAAGAAATAAACAGATTTGAGTCATCTCTCTTTGGATACTTAGGTTCAGATTTTGAGCATGTTTGAACCTTTAATTTCTAGCCTAAACTACCTACTGATAAGCCAAGATTAAACAGTTTGGAAAATCGAATTCACTATCCTATCAGCAGTAAATTTAAAACTAATTAGTCAAGATTAGGCTGTTTGACTAACTAGAAGTGTGTTTTTCAGGAGTGGCATTTAAGCTTGCACACTTTCAGATTTGTTTCTCTTTTTGTTGGTATGGGGCTGTACCTTTATTGTTTTTACAAGCTGCCCTCTTTTATTCTTTCATTGTTTTTGTATTTTTTGATTTTTCTAACTTTGAATGCAATGATGGGTGAAATATTTATAATGAGAAAAAAAGATAAAAAGGCTTTCAGATCATGAAATGGATCAAGAGAAGTAATGTTTAAGCATCTTGCCATTGACAGGACCCCCAAACAATTCAACTCCATTCAACTCTTGTAAGAAAAAGGCATTATTACCAGCAGCTAAATGAATGAAGTAAGGGCCAAGCCATAAGTTGTCAAATTTTCCATGCTTGCCCTTATCTTCTCTCCTTTAGTCCCACTTTAAAACTTTGTCCCCAATATTAAAATTGCTGGCCTTTGTTCTTCTATCAAAAATCTTTTTAATGTTGTCTTGCTTCTGCAATGCTTTGTTATAAACCTCCTCTCTGGTTTGTTGAAGGTGAATAGTCTGATTTATCCTTCTGATCATGCCATTATCTTCAGACTGAACCTCTTGAATCAACTTCATAACTGGCACACCAAGGCTGGTAGGAAAGATTGCATCAGTGCCATACACAAGCTGGTAGGGTGACATGCCAATAGATTTCTTCAAAGTCAATCTGTCAGCCCAAAGTGCATGCACAAGTTTTGTGTGCCAAGACTTCTTGTTGTCCTCCAACAACTTCTTGATTATGTTCACTAAACTATTGTTTGAGGATTCTGCAAGTCCATTACCTTGAGGGTAATAGGCTGTGGAATGCCCCAATGTTATCTGATATTTGTGACAAAACTCAACCATCTTCTTTGATCCAAATGCTGCTGCATTATCAGTGATGATCTTGGTAGGATAGCCAAATCTAGAGAGAATATTATTCTCCATGAATTTTATGATAACAGAATCATTGGCTTGCCTACAGGGGATGGCTTCTATCCATTTAGTGAAGTAGTCTGTGGTAGTGAGAATCCATTTATGCTGGGCAAAGGATGATGGATGGATTTCACCTATGAAGTCTAGTCCCCGCTGTTGGAAAGGGGCTTCAACAGTGATTAGATGCAGAGGCAGAGGTAGCAGCTTCCTTTTGCCTTCAAAAAGCTGACACTTATGACAGGAAATTATCATCTTATGAACATCAAGAAAAAGAGTAGGATAATAGTAACCAGCCCTCAAAATTTTGTTGGTTGTTGTCTTCTAGTATAAATGGCCTCCACACTCCCCTTCATGGAACTCGTGCTTAACCTTCTCTGCATCGTACTTAGGAAAAAATTTAAGCAATATACCACTTGCATTTTTCCAATAAAGACATCTATCTATAATGCAATAGTTTACAGCTTTTAACTTTAAGAACCTTGCCTTAGTTTTTTTCAAACCAGGAGGTGTATTCAGATTAAGCAAAACATAAAGAATATCAACATACCAAGAGGAATTCATAAAACGTTCTTCAACAATGGGTGTTGAGATTTCCTCTTGATCATCTAAAGCATTAATCATATTAATATCAAGAACTTCAAAATTGGATTCAGCCATTAATCTAGCTAGACCCTGGCCTTTGATGAGTTTAGTGGGTTTTATCTCTAAATCATATTCAAGAATAACAACAATCCACTTACCTCTCTTACCATCTGGGTCGTGTGTTAGAATGTCTTTCACAACTGAATTTGGGACAAAGGCAATGATATGGGAGTGCAAAATGTATACTCTAAAGTCTTTTTAAAGCTTTAACCAAAGCAAAAGCTTGCTTTTCCATAATGTTATACTTCAAAGGGGAATCCCTCAATGCCTTGCTAAAGAATGCAATAGGATGCTCTTGTCCTTGTGGATTTTTCTGTAAAAGGACAGCAGCTATTGTATGTTCTGATGCAAATGAAAAAATATAAAAATCTTTTGAAAAATCAGGACTTATTAGAACCGGTGTTTTGGTTAATGCTTGTTTCACCAGCTCAAAGGACTTCTTTGCTTCCATGGTCCATTTTACCCCTTGCTCCTTCTTCAACATTTTTGTAATATTCCTAAGGAGCTTAGCCAAGTTGGGGATGAACCTTCTCAAAAATTTAATCTTTCCAATGAAAGATTGCAACTCTTTGATGTTTCGAAGATGGGATATTTGCAATATGGCCTCAATCCTCTTTGGATCTATCTTAATACTCTCTTCTGAAATAATGTGCCCAAGAAGTTTACCTTCTTGGAGACTGAAAAGTGTTTTCTTATGGTTCAAATATATACCAAACTTTCTGCATCTCTCAAAGACTGTTCTTAAATTTTCTAAGTGCTCTTCATATGTCTTTGAAAAAACAGTAACATCATCAAGGTATATAATGATGAAGTAGCCCAGCTCTTCGGAGAATGCTATGTCCATGGCTCGCTGAAATGTTGCACCAACGTTCATTAAACGAAAGGGAATTTTCACATACATGAAAGTGCCCCATGGTGTAGTGAAAGTTGTCTTTAATTGATCATCAGGGTGGACTAAAATCTGATTATACCCCGAGTAGCCATCAAGCAAAGAAATTATTCTAGACCCAACTACCCTTTGTAAAATATGATCCATCTTAGGTAAAGGGTAGTTGTCTTTCAATAAAGCTTTGTTTAAGTCTTTAAAGTCTATACAAAGCCTGATCTCTCTTGTTTTCTTCCTAACAGACACCAGATTAGACACCCACTCAGAATATCTAATAGGGACAATAATACCAGCTTCATACATTTTCTTGATTTCCTTCTCTACCAAAGGCAACTGAACAGGGTTTATTTTGCGCAGCCTTTGTTTGAATGGTTTTTGGTTTTCCCTGAGAGGGATTTTGTGTTGTATTATTTCGGTGTCATAGGATTTAAGATCTTCATAACTCCATGCAAAAACATCATAAAATTCCTTCAAAAGCTCTATGTATTTGAGTTTAATGAGAGCTGGTAAAGTCTTAGACAGTTTAATCATCATTGGTTTAAGTTCACTGCCTATATTGCACTCTTCCACTTCAGTCTCTACAGGCTCCAGTTTTGGCTTCTTGGCTACATCGTTAAAATCAAACAACTCTTCTAAAGGGGCCAGACCCTTAGGTAAACTCTGATATTTGGATTGCAGGGTTTCTAACTCCCCTGTTTCTAACTCTGCAGTCCCCTCTATTTGTTTTAAAGTTTGCTAGATAGAAGATTTATATTGGAAACCTCAGGAGACAATTCTTCTTCACCAAGAAAATTTTCTTCATTGTCGCAGTCTATATCATAATCTGAATCCAAACTATGTAGCTTGAATTCATTTCTGAATTGCATGAAGTCTTCTATTTGTTTGTCTCCGTCGAACACTTGCCAATATTTTTCGTTATCAGGAATGGCTGGTATGAATTTTATTTGAGTTGTGCAGTCTTTGGTTTCATATGGCGTTAAGCATGTTCTGGTTGCAAAGGCTAAGCTGTGGGCCGTGATATTTCTTTTTCTTGGGACAAAAATTACCTGGTATTCCTCAAAAGTTTTTAAAAGATCCACGACATCGTTTCGATAGGCCCTAAGTCTTGGGTGGTTTTCGTTGTATTCCTCGTTGAATTTCCTAATGATTAATTCAGAATCCCCATATGCTCTGATTCTTTTGGCTCCTAACTTTTTCAACAAACGTAAGCCTAAAAGCAGGGATTCATATTCCGCTATGTTGTTCGAACACAAGAAGTTTAATCTACAGGAAATGCTTTCTGTGTGGTTGTTCTCAGTGTTGCATATCCAGACACCTGCACCAACATTAGTTCTAGTGCATGACCCATCGAAGTTCATACTTCATAGAGGACTAGATTCAGATTGATCTTGGGTACTGTCCTTTTCGACTAACGTGCTTTCTGATTGTTGTTGAATATCAGCACTCAGTTGAATTAGTTTTGATTCCTCGAGATTTTAGTTTATTTGAGGGATACTTACTTGACTGTCAAGGTTTAACAACAAAGGACACATGACTTGTAGCTCAAGAACTATGTTTGGTTTGCTAAAGTTTTCAAATGTATCAAACTGTTTTTACACTTCTAGGTTGTACTTTTCTTCCTCTCTATCGGCCAATAATTCTATTAAAGTGACTTGTTCACCAAAAGTTTCGTCATTAAACAAGATAAAAGAATCAAGGCCTGTATTTACAGAGTACAGAGGAGAATTTTGTGGTCTGTCGTGGCTTTTAATTGTGTATTGCATATGGGACTCCCTGTAAAGTCTTCTTGTCTGATTGAACACAGGGATAGTCGCATAGGTCATGTCCATCTGCATAGTTCCTTGTAACTTAGCCCCCCAAGACCTAGATAATAACATACCATACTTTGGGGGCACATTAGCCACAACAATATCCATGGCGAGGCATTTGCCTGGAATCTGTGCTAAGTTAACGTAGAGGTATTTGATTAATCCTAAACATTTTACTCTGCTTGAGTCAAAGGAGTAAAGGTCTTTATAAGGTCTGGTGATTTCTAGACCCAGGCTCTCCATCACAGCTTTTGGCATTAAATTATGAGAAGCCCCGGAATCATGCATAGCGTTGTGCAAAATTTTGTCATGAACATTTAAACTAACATAAAAGGGAGGAACAGGTCCCTCTTGATACTTACCTTCAATCTTTGGACCAAAAATAAGCTCTGGTTGGTCATCGTTAAGATTGACTGTCATTATTCTCTTCAATGTTTAAAGCCTTCAAAATTTTGGTCCTATATACATTCTGGGCAACTAACTCAGTCAAGGGAACAGAGATTTTAATTTTGAAAATTTCCTGCTCTAGGCTGAAAGGAATTTGATTCTTTGAAGAACTTGTCTCGGCCTTGTTAACTGCCACTCTATCAGCAACATCAGCTTGCTGATTTTTTCAATTTACATTTGACAAAATGGTTTTGACAGGAGTACTAGCTGAAGTGTTAGTACTGCTAAGGTCTGAACTCTGTTTTGTAACGTTTTGAGTGCCTTTCTCTTTACTTTTATCAGAATTCACAGCTACTATTCTGTCTTTCTGTTTGACAAATTTAGGCTTATTTACAGTGTTGTTTTGTGAAGATTTGTCAGAGGTTTTGGTGTTGGGAGTTTGTTGACTGGTTTTACTTCTAAGGTCATATTCTCTTTGAGACTCTATGATGACATTTTCCATGTCTTGATAATAACTTTCGTCGTCATCTCTTTTGTCATCATAAGGTGTGTAAAGACCTTGTTTTCTATCATAATGAATCTCAAAGTCATCATTATCTACTCCCAGCATGTTGATATCACCTTCCTCTATTGGTTCATATGTTTCCTCAACCTCACTTACATAGTTTTGATGAAAGGGAGGAGTGATCTATTGATCATCTTTCCTAGGTCTGTTTGGAGGTTGGTTCCTTCTAAAATTCTGATTCTAGTTTTGGTTTCTGTTTTGAGGAGCAGTTTGGTTTTGACTTGCTTTTGCTCTCTCAAGGATGCTCATTTTCTTCACCATCTCCTCCATCATTTTTTCCATCTTCGAGCTGGAAGTGGAAGGGGTAGGTTCCTCTCTGAAGGATACTCTCTTCTCATTTTTCATTCTTTCTCCCTTCTCCATCAAATTAACTTCCACAGCAAGAGCTCTTTTTTGCACATCTTCAAGAGTTACAGGATCTCTCTCTCTCAGCTGATAGGCCATCTCAGGGTCGAACCCTTCAGGAAAATTGTTTAGAGCGGAGCCTTGTGGAGGTTTTAGATCTGAGGAAAGTGCATTATACACACTGTTAAATCTAGTGCAGCAAGCTTGAACACTTTCCCCAGTGTTTCTGTGGAGGTTCTTGTAATCAGAAAGGACTTGGAGGGGATTTTTCTTCACTTCCCATTTGTTTAAGAATGTATGATGGAAGGCTTGGAGATCGTTGATACTATGGGGGGTTAAGCCTTTAAACCATTTTCTTACTTCTCCCCCCAAACTCTGAGCAAATAATCTAAGCTTGACAAAATCATCATCAATTTCATTTCTGTCAAAGTAGTCATTCATTTTATCCACATGTTGTGATGCGGTAGTGGCATTACTAGCATCATATAATGGAATTTTGGACTGATAGTCCCGTGGAAGATTGACTAATGGTACAAGAAGGACTAAGGGAGCATACCATGTTGCCATGATATGTAGTGGAGGTGGATTAACAAAATGGAAAGTGGGCTGAAGTGGAGTGGTTTGGACAGTGGATGTAGGGTGAAGAGATGTGGATGGACCAGGGATAGATTGCTGAGTTGATCTTGGATGAGAGATGCCTAAATTGAAAATGAAATGGGAATCAAGTGGTGTTGTTTCTCTACTACCAGGATGTTCACTTGTTTCAGGAGACGAAAGTGAAGACTTAGAATCTAACTGATCTAAATCATCAAGAGACCTAGTTCTAAATGGATTTCTTAGATCTACTTGTGATTGTTGTAGAGCTGCAAGATTTTCAGGAACTAAATTAGCTCTCAAGGGTGATCTGAAAATATTTGAACAATTTATCTTAGGAGACTTCCTAAGGATACTTTCTGGGTTATCAACTATCTCAGGTGGGTCAGGATCAGGATAGGCTGTGTTTTTCAGACCCAAAAAAAACAAGAAAAGTTCAACCAAATATGACAGTCTTTGAGAGGTTAACTAATCTATTTTACACAAATTTTAATCCTACAGTCCTGTAACTGAGTTTGAATGATATTAAAATGATAATGGGTCTTCCCAGTGGAGTCTTAAGGTCTGTTGAGGATTGTGGAGTCGCCGAGTGGAAGTTTTTAACTCTTTTGGAGGTAAAAGGTTTTATGGTCCACCAACATGTTTATTGAATTCCAATCTGAAATATTTTTGGGTTTTCTGAGTTATTTTTCAGTTGTATGGTTTCTAAGAGTGTCCTAAATCTATTTCAAACTTAGCTATGGTTACGAGACAAAGACAGTCTACTCTTATGGCTAAGCCAGCTGATCCTTCAAGGTTAGATAAAGTCTTATGAGAATCCTAGGGTTTGCCTAGTTTGTCACTGATTCAAACAAAATTTATCATGATTACCATTGGTTTGGTAGTGCTTGAAGGGGCTTCTTTTTAATCACTGCATAACATTCTTAAATCAAGGGTCTTCTGAGGTCTTAAAGGTACCTAGGCCGAAAAAACACTCAAAATTCCCCAGTGGAGTCGCCAGAAATGTTAGCTTTGGTGGCTCAACTGGCCAATATACCAATTGTGCTTGATGCAGGGGTTTCTCTTATCCAATGATTATATTAAAACGAAAACAACTCAGAACTTCCCTAGTGGAGTCGCCAGAAATGTTAGCTCCCTGTAATCAACAAGATTGGCAAAGTCCGACAGCAGGGAGAACACCATTTCAACCACTTTGGGATTCTAGGATCTAGCCCTCCTGAATCCAAAGAGGGATCTCTCCAATAAGTGCAAAGATGGATTTATCTTTGAGGTTTTGGGTAATGATATTAGGCTAGTTATGAAGACCGAGGGTTTTGCTTTTTTTTTTATGGTTGAGCATGATTATTATTTGAGTGGAAAGTTCTAAATGCAAATATTTTCAAAGGTGAGAAGTTGCAAGCAAATAGAACAAGATTTGGCCAAAAATATGGATGTTTTGTTGGTTTTAGTCCATTGGGCTATGGAGTCATAATAGGGTTTTAATTGAAACAATCAGGTTCAAAAGTGGTCTATGGGGCAAGTCATCTATGTCTAAGGATCTCTTTAAAGTTAATTTATGGAATGAAATGATACATCAAGAAGGGGAATTAAACAAATGAAGAACAAAGAGCAGCCCAAGATCTGGTAAGTACTTTGAAACTAGCCAGTTTTTGACATACACTTAAGAAAAACATAAAAGCAACCCAAGATCTGGTAAGTACTTCGAAACTAGCCAGCTTTTGATATAATTTCAATAGAAAACATTTAAACACAGGGGAAACACAAATGATAACAAAGAATGGTCTAAGATCTGGTAAGTACTTTGAAACTAGCTAGCTTTCAACACACTCTTAAAGAAACTTTCAGATAGTATTTGGGGATAAAACTAGGACCAGGGCTCATCATATCTTCCTTAGTTCATCTCTACTTAACATAAACTAAAAATAACATTCAAGAATAACAATTAGCTAAGACAGTAGGACGAGGGAACGCCAGCATTCCTAACTGCTCAAACTGAATTAAATCATTCCTAAACAATACAATTTGGAAGAAAACATTTAGATAAAGTTTATCAATCAGAGAATGGTACTGATATACAGTAAATCCTAACTCTATGCTTGCGGTTCTTTATTAGAGAAGATGGACAAAGTGAAAACAAAAATAAAACAACAATTTACAATAAGAAAAACATCACCGTCGACATAGACCAGGATCCCATAAATCAACTTGTATTGATGCTTCAAACCAGTTACAACTTTAAGTCCAGTGTTTCAGGTCAGCAATCATCTTCACTTCTGAGCCTAACTATTCTATCACAAGCAGAGCTTCAAGAGCCTTTGAACACTATTTACAATCAGAAGTTTCAAGCACAAGTATATTTCAAAGTTCTGCAACCAACATTTTCTCATCTTCTACAGGAGTTTTTATAGAAGAATGAGGAGGTGGGATCTGATAAAAGATCTCCTGGGTCAATTAATATAGATTAATAACTTCTCAGCCTTTGAGGGGCTCGATGGAGAATTTTACAGATGTTCTGTCTGTATTAATTGTTTTAAATTTAAAGATTAAGCTCGGTGGGAGCTTTTGTTGACTTTTAGGCTCTGTTTCATGTAGTAATAACTCTGTTGACATTGTTTGCATTAGTTTCCTTTGGCATAATTAACTTTTCGGCTGTGCTGAGGCTAATATCTTCTTTCTGATCAATAAATTTGGCGTCTGTTTGAATGCTTGTGGCTACAGGTGGCACTGGGGTAGCTAAGAGGAATCAATTAGCCTCTGTTGTGGCGGTGGAGGTTTTTTTGTCTGATAGATCTTTATGATTTTCTTTAACTGTGTTTTAATTTGGAGGATTAGGCTTTTGATAATCAATCTTTGTCGTAATCCCCAAAACTGTCTTCAATCCTCTATTCTGCTGTGTTTAATTTTCAACACTGATATTCTTTTGATTATTTTATGCATTGCTGTGTGTCTTGTTGATGTGCAGGGCCGCACAGGGCTCATATGGCATCAATGCCCATGAAAAATTGATGAAACGTGGCGTGGAACCCTGTGAATGGCTTCCCTTTGATGAATCAAAGGCATGGGAATCGTCATTCCCAAACTTTGGCTTTTCTTCAATATAATGGAAAACCATCAAACACCTGCAAAAAACAATAAAGATTAATAAAATCCTGCGTTATTTGGTAAACTGCTTCAGAGGTTGTGGGGAAGGAGCGTGGTCGTTGGATGGCAACATCCAACGATGGAGATCTATTAGATGAGGTCAACAGGAGAGCAACGAGAGCTTTTAAGTCGAATCTATTGATCTGCAGAGATTCGACGGTCAGGATTAATCAGGAAAACATAAAGTCAAAAGGTCGCTTTATAATGAAACGGGAGAAAATGAAAAGAAAAAGGTTTAAAATCTTTGTTTCAGAGGAAATATGGTTAAAAATAGAGTTGGGAGTTCGGGATGATCGTGGGTTGTCGGATGAGATCGGCCCATGAGATCAACGGTGGAGATCACGCGTTAAAACCCTTTGGCGAGGGTGGAGGGCGATAGTGTAAGGCCAGATTAAATATGGGTCGTTGATCTGCAGAGATCAATGGCGGGAAACATGCGCGACATCACATAATGAAAAAGAGGAAAAGTGGTTTTGGGTGGCAAAACAACTATTTTTCGCACGGTGAAAGGGCAGGGAGGCGGTTTTGCCTTTTCGAACGCGATATGCGTTCCCGCCCGACACGTGGCTTTTCAAAACCACCTATATCGCGCGCCCCTCAGGAATTTATCTTTCGAGCTAAAAGTTACGTTATATGTTATGTGGGCCGTAAGATCAAGGGCCTCTGATCTGACGGTGGAGAATGGGCGTGATAATGGATAGATGCATGGGCGGAAGCAAAGGGAGCGGTTTTATTATGGGCCGTCAGATCTGAGATGGACGGTTGAGATCAGAGCTTAAAAGAGGCAGGACCCATAAGAGGCAGGCCTGTCGGGTTAATATAGGTCGTTGGATGTAGAAGATCAACGACTAGGATTGAATCTGGGGGTTGGATGAGATAATAACAAAGTGGAGAAAGGGTTAATAATGACCGTTGATCTATAGAGATCAACGGTTGTAATGGGCCGAAAAAAATTATGAGCAGGGCTACATAAAACTTAACCAAAGTCAGGAGATGCGATCTGGACCGTCCGATCTGGACACGTGGACGGTCCAAATGCAATCGGAGGTATCGGCATCGACAGGGCAAAGATCATGGAAGCGCCGAAGCGATTGAGAGCTGGACGTTGATCTGAGGATCAAATCAACGGTGGGGAGTGAATCGGAGGATTTTGAAGGCGGATGAAGGCTAATAATCGAAGCAAATGTGGGCCGTCAGATCTGGGAAAGTGGGGAGGAGATCAACGATTCACGATAGATCGGGGAATGGCCAATCGAAGGGGACACAAAAAATGAGCCCAATAAAACTTGTGATGCGATCTTTTAGAGCTGTTTGATTGAACGCAGATCAAGCAAAGATTGTCGCAGAGTATAGGCAGAACGAGCGCTAAAACATATGAAAAAAACCCAAAATTTAATATAATACAAAGTTTTTATGTATCGGGGCGGGATATATATATATATATATATATATATATATATATATATATATATATATATATATATATATATATATATATATATATATATATATATATATATATATATATATACAGATAGATACAGGCACGGGCGCGCGGGGCCTTTGATTATATGGAAGGCAAAAAGGCCCGAGGCTTATGTATGAGGGCCAATCGCAATCGGAGGTCGGGCTCGGTATTTCAATCTACCCATTTAGAATTTTTGCGATGCGATTGGCACTTCGAGACTTAAACTCTTGGTCCCGGGCGCAAGTTATATGGAGTAAAGCGGGGAAGGGAGTTTATACAATGGGGCTTCAATCACATCGGAACTTTTGATGTGGGCTTTTCAATCTATCCATTTTTTCATTAAAAATCATAACTCCAACGGGTTTAGACCAAACTTAGGAAAAAGTGGGTTTTTTTATTTACAAAGGAAAATGACAATCGAGAATGGAAAATTTTAATTTTTTAGCGCCCGATTGCGGGCACAAGGGTTATATGGAATAATGATATGATCGGAGGAATAAGCACACAGCTTAATCGCATCGGAACTTTTGGCATGGCACAAAGACTTGCGCACTCTGAATTTTTTTCGATGCAATAAGCATTGAAAGGGCTTAGCGCCTGGTTCTAACACCTGGGCATACGGTGGGGAAGTGGTTAGGACTTTAGCCCAAGGGGGCTTAAGCCTGTCGTAAACAAACTTATTTTTTATGAATTTTTTAGAGTTTTCTGATGGATTTGGGGGTTTCGGCAGAGTTCAAAAAGGAGTTTTAAACTCTATAAAGGGGATTTTATGAAGGGGAAATGGGAAAAATGGAAAATAGAGGAAGTTTATGAGGAAAAGAGGAAGGAAAATGAAGGTTAATTTTGAGGTGAAGGGAAGGGAAAAATGGTGTTTTGCAGCAGTCTTTCTCTATGGAATTAGCAGAATTTTAGAGTTTAAAATGGAAACAACAGTGAAGATCGAAACCAGGGCATGATGTTCCCACGAGTCTTCAAGAGATAACACTTTTTAGCAATAAAACTAGTTTCTTGAAGGCTCCAAAAATGTTTTAGCCACCATTTGATATGACAAATTTTATTGGTGGCTAACAAACACCGTGCCTCAGAGCTGAACCGGAGCTGTTGTAATACTTAATCAGTATCTGGGATGAGGATCAAGAAAAATTCATCCTTCGTGATCAGGAACTCGAGATCGAAGTTTCATACATTTACTTCATAACAGGGTTGTTGTAGAGGGGAGCAGTACCAATCTTGACCGACAACCGGCCCACAATGGAGAACATGAGTATGGTGATTGACAGGGTATGTCCCGGGGCACGGAAAGAATCGGGAAGTAGAAAAGTGGATATCCAAACTATTCCAGACTTGGCACTAAAAGTAGTGCTGCACACCATCACACGAGCTGCAAGATCGCAAGCACCGCACGAAGCTACAAAGACAAAACTACTTCTTGTTGTAGCTTGTCTAACACCGACCCTCTACAACTGGGCAAAGGCAGTGACAATCAACATGAAACGTCAACTTACGAAATGCAAGAAAACCAAGCTGAAGCAGTTAGGTTACGATTCCATTCTGGTATCGTTCACCCTGGAACGACTACCAATCTTTTAGCAACAGGAAGTGATAGTTCTGACACCACCAGCACAGGAACCACGGATGGCCCGTTGGGCAGCTCTGATGCCAAGGTCAGGGGGTAGTCAACAGATGTCCTAGACACCGGAGTTCTTTAATTGGCCCTGCCGACAACTAATCATCGTGGAGGATTGGCCCTACTTTGGCACAAATTTCACTGGCGATACAGATCTCCCACTCCCATAAGGAGAGGATTAGGATGAAGTACTTGGTAAGACTCATTTTTTATTTTCATGAGCATTATAATTTTTTTATTTTTATTTTTATTTATTTATTTATTTATTTATATATATATATATATATATATATTTAATGCATGTTCTGACATTAAATCCATGTTTTTGCAGATGTTGGCTGAGAGAGACCTGCAGGCATGTCTCCGATAGTGAGGCGTTCTTTGAAACTTTGATATTGCCCCTCGTGGTGAGGGAGGCGAGGAGGAGGAAATCGTGCGCAGCCTAGAGGGAATCTCTCGTGGGATCCCGAACTATGCGTGATTCGACAATGTTCCTCGTGCATACCAGATACACATTGTAGGGGTGTCAAACCGAGTTCACCGCTTGCTGAGGCGGATTGTACGGGCAGTGACATGCTATCATGAGCGTCACGGTGAGTAGACACCTAGGTTTTATTTCCGCATATTTTTGAGAGACATGGTGTCTCAGGATGTAACAAAAACACACATATTTTTTTAACTTATGATGCACACTGATGCAAACATTACATATACACACACACATATATTTTCCTGTTATGGATCTTTTTCATGTGATGATGATTTTTACAAATTGCGTAAATCTCTATCTAATACAATGTTAGCCACTGTATCAGTTAATGCATTCATTTCCCCATAGATTCTGGGTTTGATCCCCAGCGGAGTCACCAACTTGTTGGAAAGGTAAATCCTCTCTACGGACAGAGACAATCCCTCTAGCCCTAGAGTGGGTCTAGCAACAAGGGAACAAGCTAATGTGTAGGTTCCTAGCTAATGAATGAAATAGGTTGGGGTAGATTGACCTACTTGGAGTCCAACACGATTGTCGTAGCTCTAGTAGTGGAAGCCTCTTGATCTCTGTCCCGACAGGTTGCGATATTTCAGCAATGGTACTCGTATTCCTGCACAAAGATCAAAGACAAGAGCAATATACAATACAATAATTGCATTCCTAGCTAACTAATCAGTCAAGGAGGACTAAACACATTGCATAAAATAAACCATATTAACACAAGATGGGAACCAAACAATAGTCATGTATATATAAATAGAAGAAAGAGATTACAACCGGAGCCTTGATGTCGCAGCCTCCTTCAGCGGGTTCAGTCGAAGCGCGTCTTGAAAGATTGTCGAGAATTGGGACAAGGCGAGGACACAAGCCTCTCTCTCGACAAAGGTCTCTTTCTCTGCTTTATCTCACTAGCAAAATGTATAGCTATTCAACTATAATATGTTCAACTAGTGTATCAATGGGAGATAACTTTATTTATAGAGGGAGAGGAGGAGGTTGGGATCCCTACAATGATGGAAGGGAGGCCTTATCCTTTGGGAGGTTTCCTCAAAAGGTGGAAACAAGAGGCCAAAGGAGGGTGGTCGTAATTATTCAGTCGAACCACTCAGGCTAACTGGCCCACAAAGTTGTTAGGATAGAAACTTCGCCTCTATATTTGAAAAACATTCCAAAAATAGCTTGCCGCGGGTAGCTAACTGGGACAGTGCGCCAATGGGTGCGGGGCCCAGTGTTAATCTTCCTCATTGGCGCGAGGGCATAACGGTATACCAGTGCCAATGCAAAAACATGTGTTTCTGATGGTCTTCTCAGGAAATTGTCAGCAGAAGGAATGTTGTCCTCATGGCAAGGGATGCAATGATGGTCTTTGCAAGGCATGACACTTTGTATTAGTTACAGAATTGATCCTCCAATATGCAGGATGGGGATTGCAGGGATGGTGACAAAATTTTGTGTAACAGAGAGTCCTTTGGGAGTCTCAAATACCTTGGAATGATTGTCCAAGACTTTTTGGAGATCTAGAGAAATATATGATTTTAATGTTTGAACCTATAGTGAGAATAACTGTGTAATTACACCTCGTTGTTCTTTCTTTAGAATATTTGTCATGAAATTAGAGATGATTATATTTCCTGGCTTCCCTATGATACCCCGTAATTCAACTTCCTTTCCTTCCGAAAAAAAAAAATTTTCTTGAAAATTTCTTGAAAATTAAAAGCTATCGTCCCCAAAGATTGTAACCATTGTACTCCTAGCACAACATCAACACCACCCATTAGGATGGAGAGAATTGGACGATTGAATACATATCCCCCCATGGTTATTTTGATATTATGGCACTTTCCAGAGCAATTTATAGTTCCTCCATTTGCAACCATCACTTGACACTATGGCGTTGGATATAAGAAGCAATTCAATTCCTTGGCTACCTTACAATGAATAAAATTATGGTTACTACCTGAATCAATCAACACTATTACATTTTTCTTCTTGACATGTCTTTCTATCTTGAGAGTTTGAGGAGTGGTAATTCCTACCAATGCATTCTTCCTCTAGGGTTGGTTCCTAGTGTATATCCTCTTCTTTTGAAGTTTCTTGTTCCTTTTCTCCCTCCTCTTCACAATCTATGTAAAATAATTTCTTCTCAGCACACTTATGACCTTTAGTGTATTTGTTGTCACAACTATAGCAAAGCTCTTTTGCTCTTTTTTCTTCCAATTGTTGTGGTGTCAACCTTGTAGGTTGTGGAAGTCTAGGAGTAGCAACACTTCCATCTTTATAGTTGTGAGTGGTAGGCTTTCTTGTTGCCATAATTTTGCTTTCAATTTTTCTTGCCAACCTTAATTCCTTCTCCAATGAATCAGGTTCCCAAAGTTGAACCTCGTGTTTGATGTTATCCTTTAAAGTCCTTATGAAGACATCAATCCTGTGTTCCTCTAGAATATCAGTTACCCTTAGGTTCAATTTTTGTTCTAGATTTATCAATTGGCTAAAGAAGGTGTTGCTCTTGGTATCCTCATAATGTGCTATCATTTCCTTCGTAAAAATTGACCAAGTGACAATTTTTGTTACTATATAAAATCCATCAATACCATACAAATGTATTTTGTTCTAAATACAAAGTTGCAATACGTACCTTTTGTGTGTTTTGCACATTATGGAGATCAAAATATTGCTCCATCTGTAGTATCCATGTTACTGGATACTTGCCATATAAATTCCTCATATCGATCTTTGGAATATGGTGGTTCTTAAATCCAACATTAGAGTCTATGAAACCATGATTAACATTTATTTGGTTCTCATCATGAGTTTCATCTACTACCATTTCGCCATTAGGAATAATTTATAGTAACAACTTTGTCAAAACTTCCTTCAAACTTTCCATGTATGCTTTTAGACCATTCTTCATGTCTTCCATCTTGCCTTTTAGTTTTTCTTCTATACCATCGATGCCATTCTTCAAACCATCCATCTTAACTTCCATGTCTTTCTTCAATCCATCCATGTCTTTCTTCAAACCATCCATCGTAGTTTCCATTTCATTTTTTGTTACTCTTTGCGAGAGCAAAATTTGTTGCACTTGGTCTCGTAATTTTGATATATCATGTTGCACTTCTTCCTCTTCATGAGTCATAGTAGAGCCTTCTAAGGGCTTAATGGGTGTGGAATTATTTTTAGCAGGAATTTTAGAACCCAATACTGATATCTATGCTATGAATATGCCCTTGGAATCACTTCAAACTGATTTTTCAAACAAGACTTATGCAATTTAAAAAAAAATGATACACACCTTTTTCTTGCTTTTGAGGAGCTTTATATTGAAATTGATTTATCTCTATAATTTCGGATCCCCGAGATTTTATCTTCGGTCCTATAGTAGCCCTCTGAGTCTTCTTTCCAATTCCATGGGTCAGACCTAATTTGGATTCTTCAAGATAAAGTTATGCCCGATCTCCCACAATGACCCTATTATGGGTTGGTTCAGTAGAGAAAACTTGTATGGCGTGACACGTGTCGTTGTTTCAACCTTCGGCTATGAAATTGATACACCACAAGCTATAGTCCGTACAAATTTGGCCATGTTTTACATAATTCAAATCTTATGCTTGAAACGAAAGTTATGATGATTTTCCCTTGGTCACTTGTTTTAGATGAAATTTGGGAGCCTGCAAAAACCCTAAATTTCATAGACCATATCTCATAAAATATTGTGAACCAAGGTCTGAAATTATTACACGAAGTGCATCAAGATTACGGCTCAAATGGGTTTTCTTTTAGCTTCTGAATCATCGTAGAAAAACAAGTTATGGAGAAAATGCCAAGATGACCTGTTTGCGGCAGCGAAACCCTATAATCCAAAGCTTTGAAACCAAATGTTACAAAAACAACTCACAAAATAGAAGAAAAGAGAGATCAATAACTTAGAAATCAGCCTCTTCGAGGGGGAAATCCCCTTTACATTACATAAATGAACAATTCTTGGATGATACAAATGACAAAACCTTCTTTATATATATAGGAGTCGAAGGGGTCACAATATAATCCTAGCTGATATAACAATAACAATGTAAGGAAACAACAATAACAATAGCGGGCTTCTATGGGGCACAATAATAAAAATATGGGGACTACATGGGTACAACAATAACAATAAGGGGTGTACACTAACAATAACAATAAGTGGATACACTAGTATTATAGGGACCTAACAAAGGAAGTGGATCATATTGTTGGTCTAAATCTAGCTTAGAATTGTAACAAAATTGATGATTATCTTTGGAGTTAGAATGGAATATTCTAGTGAAAAGCTACAATGAACTTTCATTAATTATTTCATGGGGAATATGGTTGTCCAGGAGTTCTTATCTTCTTGATGACATGCACACTATCTCTATCCAAAGTGAAAAGAGAGGTTTGAATATTACTAACAAATTTTCCGAATTAAACGATGAAAAACGTATAAGGTAGATTGTTGCAGAGGTCATTGACAAGTTAGGAAAATGGTTATATTTTTATGGAGTGGCTCAAGAAGATCATCAAAATTGTGAAGTAGATTGGTATATTCAATTATTAGACTCTAATTGGATGACGTTTAAAGTAGTTCAAGGCCAAGGTTTAAATAATTACGTTGAGATTATAACTTTCCCTTACGTTAGTAGTTGAAAATGTGGTTCATTAAGCTTAGGTACTGGGGGATTCTCAAGTGGTGATAAAGTGGATGGAGGGATCTCTTAATTGTGAAATTTTCCTTTGCATCCAAAATTTGAGGAGATTATCAACATAAATCAACACTTAATAATATTTCATTTCACATATCTTAAAAGAAAGGAAAGGTATGGTATATGGTTTATAAAAAGAGGGCTTGTGTTTAGATTATGGTACATGGATGATCTAGGAAGAGGTGGATGGTAATGCTTTTGAATTTGCGCATTAATCTTTCTATTATAGCCTTAATTCTTAGTCCTTCAATTATGCTATCAATATGGTTTAGAGGACATCTATGTGATTTTATTTTAAATTTATATTTGCAATCACCCAACTATATATTTTTATTGGTTTATGAAGCAAATGAGAGCATAGACATATATTCCTCTCTTATTAAGGGGAAGGATGATACTTTTGAGTTGTTTGTTGATCTACATTAGAATAATATATAAAGAATATCTCAATGGATGCTATAAGAAAATCATTATGAGGATTGCATTGAAATGATTTATAATATCTATTGAAATTATGTATAAACTAACATTACAATTTGTTCTAAAAAATAAATAATGAATCCGTAATCATTAGGATTATTATTGTGTTCACAAGCAATGAACTTGAAAATGCATCACCTCGTATTAATAACAACATGGATTAAACCACTAGATATGATATAGGTTGCGTGCTCCAAGTGAAATATTTAAGTACGAGTAGGGAGATTTAGAAAATATTTAAGTACGAGTAGAGAGATTTAGAACTAGAAGTAATAGAGTATGGAAAGAAAAAGTTACTTTCGTGTGTGTTAAATTATTCTTGGTAATGTTATTAATGTGTGGGAAGTGATGGAATGTGTTCGAACTTGGAGTTTTAATACTTTAATCATCATCCAAGAAGGTTTATGATCACGTGGAATGAAATTCCATTTTAGCATTGTTGAAAGGATTAGGCTTCAGTGCTTTCTTTATGGGAATAATTGATACATTATTTGTTGAGGCCTTTTCTTGTTTTTCCTTAAACACATGTAAATTTAAGGCCTACTTTGCTTTATTTGGCAAGGTTTCTTCTTAGCACTTGCCTCGTATACGATGGGTGTTAAATCTTTGGAAAATTTGTTATACAAAGGCATGATTAGGGCTCACTAATGATACTTCCCTTCTAGAACACGAAATGGAACAAATGGTGATCGATCACGTTATAGATGATTATTTCCTTACAACCTTATGGACATAAACTTGGTGGAAAATTACAATTGAAAACTTGGAAATGTTATCTCTAACATTTGGCCCCAATGTTCAATGGCTAAAAAAATGTTATCATGATTGGCATAATCCTTAGTTAGCTAGTATACCAAGGTTGGTCACGGATTCAACTTGGCTAAGTGTTTATATTTCTCAGGATCTCCTTTGATTTTCCATGATTCTCCCATAGAACTCTTGGAAGCAATAGTGTTGAGGGTTAAGAAAAAAATATATAAATTCATAAATCCTCTAGCCTTACTAGCCAAGGTTCATATTTAAACTAATGTCTTCATTGCCACCCATGCATATTATTCATTGTGTTGGGTGAATTATAAGAAACCTTATCAAAGGCTAGGAAAGGCTTAAAATAACTTTTGCGGGATAACAATTTTGGAGGCAAGGGATTTCATAAAGTTATGTGGGAATTATGTTACATGTGAAGTGATTAGTGAAAGTTGTGCATCATCAAAATGCATATTCAAAATCAATCATTATGTGCTAAACACATAGTTTCAACCTATGCATTGAAAGAAAACTTAGAAATTTTTACTCAAACATAACATGTTGAAGTCCAACAAGAAATTGCAGCACACACACTAGTGTGGGACCAATAGGTCCTAGCGATACATTAGTGTGATGGCCAAATTAATTAATCAATTTGGTGCAGTGTCTAATTTAATTTTCCCTTAATTAAATTGGACAATAAAATGTAATCTTATCTCATGATCATTTGTAATAGTTAACTCAGTGTGATAAACTCAGTTAGCTCATGTATTTTGAGTTGAGGGTGCTTGGTGAGGCGTGCAGAGTAATTCTATTAGTTATGAGGTTCGAATTGCAGTTGGTGCATTAGTTTAATGCATGTGTAATCAGTGAACTCAGTTAGGTGAGTTAGAGTAAGTTGAACTAGTTGTAATTGTTTGTTGCACTAGTGAGAGATCAAGTGAATTAAATATTATTTAATTCACAATCAGTGATCTTCTATGCAATTGATGATTTACTATTAATAGCTACATGCATGTTAGTTCCAGTGGAGACCTAGTTGAGACAAAGGTTAAAGGGATGTTAACTATCATTTGTGTGATTAGTAGGTTGCCTGTATGCAACCATAAATCCATTGGAGTGCTCATGATCCTTGCGCAGTTTAGAAAGGCCAAAATTCCTAAATAATAGGGATTGCATTCATCAGGAATTACGCAAGGTAGGCATGCTGAGCAGAGGCTGAAAATTGGCTAAGTGTTGGTCGATTTTGTTCGGATCAGTGCGAGACAATTGTGAGAGTGCAAGAGACTCTTGTGAGAAGAGTGCATTGTAATTGTTTCATGATTCCTTGGTGAATATACAATAGAAGATAGAGGGGTTTTGAGCAGCAAGCTTTCCTCGGGAAATTATATGTGTTGTGGTTTGATTTGATTCTTTCTTTGCTTCATGTGATTAATGATTGTGTTTAATTTCCGCAATTTATTTGTAGAAGGATTCAATATCTAGCTTTAGTACATTGTTAGATCATATTGAATCCATTGATGTACATATGTTTTGTATAATTTATACATAACATTTTAGTTGAGCTCTTTCCTCGACAAAAAATCTTATAAGGGCCTCTGATCTCATCCTAGACAACCTTATTTTGAAGCTTAGCCTTTAATATCCTTGCATCCACTAGCAAGGCTAGATGTGAGGTTGATGTAGACGTGGCTGAAAGTGAGGTGGACGTGGCTTCACTCTAAGCCAATTCTCGATAAAAGTTGATGCCTCAAATCCAAGCAAAAGGCTCGGCTCTTATGGGTATGAAGCACTTGGAAGTCAATATTAGAAGCCAAGAAAGTTTGCTTTATTTGGTTAATAGTTAGCAGAATACTTGGCTCTTATGGGTATGAAGCATTTGGAAGTTAGTATTAAAGTTCAAGAAAATTTTCTTCACTTGGTCAATAGTTATGGGTGGTTCGACTATAAACAAAAGTTTCACTTATATGGGAGTTCATATCCACATCATCCTCACTATGGTATAATATAAATCATAAAACACCATTTTTTTGTTGTCTTTTGGCCAACTTTCCACATGCTTGAGTAAAGTCATTATGTGATTAATATTTAACAACTTACATATTTTTGAAGGCAATTGTTTCAATAAAACGTCATTCATGGTTAGTAGAATTTAGTGTGTTTGGATGTTTCTTTGTGTTGAAAAATAAATGCAATGAAGTTATCTTTAATAAGAAAAAGCCTTCTAGATCTTCCACTTGGTGTAACAAAACATTGGTATTATGCGAGTTCATGTTTACAAATTTTAGTGTAGGTATGATGATGAAAATGAAGAAGATGACGGCTTTAAACATTGTTTAGACTAGCTTAGTTTATAGTACCCAAAAAAGAGAGAGTGAACAAAGGAAACTAAGAAGTTAATAGCCTAAAATTATTTATTTAAATAGTTCTTTTGATGTGAATTTAAATTTACAAGAAAATTTTTACACCTAATTTTTTATTGTCTTCGTTTAAGATTTCAACAACCAAGTAGTAATTACATATATCAATATAAGCTCATCTAACGTTACTTTATAAACAAACTTGGGCATCTTCAATCTCTTGTAAGTTGCATAAATTATGGATTCCCTTTTCCAATGAGTTTTATGAGTCCAAAGAATTTATGAAAGACTCATATATATATATATATATATATATATATATATATATATATATTACCCACCTATAATAGTTACTAAATTTTCAAGGTAAATCCCTATACAACTATCTCGTGAACATACCATTAACAAGTCTTTTGATAAAGTTATTTGATAATTTCTTGTTATTTGAGTCCTTGCAAAGTTGGCATTCTCCTTTGCTGAAAAAAAACAAACTTATAACATTAACTTTGACTATTAATCAATCAATCAAATCCCCTTTGAGGTAACCACTACTTGATAGTGGTATAGAATGAACTACCTAACACTTAAATTGAGAGAGGGAGGGAGGTTGGGTTTTACGCACAATTGTAATTCTAAATACCATAATACCGTGTATTGTCTCACAAATAATTAAATAATTGTAATTCTGAGGAGAGATATCATTGTGTGTAGTGTTTAGTGAGCAATGTATTTGATTATATTTAACTAACAATATTAAAAGGAATGGCGGGGATCGATCCGTGTGATGAGGGGCGGAAGAGGCATAGGAGACGTCGATTAGTGGAGGAAATCGGACGGTTGCGATTTGTTTGAAATAGCGCGAATCGAAATTTTTCAAAAAGTTGGGAAGAAGTTTTCTATAAAACGGTAACGAGGAGAAACGTTGGTACCGTGTGTGTGAGTGTTCTTGATTCAAGAAGTTGCAGAATAGAACAGAGCAGAAGATAGAAACGGGGTAAGGATGGCGCGAACGAAGCAGACTGCTCGTAAATCTACTGGCGGTAAGGCGCCGAGGAAGCAGCTCGCAACAAAGGCTGCGAGGAAATCCGCACCGGCGACTGGCGGAGTAAAGAAGCCTCACAGATTCAGGCCGGGCACTGTTGCCCTCCGTGAGATTCGAAAGTACCAGAAGAGTACCGAGCTTCTGATAAGGAAGTTGCCCTTCCAGCGTCTTGTTAGAGAGATTGCACAGGACTTCAAGACTGATCTGAGATTTCAGTCTTCTGCCGTGTCGGCTCTGCAAGAAGCAGCGGAGGCCTATCTTGTTGGCCTCTTTGAGGATACGAACCTCTGCGCCATTCATGCCAAGAGGGTCACCATCATGCCCAAAGATATCCAGCTTGCGCGTCGCATTCGGGGAGAGAGGGCTTGATGTTCCTTTGATATCAGTAATAATACCAATGGTGTGTTTTCACACCACCATGTTTCTTGTCAGATTTGTTCATCCCTATTTTCTATTTCTAGATCTGGTTTCTTCGGACATTGAGGCTTATTGGTTGCTCTTTTCCATCATTTGGTTGTTCAATTCTATGTACTTTTCCAATTCTTTAGCTATAGCTGGTGCATATGCCTTCATTAGACTGTTTGTATTTTTGGGGATTTTGTAACTATTTTAGTGTTTTTTTTTTGCTTTATCCAGAGGGAAAAAGCCGCTTTCTCTATTAAAACAAAAAAGGAAAAGGGTGCAGTAATGAGAATATACAGATTACCAGATTTCAATAAAGTGATACATGCTGTGACAGATTACGTCTAGGCTACACAGAGCATACCCAGAATGTCCATACTAAAATGCGCAGGTTGGTTTACTATGTTTCAGATGTCATCCAAGGAAGCAGCAATGTAGTAAAAAACACTTGGAGCCAGCTAAGTCCTGGCCATCTGAGTTTTTTTTTGTTTTTTGTTTTTTGTTTTTTGTTTATGTTTTTTTTTGTTTTTTTTTGGTTTTTCTTCTGTTTAAATTATTATTTGTCTCTCACAATCCAACAGAGAAGCTGTGCTTCCATTTTATACTCCAATAGCCGCTGCGAGTGCCTTCTTGTACAGATGATCAGCGTATTGGGTTTAATCCTTATTTGTGTGCTGAAATTTAGAACCTGGAATCTGAGCTTAAGTTGGTTAATGTGCTTTAACGAGTACTACTGCAGATTGAGGACCTGATTGCCTTTTTTGACGGTGTGATATTGAACTTCCTATTTTATTTTGTTAATGCTGAACGCCTAGCTAGAAGTACTGAGTGCGTTTGAAAAGTGAATTTTTTGTACTTCATTCTTGTAATACTGAGAGCCTGGCTGAAAGCAGAGTGGCTTTGAAAATGTCTTGAAAAAAAAGAAATAAAAACAGTGAACTGATTTTACTATGTTCCATTCATCCTCCAAGGAAGTAGCAATGTATTTAAAAACACTTGAACCCAGATAAGTCCACCTGGGCAGCTGGCCATCTGAAAGACGCTATTTTCTTGACGGAGAAGCTGTACTTCCATTTTATACTTCAATATCCACTGGGAGTGCCTTCTTGTAGAGATGATCAGCCTGGTTTTGTTCTTCATTCTGTTAATACTTAGGGATGGTCAGCCTGGTTATTTTTGTTCATTCTGTTAATACTGAGAGCCTGGCTAGAAGTACATACTAAAAGTATTTAGTGAATACATAATTTAGTTCATAACGGTAGACATATTCTATTTTTTTGGTTTTGAATTTGTGATTTTTTAAGAATAAATACATCTATTCTGTTTTTGAACTTCTAAACTTTTAAGAGGGAATGGAGGAGAAGAAGCACAGGCTCTTAACCATCAAACTTACTCAAACTATTCATAATCTGCAAGTGTATTTAACCCATGGTCCCTCTAGACCAGGTTTAAATCACATGGAAAAGTGGAGTGAATCCACCTAGCAGAGTATTGGCATATGAGTTATCAGGCTAGTTGATTGCTTGTTGCTGGTTGGATTGCAGGCTTTGCTGGGTTGGCTGGATGGCTCTGACTTGCTTGCTGAATGGTTATTAAGCCATATATATATATATATATATATATATACTATTTTGGTTTGTTGTTAGTATACTTCTGTTTTGCTTTTGGAAAAAAATACATTTTATTTTGTTGATGATATATACTAGTCCAAAAAATTACAGAAAGTAACTCCCAATGCAAATTTTCTTTATGAAGAATCAAAAGGAGTTGTTTTTAGTGGGATTTTTGGATTTTAAGGTATTGGAATCTGGTGAAAATTTTTAAGGTAAAATTTCAATTTTTGTTATTTAAACTTGTTTTTGAGTGCATATATGGATTCAACACATTAAAAAACCCTAGGGAACTTTGATTGTGCAACGTTAACATCAAACTTTTGTTTTTAATGAATTTTAACCAGATTTCAGAAAAATTAGACCAGAAAAAACCACCATAAAAACCTTCAAAAAGCTGCACTAAAGACTAATGGAGACATAAAGATTACTTTACATTTAAACCGAACTTTGTAAATAAAGTATTTGCCATTATATTATGTTTTTTTTTTTTACATATGAAAGAAAGAAGTGATAGTGATTTGTTGAAATTGTTAAATAAATTTTTTCAACCAATTTATTATTAAATTCAATGACTTCACAACGATGATAATGGCCCATAAAGTGCCATATATGTTAATACATTATATATTAACCATTGTAAAAACATTTATGTCTCAAAATATTTTCTATACAAGATGCATGCATATATCTAGATTCACTTTTGTGGAAATTTAAAATCAATTGCAAACACATGAAACAATAAAAACAAGTGCTCATAACAAGTTGTTTAACGTGAAAGCTTGAAGTTGAAAACTCCAACTATCATATATTATATATCATGGAGATCATGTAACAATTTCATACAAAGTTTCTTAGTACATCAAGTTGTGAGTACAATCATTGTCACACTAATAAGAAGAAAACTGCAAATCCATGAATTGATTTCTTGCCACTTGCTAGTTTGCTTTCATTGCGCAATCCCTATTGAAGAATAGCTTTGATGTGGTGCAATCAATGCATCACTATAGTCACAACAGATAGTCCATCTTGTTCTTTCACTTACCATTTTGCTCTTTCACTTACCTCTCCAGCAGGTTATGACACTTTGTGAATTCCTTTATTGTGTTGTTGGTTCCGTTAATGGGTCTCTTTACATGAATTAATTATTAATTAATTACTCACTATAACTGGTCTGTCATTGGTCAGATGAACTGAATACAACTAGCTCAACTGAGTTTAACTCCATTAATTGAGTTAAACTAAATAACAACTCCATGAACTGCTCTTACAACTTTGTCATAACTTGGCCATTTCAGTTCTAATTGAGTCCTCCATGCATGAACCACTAGTAAACCTTAAAAATTGCGTAATTCTTTCAGCCCATTGATTTGCCAAATTTGTGCACTGAAACTAAGTGCCCCAAGAGAATAAGTCGTTGTTTATTGTTGGACTATTATTAAGATTTAATAATAATCAACACTTCTATTTTTAGATCGACGATTTATAAATGGACTTCGCCTAATATTCTAAAAATAAAATTTCATTTATTTTTCCAACTTGACCAACCATCTACAGATAACATCATGCAACTTTTGAAATATGATAACCATGTCTAAAAATAGACATAGTCTAAAATAGCTTGCGGGCCCACTTAGTGAAGGCGACTTTTTTCACTAAGCTTATCATCTTGTTGAATCTCAACACTCTTTTTCAACAAGATAGGGATTATCCTTCACCTCGATCTTGCTTTTATGATATTCGAATTTGTTCTTGGTGAATGCCTTCGTCAGAATATTTGCATTTCGATCTTTTGTAAGAATGTACTGAAGCAACATGATTTTTCGCTACACACAATCTCTGATATGATGATATTTGATATTAATATGTTTAGATCTATCATGAAACACAGGATTAATCAAGAGTTTAATGCAACTTTGATTATCACAATGTATCACTGTAGGATTTAAATGTGAACCGAACAAACCGACCAGGATTTTCGTCATCCAGATAGCTTCACATGCAGTTTGACTTGTTGCCATGTATTCTGCTTCTGCTGAATTGAGTGCCACGGATCATTGTTTCTTGCTGTATAAAGAAACTGTCGTAGGTCCAATACTGAAAATCCCTCCTGATGTGCTCTTTCTCTCTGTTGGGCTGCTTGCCTAATCTGCAATCGTGAAGCAATGCAACTTCACCTCATCCGTTTGTCTATACCATAAGCCATACTCAAATGTACCCCTGAGATATCTCAGGACACGCTTGTCTGCCTTCCAAAAGAGCTTGGTAGGCTTAGCCATCGCTTGTGAAAGCTGGTTCATTTCATAGCATATGTCTGGTCTTGTATTAACTAGATACATGAGCAAACCCACCAACTATCGATAAATAGTGGCATCCACTACCTTTGTCGATGTAGCATCCTCTTTCCTCCAATTTCTTGGAAGAGGAGTGTCGATAGGCTTGCAGCCTTGCATGCGGAACTTCTCCAGTATCTCTCGGGCATACTTGCCTTGAGACACAAACAATTCACTTTCCCCCTGCCATATTTCCAATCCAAGGAAATAATGGAGGCCCAAATATTTCATCTCAAACTCCTTTGCAAGATTTGCTTTGCATGAGTGTATCAACTGTTCATCACCCGTTAGTATTAAATCATCAACATAAAGAACAATGATTAAAAGCTTACCCTCCACCACAATTTGGTACAGGTTTGCATTCGCCTCACTCTTGGTGAAGCCAAATCAGTCAGCAGATTGTCGATCTACGTGTAATATTACCAGCTTACGTGGTGCCTTGACCCATACAATGCTCTTTTGAGCCTGCACACATGCGACTCGCTGCTGAAGATCTCAAATCCTTTAGGCTGCTCAATGTATACCTCTTCCTCAATGATCCCATTAAGGAACACAGTCTTCACACCCATCTGATGAATGTGTCAACCCATTTGCGCTGAGAGAGCAAGGATGGTCCTTATGGAAGAATATCGTGCGACAGGTGTAAAGGTTTCTTCATAATCAATTCCCTCGATCTTTGAGAAGCCTCGGGCAACAAATCTTGCCTTATACTTCTCTATGCTCCCATTAGCAGCTTGCTTTACCTTGTAGATCCATTTTGATCCTACAACTGATTTTCCCACCGGCCTTGGAACAATCTCCCAAGCACTGTTTCTGACAATGGAGTCATACTCTTCCACCATGGCATCTACCCATGTGGGCTCCTGCACTGCTTCTTCAAAAGAAGATGGCTCTGTCACGATAGACTTGCTCAATAGAGCCATGTATCCAGTAAATCGGTCAGGTGACTGTCTCTGTCTGTGCTGTGATGTAGGGACTCCTACATTCTGTGCCACATCAAACTCCAGTCTCTCAGCTTCTGTGGTTCGCTTTCTGCCTTGTCTGATGTTTGGTTCTGCATGAGTGTACTCCTCCACTCCATGAATCTCCTCCTGTGGCTGATCCACATCTAGAGGCTCATCTTTGGGAACAAGAAGTTCCTCCTCTGCATGCAAGTGTAGCTCCCTCTCAAGCGACAACTTCATGGCTTTCACCTCATTGAATTTTATATCCCGTCGCACCACAATCATCCGACTGTCTGGCAAATATACACGATAAGTATGGGGTGTTTCTGTGTACCCCACAAATATCCCAACTTCTTCAGTCGGCTCCAGCTTCTTCCTGGCGTCCTTTGTCACATGAATGTAAATAGATGAGCAAAAAATCTTCAAATGAGAAATATCAGGCTTCTTACTAGTAAAAGCTTCTTCAGGTGTACTCATGCCAAGTACTCTATGAAGACAACGGTTTTGCACATAAATTGCAGTGTCGCATGCTTCTGCCCACAAGTGCATCGGTAGGCCCTGGTCATGCAGTATAGCTCGTGCAACACCCACGATCGTTCTGTTCTGTTTCTTCACGACCCCATTCTGCTGTGGGTTATGAGGTGCTATGAGTTCTCTTTAAATTCCTTCTTTGCTACAAAAGTCTTTGAATTCGTCCGAGATGTATTCACCACCATTATCGCTTCGTAGAGCTTTCACTTGCTTCCCCGACTCCTCCACCAATGCTTTAAACTCACAGAACTTTGAGAATGTTTCACACTTCTTCTGCATGAAGAAGTTCCAGCATCTACGAGAATAGTTATCAACAAATATAACATAATACCTGTGTTTTGCTGTTGAAGCAATCGAGAAAGGTCCACACACGTCTGTGTGAATTCTCTCCAAGATTGCCGAAGCACGATTTTCCTTCTCATGAAAGGCGGTCTTCACAAACTTACTCATAGTACATCCCTTGCACTGATCTGACTGCGCAAGAGTACCCTTGGGAAGTCTAGTTGAAATCTGCTGCAAAATCTTCAAAGCGCCATGGTGAAGATGGCCCTATCTCATGTGCCATAATTCGGCCTCATCCTGGCTCACCACTTCTTTTGCTTTGCCCACCATTGCAGCGCAACCATCTACCTCCAGCGTGTAGAGATTCTTAACTAGAATCCCTATCTTCTTGGTTTGACCCGTTGTTTTATGTCGAAGGAAGGCTTTTTACTCACTGAAAACAACATCATAACCTTTGTTTTCCAACATTGCGACCGAGACCAAGTTCTTTTTCAGACCTGGAACATGCATAACATCCTTCAACAAGAATGGATTACCGGACTCCCTCTCAAAGGTAATGGTCCCAATGCCAGTCGCACTATATCGACCGTCGTTGCCCATCTCTATATGCATCTGGAGCTCCTTCTCCTCCAAGTCACTAAACAACTCTTTGTCTCCCGTCATATGGAAAGACGCACCACTATCAAGATAGCATACGAATCCCATATAGCTTGAAACCAAGCATGCGATCAAAGAGAAATCAAGTTCAAATTTCGAGGCTAAGGCCTCTCTAGCTGCAGCTCCAACAACCTTCTTGTTCTTCTTCTTCTGTGGGCAGTTAGTGGCGAAATGCCATGTTCATGATAGTGAAAACACTTCACTTTGGACAAATCCTGCTTCTTGCCTTTAGCATCCGATTTTGAAGGAAATTTCTTCCCCTTCCCTTTCCTATTCATCTTCATTCTTCGATGAAGAGCCATCCCTGGTACCTCGCCTTATCTCTTCCTGCACAAGATCCGACCAAAGTCGCTCCCATCCCCAACAGTTTCTCCCGTCCATTGACATAGTCTTTGTAGCTATGCCAACTCTTCGGAAGCCCAAGGAGAGCCAAGCTCACCAAGTCTTCATCATCGGCAGTAATCCCCACACTTCCCAGTTCATCCCTACAGTGGACAAACTTCGTGAGATATTTTGGAATACTATTGCCCTTCTCCATTTTTATTTTTTATGAGCTTATCTTTCAGTGCCAACTTCCTCTGGTCGCTGCTGCTTTTGAACAAATCTGTCAAAGCCTTCCATATTAAGAATGAAGTGGCTTTCTCGTGAAGGCTGGACACAATATGGTCCTTCACACCTTCCAACAAAATTCTTCTTGTCTTTGCTATCTTTTTTTGCCATGCGTCAAGTAATGCAGCATTGCTAGATCCCGGCTTAAGAACATCGCTATCGACGAACTCCTTCAGTCCATTATCCTCCAGCACCGCCTCCATCCTATCCTTCCAGTCTATGTAATTCAAGTCCCATTGAAAGACATTTCAATGTATACTCAACTTCTGCACCAAGAATTTTCTGTAGCAAATTCGAATTGTCCACCAGCGGAAACTCAACAATTCTTCACAATTGCAATCTTCAAGAATTAACACTGCTCTGATACAATTTAGAAATTATATACAAGATGCATGCATATATCTAGATTCTCCTGAACTAACAATATTTACCTTCTTGCTAAATACATAATATTTCCACTGTTAATCTTTTGCAGAAAATTAAAATCAATTGTAAACACATGAAGCAATAAAAACAATCGCACATAACACAGTTGTTTAACGGGAAAGCCTGAAGCAGAAAACCCCAAATATCATATATTATGTATCATGGAGATCATGTAAGAATCTCATACAAAGCTTAGTACATCAAGCTCTCAGTACAATCATCGTTACAAACTAATCAGAAGAAATTTGCAAATCCATGCACCGATTTCTTGCCACCTGCTAGCTTGCTTCCACTGTGCAATCCCTGTTGAAGAATAGCTTTGAATGAATTCGAATTACCCTTGCCTTGACTGCGCAATCCTCATTGACAACTCCAATGTGTATGTGGTGCAATCAATGCATCACTATAGTCACAACAGATAGTCCATCTTGCCCTTTCACCTACCTCTCCATTGGGTCTCCACTGGAACTGACATGCACTGTAGTTAACTGCTGTATTGTTCAGTTGATTAATGGGTTATTATTTGTGAATTAATTAACTAATTAATTCACTCCACTCTCACTAGTGTATCATTTAGTTAGACTAGATACAACTAGCTCAACTGAGTTTAACTCCATTAATTGAGTTAAACTGAATAACAACTCCATGAACTACTCTTCCAACTTTGTCATAACTTTGCCACTTCAGTTCTAATTGAGTTCTCCATGCATGAACCACCAGTAAACCCTAGGAATTGCGTAATTCCTTCAGCCCACTGATTTGCCAAATCTGTGCACTGAAATAAGTGCTCCAAGAGAATAAGTTGATGTTTATTGTCGGATTATTATTAATAGCTAATAATAATCGACAGTTATATTTTTAGATCGACGATCTATAAATAAACTTCGCCCAATATTCTAAAAATAGAATTTCATCTATTTTTCCAACTTGACCAACCATCCACAAATAGCATCCTGCAACTTCTGAAATATGATCACCATGTCTAAAAATAGACTTGCCCAAAAATAGCTTGCGGGCCCACTTAGTGAAGGCGACTCTTTTCAGTAAGCGCATCATCTTGTTGAATATCGACAATTAATTTCAGTAAATTTAAATTAGGTAGGATAGCCATTAAATAAATAATTAAACAATAATAGTAATAATTTTAAATGGGTTATTATTAAATTAGATATAAAATAAATAAATAAATAAATTTATTTATTTATTTATTTTTTCGAAAAAATTAAAATAAATGGTTAAATTAATAAAAAATTTCAAAAAACTGGTCGACCCTTTTTCATCTCTCTTTTTCCACTATTTATTGACCCTGATCTATTCTCTTCTTTGTAGGTTGTCTTGATGATGATTCTTGATTTAGGCTCGAAACATAGACTAAAAATGACGACTGTGGATATTCCGAGTTTCACATCTGAAAAACATACACATTGCCAAATGGGCACACAAATTACAAAATGAGCAAAGAATGATTGTTGTCAAATTTAAAGTTTTGACAAAAGAAACAAAACAAATATACCAAATGGGCATCAAATTTGATAGATGGGCAATCACAGTCTATAGAGAGCAAACATAAACATGGACATATTACGATGGTCAACACTGGTCAAACAATCGATTTTTGACTTGTAGTCAAGCTTAGTCTTGCGGTCATATCCATACTATGGTCAATTATGGTCAATGGTCAAACTCAAACTCCGTCCAATTTTAGTTAGTTCAGCCTCTTTCTGTCACGTGTGGATACTCTAAAAGAGAGAAGATGTGATGATGAATGATCAAAATGAGGATGTCACATTATGTATATATACTTGTCAAATGGGGTTGAATTTGACCAAGGGACACACCTTTCATGGTGGGGCCGACTTATCTTTTTTGAGCCTACATGATGCCACAAATGTACATATCCACATATGAGTAGATTACAAACATTCCTAACACAAGAATATAGATTACATTCGTACAATCCTCCCTCTCAAACATCAATCACTCTTGCTAAGTCTATGCTCGAGCCCAAGAATATGACCATTTGGTGACTAGAGCAAAAATTTCTCGTAGTCCACTCCCTCTTTCTGGGAGAACCCTCTTGACACAAACCTTGCTTGTTACTTCTCAATGTTGCCATATACTACATGAAATATTGCATTGGAAGTCTCCATAATTCTCCCTTTCTTCAAAAAACTCCACTCAGTAGGCCATGGAAGAAAAAATTATAACAAAAAAAAAATACAAAGACAAGAGGCTGACCTAAAAAAAAAGATAATAGTAATAATCAAGGAAAAAATATTTAGTGCTTATCTCTTGATTATGGAAGAATCTGCTGAGGGTTGTAGGGAATTTTCAACTCCCTCTTTATCCTCACCTCCTTGTAGAAATCAATGAAGTCCCTTTGCAATCTCATTAAGCTTAGATTCATTTGAATTCTTATAAGGTGGATGCTCATCTTCAACATCAATTGCTAATGCATGTTGTTGGCTTGAGGGGGTCTAGACCTAGGTTCAGAGTAGTTGCGCTACCAAAAAAACCCTCTATTATCGACTCTTTTGGCAACAATCTGCTGCACAAACCGAAGTCTCACCCAAGGCAATATTGGGGATGCTAGATCCATGTTTCTACATCCAAAGGGATAATAGGACATGTATTTATTGTTATGCTTATTCCTTATGCTTTCCTGAACTCCGCAGATGCAAATATACTCTTACAGTTTATGCCCTATTCATCAATTACTACTATCGCGCACCGCACCTTTATCAGTTTCATGCATTAATCAACCCAATACAACATATATAAACATCATAAAATACTTTTCTATGTATAAGCAATCATACATGACTTCACGATACATAAAACAACATCAAATATAAATCAGAGACAAATTGCGCAATTACACAGAAATACTTCAGAACCTTCCTTCTCTTTATTGATAACATGTCTTTCCAGTACAATCCTTCTTCGACTCGCGCACTCAACTGCAGGCGGTCTGTGCACATAGCTGCAGACCAAGGGCCTCCACACACATAGTTGCGGAGCCTCCCAAAGACCCAAAACAAACAAAAACACAGATAATTCAGTTTGCGCTCATACATTCATCATATTATTCATGTCTCTGACTCAACATGAATTCGCTTTATATAACTTTATTTCTTACAATACCATGGTCTGCAAACCATGGGTGGAGCTCAAAATATTCATAAACAACCCGATCCCTTTACAAAAAGAGGCGATTTGACATATCCCAAAGCCCCTAAGACTCTAAAACTCTGCACGATTGGTTTATTTTCGTTGGATCGCGCACTCCACTTCCTCAAAATGTGGAATATTTTACTCAAAACTAAACCAAGTTGGGCCCTGCCCAACATACCCCTGACACTCACATGTGACTCGTACCGAGTCACTTAGTTGGTGCACCCTGAGTCTTTGCTTTAATGTTTCCATAAGCATCCTTCTATGGCTAAATCATTTCGACGCATTGCTTTTCGTCCTGGCATACTTCTTCCAACAACTTTGTTATGGAGGGCCTGACTGTTTTCTGAAGAATATCTTTCTGCGTATGCTGTAGATTTTTTAGCTGGCTATCCACTATCTGCGATAGATGAATAGCCTCATCTCCCCATGGTTGCGTTCTTGTTGAGATGATCTGTTCCTTTCTCCGCAGCTCGTCGATCTGACTTTGTAGAAACTTGCCTTCTTGAAGACGGGCGAACCATTGTGCAGGGGCTAGGGTCTGCGTCGTCACCTTAATCTCATCAAATTGTTTCTGTTTGTCCCGAATTTCTGATTCAATCTACTACACATGTGGATCCTCCTGCAATGACGTCCATATTTCCATGGTGTCTTCAAATACCTTGCCATAGTGCTCGACTGTGGCTGAGATACTCTCCAAGGCAACCTTCATTTTTGCTTCATGCTGCTTGCGTACTTCTGGTGGTGTAGCTGGCTGCAACTTCAACTGTAACTCATGAATATGCATCTGAAACTCAAAATTAATCCTATCCATCTCAGTCTTAGACTATTTAATTGTAGTGGTGAGCTTCTCAATATTTTCCTCTGGTATCACCTCGGCTTGGATCTGGAGGTCGGGCAACTTACTGTAAGCTTTAGTAATAATCTCCTCCAGTTGCTATCTGGGTGCTGTTGCCTCATTGCGGTCTTGTATTTCCTTCTGCATGTCATCGAACATGTGCTTGTTATCTTGCTTTACTTCCTTGATGACCATCAAGGCACGCTGCTCATGCACCTTCAATTCCTCCGTAACTCCCTGCTGAAAATCGTGTAGCGCCTGGATGGACAACACAACGAGATTTACACTAATGTTTCGCTAGTGCCACACATTCAAGATCTTCTACGTTCTCAAAATGAAATTCTCCTTTGGGTACCTGCAGAGCACGAAACTCAGTCGTTAGCACCATTTGTTGCAGTGGCTACACTGTCTGCTTCTCTGGGGCCGCGATTATTTGAGTCACGCTTGCTTGGACCGCGCTCGCTTGTACTTTCAACTTGTTGATGCCCTATTGCACTTCCATCAATACAACCTTGTATTGATCTTCAATGTTGCTCCACAAGTCCTTAGTGACATGCATCACTTTGTCACCAATCTCATCTAAGTCCCCTTCAATAAGGATTGGCTAGTCCGTTCCAGTGGTTCTATCGGACTTGTACTTCTTCCTTGCACCTCTCTCAGTAGGTACCTTTCGCCTCTTTACAATAAACTGGGGGTCTATTGTCGTTGTATCCTCTAAGGAATCCTCACCGCCATGATTACCTCCTATAGTTTCTTCTCTGTCCTTCTCAGTCTCTGGTCCTGCTTCTTGCTCAGTTTCTTTCCTTAGGTTCTTCTTCGTGACTCTCTTCGCAGTGGTAGCTTGCCCACTGGTTCCTTTCTATTCTGTTTCTGGGGGAGTCAATTAATGACTCGAACATCGACATAGAATCTGCGCAAGATCATCCTCAGTGACCAAATATAGCAGTGGGTGCCATTCCTATTCAGAATGCATGCGTGTGCGGATGTAAACACGATGAAAATATGCTTTAAACTATGCAATCACGCTTATTCTTAAAAAAAAACTAGTGATAACCTCAAATTTTGGATCACCACTGTGCGCAAATCCATCTCCAATAAGACCCTAAATAACTTGTTCTCTGTCGCCTGGGTCGGCTCCATAGAAAACCATAGAGAGGCATACCTCGCACATATCAGGGTCCACAGTGGGGAACTGGCACTCGTCGAGTTCTCTCCATGCCATCAGTGCTGTCCAGAGAAATAACCAGACATAGTGGAATTGCTTGCCATCCTCCTAGGCATCTCAACGCTCATCTAGAAAAATCCTGACACAAATATCCAACCCAGTTATTCTGGATTCCTTTGCAGCACTGCGTAGCCAAAGACACGATTGGTATCGACACCTCATCTTCTCAACACTTCTGCATAATATTTCCAACCAGAATGTGTGCGGTGAAGCGCAGAGACTGATTATGGATCGAGTTGATAAAGTAGCCTCGAGATTTATTTATTAGGCCATATTTCTCCATCTTATCTGCAACTGCCTTATCCTGATTTTTCCCGACAAACTCGTCGGTGGGGTTCAATCCTTGGCATGGAAGCATGGTTATCCGTTGGATAAGCATATTGTCAATGGGGATTTTCTCACCCAAACAAAGACATCCATCATGCACTAAGGCCAACAATTGGCACACAGATATGGTGTTGATGTTGCTGTGCCAGAAATGCGGAACATAAAGCATATTCAACGACCTTGCTCGTTGATTTCCGGCTGCCCACCTAAGTGGCTCTAACCTTGTCACTCTGATTTCTTCATAATAGACAACACACAAGTATTTGATAGGATCGAACTGGGGATACTTGCTCCAGTCATTAAAATCCCAGTCCTCCATGCACAATTGTGGCACCTTCGCCAACAAATCTCCCTCAATGGGCACGTCCTCTGGTAGCAACGATGTAAATATTTTGGACTTGCCTGTGTCTGGGTCCTTTATTGATTTGAGAGTGGACTTCCTCGGTGGCATATACAGTGGCAACCTGGAAATGAGTTCCACATATTTTGCGTCAATATCCTCTAGCATACCAGCCATAAATTCTTCTTCGGAGTCTTGAACCTCCATTGGATGCTTTTGCTTATCCAACCTCTCCTTAGTCCACTGTTACTTAGTGATATTCTTCCGAGGCGACTGTCTGACATGGTGCTTCTTCGACTGTTTTTTCTTTTGCACTTTTTCTAGGACAGACTACCTCCTTGGGGACCTCGATCCAATCATATGCACTGGTGGTGTAACAGTCATGATATATCGGAGCCCTTCAGATAAATTTTGCTTCAAGCTCTTTGAAAGTGTTGCGAGACATGCAACGAGTCGCTCGGTTCCCATTTAGGCGAAAAATCACAAATCTAATTCTCAACGAAAAAAGTGTCAAATTGCGGAGCATGATGCAATATTTATAACAAATTTGAATTTTGGATCCCATTATTTTCTTCATATTCACTTCATAAAGTTGGATTAGGCAGTAGATTTTCCCATCTATGCTCATTAAATGCATTTTCCCCGCTCCTTTTAACGGAAACTTTCATGTCAAATCAATTGTTTCATCTCCAGCGGTCATATTTCTGATGAACTTCAAAGAACTTGCCTTCATAGCGTGGTAATTCCTCCCTCGTCGGAGCTCTCTTCGACTGCGATATATTCCTAAGTTTTGCGCAGTAACCCATCTTCGGAAAAGTCCTTTTTCTGTAGATTAGTTTATAGTCTTGTGCCCCCTTTCAACTGCATGTGGCACTAATACTATTTCCCATTCATATAGTCATCACAAAGTTCCAGGGAAATAGTCGTCCTTGTATAGATTTAATCTACTTCCATTCACTCGTCCTGGCATCATCTGACCATCCAACTTTGCAACTTGAATTGCACCTCCCTCCGAGACGTGTCTGATAATATATGGTTCCAACCAATGCTTTTGGAACTTTTCGGGGAACTTCGCGAACTTACTATCATACATCAACACCAAGTCTCCTTCCTGAAATATTTTATGCTTGATATGCCTATCATGCCAGGCTTTTTCCATTGCTTTTGGTACTTGCTAATGATATCCTTCAATGAATCTGTATTCCTCAAGAGCAAGTGACTGTTCCAACCTTTCTTCCATGATATCACTGTCTGCGATATTTGTTACTGCTGCACTTCTTAGACTAGGCACAATATATTCCATAAGAATAACTACTTCATGTCCATAAACCATCCTAAAATGTGTATGTCCTGTCAACTTCTTGCATGATGTTGTCCTATATGCCCATAATACTGTTGGAATTCTCAAATCCCAATCATTCCTGTTGACATTGCATACTTTTGTGAGAAAATTCTCCAAAATATTGTTAAAAGCTTCAACTGTTCCATTTTCCTGAGGGTGATAAAGTGTGCTCTTCTGATGACGCACTTGGAATTCTTCAGTCAATGCCTCAATGGTGCTATTAAATAAATGTGACCCTTTTTCATTCATCAAAATCTTCGGGCACCCAAATATGGACATAATGTATTCAAAGATGATCTTCGTAGCAGTATCTGTGATGCATGTTGGGTGTGGAGCCTGATTATCTTGTTTATTTTGTATCACAGCATTGGACCCCTGTACCTTAATGGTGCCATCCATAATTAAACGTTGCCTGGGGGGTCCAGGGGGGGGGGGCTGCAACTTTATGGAGGCCCCCCCCCCTGGCGGGGGGTTTTGGGGGCAGCGCCCCCGAAGCTAAAAACAAATGTAAAATTGCCTTGTAAAAGTATAGTAATTTCTAGTCAATTTGGGCCGTTCATTAGGCGGATGATCTGATGGTAGAACTTATGTTTAGTTTAGGGTTTTTTTCCCTAGAAGGAAACCCCTCTCTTTGTATGAGGGTATTGTATTGCGGTTGTGTATGGTATGAGTATTTCTCAGCGCGAGAAATAGATAGGGAGACGGTGAGAGAGAACAGAGGATATTACAGCGGATCTGCTGTAGGTTGTGTCTCTTCATTTTGCTGGATAATAGAAAGGAAGGACTGGTTGTTCGAGGTGGACGTAGCCCAAACTGGGTGAACCACGTATATCTGTGTCTCTCTCTGATTTTATGTGTTTTGTGTGCTTGTGTTTTCCGCATATTTTATGTGTTGCATTGCTCTGTAATATTTAATTTTCTAACAAAGCAATCCTTTATTGGCTTAGCTTCAACCCATATGGTCAAATAACCAGTGGCACTGATGATATACCTCGCGATAGTCTTCTTCCCTGGTGGATTAATCGGTCCAACAAAGTATATTTCCCACTTATCGAATTCCTGCAAGGTCACTTGTGGATTTAAAGGGATTTCATCTCTCCTAGATGGTCTTCCTATTCTTTGACAAGCATCGCATGATCTATAATATTATTTTGAATCCTTGTGCAATGTAGGCCACCACAATCCAGCTCTCAATCTTCTGCGTAGTCGCTTTTCCTGCATAATGTCCTCCTGCAACTCTGCCATGAGCTTCTTCTAAAATGCTCTATTTTTCATGCTCAAAGACATTTGCACAGTATTTCATCTAACCCCATTTTATGAAAATGTCCGGAAATAAAAGAAAAATCAGTTGTCTTGACTACCAACTTCTTTTTCTACTACGTGGTATACTCCGCAGGTGCCATCCCTATATTCAAAATCTGAATAATGTCTGCGAAGTGATCATCTGCAACCTTTATTACAAATAACTGCGCACCTGACAGGTTCTTTTCAATGCTCCTGGGTTCTTCACTAGTCCCTATCCTTGAAAAATGATTAGAGTCCCGCATTCAATCGTACCAGATTAACTATAACTTCAAAGTTATGCTCCTGAAACAAAAACAACCATATACAAATATTCCCTCCCAGAACAAGCTTTTTCACCAAATAATTCAGCACAGAGTGATCTGTGAACATCTTAAAGTGCGCTCCTAATAAGTAATGCCTGAATTTCTGTAGTGTGGTGAGCCTTGGTATTGCACCAAGAGTGTTGCAACTCCAGGGGCTGCCCTAATTTACTTTATCAACCTGGGGTTCATACAAACTTGGAGATGACAGTGCTATATACGCAACATATGCACTTTGTTCATGTCATCCTCTTCCGCTTTACGAAAGGGTGCTATTTATAAGGGTTCTCAGTGAAGTTTGTCACACTTCAATGAAACTAAATTAAATTTCAGAAAAGAAATGTCAGGAATGAAACTAATTTAAATTGCATAAAATAAATGATAGGAATGAAACTAATTTAAGTTGTAGAAAATGAAGTGACTGAAAAGAAACTAAGCTATATTGCTGAAAAGTAATGACGGGAATGAAACTAGTTCTAAACAACACTTAACTTGGCAAAATGGCTAAATGAATTTTACTTATCCTATCATCTATCTACCATGCTCTTATCCATGCAACTAGGCTATCCATGACTTAATTCTAACTAACAAGAGTTAATTTGCAGTTTGGATGAAAAAGGGCTAAAAGAGGTTAATGGGAGGTTAAACACATGAAATGAGGTTTGGAAGCGGAATGAGGGGGGTTAAAACCTTAGAAAACTTGATTATAATGTGAGAAATGACTTTGGAGTGGAGATAATGGAAAAAAACTTAGAAGCGGGAAGAGAGGGTTTAAAACCTTATTATAGCGCAAGAAATGTCTTTGGTGCAAAAAGAACTCAAGAGCGACGTGGCAGAGTGCGATGGAGGTAAAAGTTGCGATGTGCGATGTTGCAATCGCAACTTCGCAAGTTTAAATGGATAGCGGTAAGGACTTAACGGAATGAACTAAGATGTGCAACGTGCGATTTGCGCTGCGGTAAAGGTTGCGGGCTGCGATTTGTGATGTGGGAAGAACTGCGGGATGCGATTTGCGATGTGTGAAGAACTACGGGATGCGAATTGTGATACCGCAATCGCAAGAACGAGCGGTAAGTGTTAAGGGTAAGATCGAAAGGATACGAAGTGCGATTGACGTGGCAGTGGGATCGACAGCAGGGCGAGATCGCACTATCACAATCGGCGAGAACAAAGGTAAGTGTTTAAGGGTGAAAGGCAAATGTTGCGAAGTGAGATTTGAGATTTTGCAAGATCGCAATCGCAAAGAGCGAGTGGTGAGCATTGAAGGTAAAAGATAAATATTGCGATCTGTGTAGTGTGATGTATGGCGGAGAGAATTTCGAGGAGGAAGGCGAAGGTCGGGTTTCAATGGTTTTTCAAGTGTTTAGCGTTAAAACGAGTTTGGAGACAGTGATCGATGGAACAAAGGAATAAGGCAGGCAATCGACAAAGGACAGTAGTAAGTCTGTAAGACAAAAGGTAAGAGCTGCGAAGTGCGACTGCGATGTACGATGGTGGGATTCTCGAGGAGAAAAGGCGAAGGTCCAATTTTTGGTGGTTTGGAATGGTTTTTCATGTGTTTTGCATAAAAAGGGTAGGCAGCCATGAACGAAGAAAACAAAGAAATAAGGCTTTGAAGGGCTAAGTGCGTTAGGAAAAGAAAAAGGTAAGTGTAGCAATTAAAAGAAGTAGAAAACAGGAGGAATTGGAGGCGTAACAAAATCAGTTTTTGGGTCTGTGGGAAGACTCACCCTCCTTGAGCTCTATTGACAGAGATGAGAGGGGGAGGCTTGGCCACATCTTTTGGAGTTTTTCTCCTATACTCTTTAATCATAAGCAAATAAAAATAAAACAATGAACTGAAAGCAAAGACTAAGCAACAATGAAACTATTAGAAACAGATCTAACTAAATGGCAGAAGCAAAACTAGCTAAATGACAGAAAGGACAAGGTAGTAACAGCAGAGAAGCTGAGGCACATGGGTTGGGCCCTAATACATGAGCCCAACTCTCTGGAATTAAATCAGTAAAATGGATTCTGTCTACTCATTGCATTCAAAATGAAATCTTATTACATCCCGAAGGCATTAAATAACAAAATCCTAATAGCTTGCAACAAAAGTTCTGGATGGAATCGAATCATTGACTAACTAAACAAATCCTTTCTAGCTCTAGCTATGCTCTATTTATTCTATAGGGCAGCTACTAACAACTCCCTTGAAAATGGTGATTGATTCCACTTGAATCCCAGTAAACATAGATCAAGTACTCTTCGTCTTCAGTTGCTTGACTGCCTCTTGGAATTCGAATGGCAGGAGACTCCAAGTGAAATATGGCTGGAGTGCACCTGGTCTTGAGTTGCTTGGATGCCTTTGACAGTTAAGGAGGGTGGACAACCCCCTTGAATCTCTCCAATATTTCTCCCTAATTTCCTGATATTATGCTCATTTATTATTCAATATTGATGTCTCAGTGGTAGGGAGAAAGTCCCTAAATCATCTCCTTCTCCACATTTGCATAATATGACCAATATTATCACAATATTCTACAAAAATACTCAATATTAGACACAAATATGCAATTACCCTTAAAATTTCCTGAATTGGACTAACTCTATTGAGCAAAAATATGGCACATGATAAGAATACAATCAAGAGAAACAAGAAACCGGCCAACCAGAAATGATAAACTATCAACCTCGGTCCCGGAGAGAGGAAAAGAAACAAGCAAGGAGCTACAACATGTGACTAGAGGGCTGGAAAGCCTCCACACGAAGTTTTTTCCCTTTCTTTTTGTTGACTTTAACCCATCCATCCTGGTGTGTATGAGCTAGGACGATTTGAAGACTGGAGTTCTCCAAATGGGGGATCTTCTTATCTGAATCGGAAGAGGAGGACTCATGAATGCGTTTCTGAGTGATTGTAGTATATGGAGGATGCTCAGGTGCAGCGGTGGACAAGCCCTTCGTCTAAAGAGCATGATCCAATTCTGCATCACTCCCTTCATCTTCTGAACTCGAGGATTCAGAGTCAACAACTGGTGGCGGGGTACAAGGAATCCATATTTTGGATTTGGACTTTGTAATGTTTTCCTTTTTCTTTTTTGCAGGGAATGTGGGGCAAGAGTTTTGCAGATGCCCTGTTTAGTGACAATGGCGGCAACGGAAGGCAGTTTTCTCGTAATCTAATATCTGAGTCCAAACAAAGTCGCCTACCTTGATGATGATTTGGTTGGGCAGGCCATTGCTTATGTCTAATTCCACACATACTCTGGCATATGTGTATAGACCTTGATTTTCCCTCCAATAATCTGCCGTTAAAAAGCGGCCCAAGGCGTTGCCTATTCCTTTATAGACTGCAAGATGCCATAGATGGGCTGGTAAGTTGGGAAGCCTGACCCAGACAGGTGTCCTGGTGATGACTGTTGTGGCTGGGTCGAAATCTGGGAACCATGGGGTTAAGAAGAGCCCTGCTGTTCCCAAAAACCAAGGACCTTCCTCAAAGACCTGTTGATAATCCTTAGAGTGATCCTTTTGAATCCTTAGAGTGATCCTCTAAGAATCATTTTGAATAGAAGCTGACCTTGCAATTGTGTGTCCAGTTAGCGTAGATCCATTCATAGAGTTTCTTTGTACGCGGCCAAAGTCCATTAAATCTGCATATGATGGCTTTTTCTGCAAATTTTTGAAGATTTTTTGTGAGATCTGGATGGGAGATCTCAACAGAGGGAAAATTCTCCAATTTGTCAACCAGAAAAGGCTGGGGCTTGGGGGCTTCAGGGGGTTTGACGTTCTGAGAATGTACAACATCTTTGTATGACAAATTAGGAGCTGAAGATGACTGTCCAGCTATGCCTCCTCTCAAACGAAGGGTTAACACAATATAATCATTTCTGTTAATGTTGTAAACAGAGAGGGGAAGAAGGTCCTCAAGTTGTTTACCTTGGTAAATAAGTCTCTGGAGGACCGAAGGTATCCCTATCCGATGTTCCAGATTTAGCTTGAGATTTTGCACCAGGTCCGAAGAACAAACCCATTGCAATATGGTTTTGCTTGAGAGTTGCAAGATATGGATTTGAAATGAGGCAGAGTAATTTCTAAGATCTGGATCTACACGGCTACTGTGGTTATGTATGAGAGGAGGAGCCGCCTCCATTTTTGCTTCAGTGTTGGCGCAGTGAAGGAGCCCATCCTTAGCTTGTTTCCCATTTTCCTTTATGTAGCAGCGCGTGACCATGAGGGCTGGTGCTAGCTTGAAAGGGGTCGATGCGCAGCTTAACTTATGAGCGCGATGTCCCGCAGGGCCAAGCAGAGGCCAGTCAGCGGCGGTAGAACGAGAGTTGGCTGCTGGAAAGCTGGTGTACTCACCATTGCAGCTCCGGTCCATCAGCCTTCCTCTAGCAGAGCTGCACGTCCAAGTATTACTGACCCTTCTCCATTCACGTGCGCGACTACAGCTAGAGGGATCCCTAACCTTGCCGATGAACTCCAAGATTTGATTATCTTCATTTCCGGGGAAGGGCACTGCTTTGCCCTTGCGATTGTGGTCTCGATCTATTGGAGTCTGAAAAGCTGCGGGCTCTGCTCTCTGGCCATGGCGGCGGCCAGACCTAGGAACCCTAACACAAGCGGCAGCGGAAGCGAAGCTCATGTTTTTTTAAGGGATTATTTCACTTATAAGAAAACATTATTAAGTGTAGAAGGAGAGATTTAATATATCCTTTTATGTGCATAATGAAGGTAGATGGGCTTAAGAAAGGTTAGATGGGCCTTATTTTATGTCTAATTTAGAGGTCCATCATCACCCCCCTACTGAAACTGTTGCTCATCTTCTGAGCAACCTATTCATCCTCCATGCCTTATGGTTCTTCTTGCATGCTGGCTTTTTTCATTTTCTGTTTCTTGGGCCATGCGCTGCTCCCCCTGCTAATCTTCTTGCTATTCTACTTGCATTTCTTTTTGTAGGTGCTGCATGGAGGTCCTTAGGTGCCTTAAGAAAATCTATTTTTCATGCCAAGAGGTGGTGGGTCCACCTTTTATTCTATTTTTCTTCCTTTTATTTTTTCTCTTCTTTTTTCTTCTTCTTTTCCTTCTTTTTTTGCCACCTTTTTTTTATTGCATACAAAATAAACTCAAAGTTCCTTTTTTTCTTCTTCTATTAATTGAGTTCACCATTGGTTATCCCTTTGGCACTCCTTGTCTTTTATTACAATGAACTGCTTATTGCCCACTTTCTCAAGTCCTTTTATTTTTTCCTTGTTCATTTTCTTGGTGGAAAAAGTGAGGCTAATTGTTAGATAAGGTTGAGGTTTCTCTGCTACTGATTTTGGCTATATAAAAAATTTCCTTCTCACAATTTTTAATGTTTTATTAAGCTAAAATAGATTCGAAAAAAGGGTTAGATGATTTCATACCTGAGCCTTACCATTGATTTGTTTTTGCATGTGATATTGAAGCTGCTGATATGGCTGTTGAAGCTGTTCTGAAGCTGCATATGATAATCTTCTTGAGGTCCTTTTGGAGCTTCTGAGCATAGGAGGAGGAAGCCCAAGTTTGAATACCTTTTACTAAAGTGTTGACTAAATTTTATTTTTGTGTCAACTTGCTGTTTTTTGCTTGCAAAGGTTGGAGAGCATTTGTATTCATTAGAGAGAGATACATGGAGAAATACATTTTTTTTTCTTTTTTTTTTGAAGGCCTACTAGCTGCCTCAATGTGGTTTTCAACTAGAAGGTTTGCCTAGGTGCCTCAAAGGAGGTTTTCACCTAGGATATTTTATTTTCCTTTTTTTTTCTTCAACCCAATGACCGCCTCATGGAGGTTTTCAATTAGTGAGCCAATCTCAGATTGCTCAAAAGCAGTTTTCACCTGAGATTTTATTCTTTTTCCCTTTTTTCTCTTGTTTTTTTTCCTACTCTACTTGAAAAAAAAAAACCTTTTTTAAGTATATGAATACTTCCAATGGAGCCATGTGCACATCAAGATGACAAATAAAATAAGGTGCACACTTGGAATACATGTTCTGACATGTACCTGAATATAAGAGATGAATTACTTTGACTGGGATTGCATCAAGTACTATTGGAAAAGAGTGCATTGCTGCAACTTAATCACTGTTTGGAACCATATGTCAATATAGTTTTGATGCCCCTAGTTCACTTGCTGAGTTGGATTACCTTGGATGTCCTCTTATATTATGGCAGTCAAATCTTCCTATTTTTGCTGTTTTTTCTCTTGAACACATGGAGGAAATGCTGGTAAACATGAGGGAACTCTTTCAACATATGATTCTGATATCTGCTCTTCATCAAGTGCAACACTTGATTCTTTGATCTCCTCATTCGAATCTATTTATTCTTGAGGTTTTCCTGCAATGACATTAAGAAGGTCCCTCTTTGAAATACCTTTCTTGAACTAAGATGCAGATAATTTAGATCAAGAGGATATGCTGGGTAGTGTTGCACCTAAGCATTGTAAGTGGGCTGATATACTTCATGGTGTGGGTTTGGAAATGATGGTACAAGTATTTGAGTGGGGGTGGATATATGAGATGGATGTGGTTGAGGCTGTGGTTGTGGTGGAGGTGGATGGTATGGATAGCATGGATTTGGGTATGAAGGATATGGAGGGAAATATTGAGGATATTGTGAATTTTCCCAATAAGGACCTTGCTAACCATGTTGCCAATATTGGTTTTGGGGTTGAGATGGCCAAGGTTTCCGAGGAGGGAGTGTGTCCCAATTAGTTTGAGATGGATGTGAATAAGCTTGAAATTGTGAAGTGGGTCCTTTGCATCATATAAATTTGATTAGGATGCCAGGGTATCCCTGGAGCTACATAACATAGCTTCTTTGGTGATTGCCTTGCTCCATCGTCCTCCTGGTAAACTTCCTTAAACCCAGGGAATGATGAACAACAATTACTAGCATACGATTCTGCATGGATAAAATTTATCAACATCTTCTTTTTGCTCAATTTAATTCTTAACACTTCTACTTGTTCACTTAGATTGCTAAGAATTTATGTTTTAAAGTTATCAAGAAAATTTCCAAGTTCATCTTGCCTTATCAATGTTGATGTTGGCTTAATTACTCTTTCCCTTCCTCTTGATATGCGCTTGCATGTTTCACAAATTTCTTCAAATGACACTTGATATACATCTCCTTTGTTCATGAGATTAAGGATATCAATCCACTCATCCCTAATTGTTCTAAGTAAGAGGGATTTTAGTGTGTCAAATCCTAGATGATGCAATTTTGCCCTCTTAACATTATACATGAACCTCTCTATTAGATCCTCAAGGCTCTCATCTTATTCTTGGTTCATTCTCAAAATTTCTTCTCTAAGATCAAGGTCTTTGTATTTTTCTAGAAATATCTTTTGCATATCATTCCATGATCTTATTGAATTAGTACCTAGACTCATGACCATTTAAGAGCTCTATCCTTCAATGTTGCAGGAAATAATCTCAGTTTTTGAGTGTGTGATAAGTAGCCATAAGACCTACAAAGTATCTCAAATTAAAATAGAAATGTTTCAAAATCCTCTGTCCTCATACCATGGAAGTTGGGAAGGAAAGATGGAGGGATGTTATTCATATGTACACTGATGTCGATATCTTAAATGTGAAACCCAATAAGGTCTTCTTCATTGTCATCGTATCCATCCATCTCTTCTTCCTTAAAAAGTGTATGGTGATGTGTTTCTTACTGCACCACGTGGTCAAGTGGGCGGGTTGATATTGGAGAAAAATTCTGAGTATCCCTACTCCTATGAGGTATGAAAATCAGTTTTTTTTTTTTTTTTTTTCAATATTTCAGAAACAAGAAAAGGAAAGCAGAAAAGAATGCTAGAACAGAATTAAAGCATCTACTAGACACCTCCCCGGAAATGACGCTAAAAAGTGGCGAGCCCTGGTATTGCACCAAGAGTGCTGCAACTCTAGGGGCTGCGCTACTTTACTTTATCAATCCGAGGTTCTTACAAACTTGGAGGTGGCAATGCTATATACACAACAGATGAATTTTGTTCATGTCATCCTCTTCCGCTTTACGAAAGGGTTCTATTTCTAAGGGTTCTCAATGAAGTCTGTCACACTTCAATGAAACTAAACTAAATTGCAGAAAAGAAATGGTAGGATTGAAACTAATTTAAATTGCAGAAAAGAAACGACATGAATGAAACTAATTTAAGTTGCAGAAAAGGAAGTGACTGCAAAGTAACTAAGCTATATTTCTGAAAAGGAATGGCAGGAATGAAACTAGTTCTAAACCACACTTGGCCAAATGACTAAATGCATTCTACTTATCCTATGATCTATCTACCATGCTCTTATCCATGCAGATAGGCTATCCACGACTTAATTCTAATAAAAAGAGTTAATTTGCAGTTTGGAGGAAAAAGGGATAAAAGAGGCTAATAGGAGGTTCAACACATGAAATGAGGTTTGGAAGTGGAATGAGGGGGGTTAAAACATTAGAAAACTTGATTATAATGTGAGAAATGACTTTGGAGTGGAGATAATGGAAAAATTCTTAGAAGTGGGAAGAGAGGGTTTAAAACCTTATAAAACCTTATTATAGCGCAAGAAATGGATTTGGAGCGGAAAGAAATCAAGAGCGACGTGGCAAAATGCGATGGAGGTAAAAGTTGCGATGTGCGATGTCGCAATCACAACTTCACAAGTTTAAATGGATAGCGGTAAGGACTTAATGAAATGAAATAAGATGTGCAACGTGCAGTTTGCACTGCAGTAAAGGTTACAGGCTACGATTTGTGATGTGGGAAGAACTGCGGGATGTGATTTGCGATACCGCAATTGCAAGAATGAGCAGTAAGCATTAAGGGTAAGATCTAAAGGATGCAAAGTGCGATTAACGTGGCAGTGGGACCGACAACGGGGCGAGATCGCACTATCGCAATCGGCTAGAACAACGGTAAGTGTTTAAGGGTGAAATGTAAATGTTGTGAAGTGCGATTTGCGATTTCGCAAGATCACATTCACAAAGAGCGAGCGGTGAGCGTTTAAGATAAAAGGTAAATGTTGCGATTTGCGCAATGGGATGTACGACGACGAGAATTTCGAGGAAGGCGAAGGTTGGGTTTCAATGGTTTTTCAAGTGTTCAGCGTTAAAACGAGTTTGGCGACGGTGATTTATGGAAAAAAGGAATAAGGCGGGCAATCGGAAAAGGAGAGCGATAAGTCTGTAAGATAAAAGGTGAGAGTTGCGAAGTGCGACTTTGATGTACGGTGGTGGGAGTCTCGAGGAGAAAAGGCGCGAGGTCTAGTTTTTGGTGGTTTGGAATGGATTTTCACGTGTTTTGCATAAAAAGGGTAGGAAGCCGTGAAAGAAGAAAACAAAGAAATAAGGCTTTGAAGGGCTAAGTGCGTTAGGCAAAGAAAAAGGTAAGTGTAGCAGTTAAAAGAAGCGAAAAATAGGAGGGAATGGAGGTGTAACTAAATCAGTTTTATGGTCTGTGGGAAGATTCGCCCTCCTCGAGCTCTATTGACAGAGATGAGAGGGGGAGGCTTCGCCACAAATTTTGGAGTTTTTCTCCTCTACTCTATTACTCATAAGAAAATAAAACTACAACAACTACTGAAAGCAAAAACTAAGTAGTAGTGAAACTATCAGAAGCAGATCTAAATAAATGGCAGAAGCAAAACTAGCTAAATGACAGAAAGGAAAAGTTAGTAACAACATAGAAACTGAGGCATAGGGGTTGGCCCTAACCCACGAGCCCAACTCTATGGAATTAAATCAGTAAAATGGAGTTTGTCTACTCATTGCATTCAAAATGAAATCTTATTACATCCCGAAGGTATTAAACAACAAAAGCCTAATAGCTTGCAGCGAAATTTTTGAATGGAATCGAATCACTGACTAACTAACAAACTCCTTTCTAGCTCTTGCTCTGCTCTATTTATTCTATAGGGAAACTACCAATATCTCCCTTGAAAATGGTGATTGAGTCCACTTGACTCCTAGTAAACATAGATCGAGTTCTCTTCGCCTTCAGTTGCTTGGATGCCTCTTGGAATTCGAATTACTGGAGACTCCAAGTGAAGTATGGCTATAGTGCACTTGGTCTTGAGTTACTTGGCTACCTTTGAAAGCTTGAGTTACTTGGCTGCCTTTGAAAGTTAAGGAGGGTGGAAAACCCCCTTGAATCTCTCCAATATTTCTCTCTAATTTCCTGATACTCTGCTCATTTATTCTTCAAACTTGATCTCCCAGTGGCAGGGAGCAAGTCCCTAAATCATCTCCTTCTCCAAATCTGCATATTCTGGCCAATATTCTCACAATATTCTACAAAAATAACCAATATTAGGCACAAATATGCAATTACCTTTAAACCTTCCTATGAAAATATTAAATAATAAGAAAACATTATTAAGTGTAGAAGGAGAGATTTAATAAATCCTTTTATGTGCATAAATAAGATATATGAGCTTAAGAAAGGTTAGATGGGCCTTATTTTATGTCTAATTTAGAGGCCCATCATAGTGCATACACCATACCAATCCTTCGTGTTCTGTTGTAAAATTATTCTTTTGTACCTTGGACAATTTCCCGCTTGCAAAATATATGGGGTGATCAATATCTCCCTCTCCTGGCTATGCCAGTACTGAGCCCAATGCTATGCAAGATGCATAAACATGAATGTGAAACTCCTTGTTCGAGTCTGGAAAAACTAGAAACGATGCAGTTACCATATTCTCCTTTAGTATGTCGAGGCTTCTATGAAATTATTTAGTCCAACAATAAGTAACATCCTTATTTAATAGCTTTTCCATTGGCGAAGTTATCGACGCATATGCCTTGATAAACTTCCCATAGTAGCCAGTATGTCCCAGTGTTGTGCATAGTTGCTTCGATGTCTTAGGTGGTTCTAGGTTCACAATGAAAACAATCTTCGCGAGGTCTATTATCAATCCCTGTCTGCAAACCACATGCCCCAATAATATACCAAAAGGTACACAAAAGTTGCATTTCTTCAAATTCAATGATATTTGATACTGTCTGCAGGTATCCAACATCAGTCTTAAGTTCGCAACGTGGTTCTTCAAAATTCCAAAGACTATCCAATCATCAAAATAAACTTCCAAAAATTTGTGTATGTACATCTTAAAATTTGGGACTACTACTCTAGAGAATATTGCAAGTGCATTCATCAATCCAAAAAACATGACTATATACTGAAAAGATCCCCATTCAGTAGAAAAAATTGTCTTACTCTTGTCTTCTGGGGAAATTCTAATATGATGGTAACCTGAAAACCCATCTATAAAAGAGTAGGCCTCCTGCCCTCCAACATTATCTAGCACTTCATCTGTAAAAGGTGTGGGGAATGGGTCATGCACACATGAATCATTATGCTTCCTTAAATCAACACAAATTTTGATTTCACCCTTTTTCTTCTTCTCCTGAACAACCATAGGACTTACCCATTCAAATTCCTCCACAAGTTCAATCATGCCATCTTTAAGAACCTTTTGGAATTCCTCCTTTAACTTTTCCTTGTACTTTGGGTTCAATCTATAGGGTCGTTTCTTTACAGGCTTCACATCTGGTTTCAGAGTGATCCTCGTAACTCCAAGGTCTCCTAATATTCCCTCCAGTTCAGAAAACTTCTTGGGAAAGAGCTCTTGATATTCATGAAATAGCTTTGCAACCTTTCCAACTGTATCTGCATCCCAATAATCCCCAATCAACCCGAATTTTGGCTCCTCTTCTGTCCTTATATTCACCTTCTACGTCTTCACCGGTTGCGCTATGTCAAGGATCTCAGGTTTTGGTCCAGCAACCTCACGTTGTCCTTCTAAATTTGGAATATTAATATTGCGCGATTCTTCCTCATCCTCTTCCGCTGTCACATTATAGCATTATACTACCTGCTCCAACTACTCGGCCCAATCAGGCTGTGTCCAGGTTATCGCAGTTGTAATATTGAAAACCTTTGCTCTGACTACTTGAAGGTCTGCGTCTATGTACTGACAGTCATATTTAAAACTAAAATTCATTAAAAATCCTTCAACCATATCTTCCCAATTCGATGTTCCATGTCGTAGTTCGGTTTCAAGATGCCAATTCATAGGTACCACATCTTATGTGTGAAAGAATGTATGTACCCATTCTGGTGCTGAATCTTCACCCCACATCATAGTCTAGTGAAAAATATGCCCTCGAGAGTCATCATTGCAATCATATTTCACTTTGAGTCTAGTATTTACTTGACCAAATCTGATCTTCATCAATCTACAATATTCTCTCCAACTTCCAATATTTCCCTTATGAGTACCCCACCATCTAGCAGGTGTAGATCTCAACACTACGTCCAAAGCTTGAAACCTTTGTTCTTTGGGTACTCCTTGTTCAAATTAATCAAGAAACAGATTGAAATATCCTATCCCATCATAGTAAGGTAAATTACATACTTTTGTAGTGATGCAACAAAGTGATCTTATAATGTTGTTACATCGCTTAGTAGAAACGTCTTGCAGCCTATTTTTCCTGTTCTCAAGTTCTTCATCAAAATCTGAAACACATGATTTGTCCCTTTCCCAGCTTATCCTTCCATCTGCAGTGGGATTGATCTAGTCTTCCACATTATCCATGAGCTTGTAGATATTATAAATATCTGCATTGCAATATTCATCACAAACAAGCTCTGTATACTGCACTCCTTTTGATGGGTCCAGGGAAACAATGACCCTGAGATCGCCTTGTTCAAACACCATCTTTCTCTTCTTCACGTTGATTATTGCATCAATATCAAAATCCCAATCCAATCCAAGCAGCGCTGTATATGGATTGCTGCCATTTACAATCTCAATTACTTCAAAATATGCCATAGCGCGCACTCCTTCAACGTATACTATTATACTAGACAATATTTCCATAGGGATAATATTCTGCTGATTAGCCATTATTAACTGGATCGATGACCATTGGAGATTTGGTTTTCCCATGTGCTCCCATGTCTTCTTAGGAAATACATTGGCATAAGATCCCAAATCCAGGATTACCTGATCCATGTCGTATTCCCCAATCTGCATAGTTAATCTCATTTCTTTGCCCGTCCTCTTCTTGTGCCTGTGTAATTTATTTATTGTGCGTGGCTCACTGCGTGGCTCTTCTCTTCTTACGCAGGAGTCTATTTGATCTTGAAGAATTTCGAAAACCTTTTGGTCTCTCAATAACTTCACACAGGTTTGCGAAAATGACTTCAATATATCTGGATAAAACTCCTGGGGCACAATAATCACCTAGGTGCTGTCCTTTTGAGGAATCAAATTCTGTTTATTTTGTGGCTGCATCCTAGATGTCGAAGATCCGGGGTCCATGAAACTCTTCTTCGCCTCCAAAAATGTCTCCTTTTCTCTTTTGATATTGAACCCAATATTCTTATCTCTGGCTTTTCTGACCCACGTGTCTTCTAGAGGCTTTTGTCCTGTTACGCTATCTTCCCCCATAGTTGCACCACGTTGGGTTTCTATGTTGACACTAGGCTTGTTGGAATAGGGTCCCCTAAAAGCTGTGAATTTTGTACAATTTTGTATATTTTTGGTATTAATTAGTCTAGCGCAGGGGTTTTGGGGTGGGTCAAAGCCCCGAATGCATTGTAATGGGTCAAGGGTAGACCAAGAGACCGCAAACCATGGTTTGCGGACCATTGGAAGTGTAGGCTAAGTCGATATAAATATATGAACATTTTGAGTCTTAAGGTAGGCAAGAATTAAGTTTGGTGCTAAGTGAAAATTGTTAGATCTGTTGTTGGGTCGTTTGGATAAGGACTCCCACTGGCTGTGTGCGCGGAGATCCTCAGTCCTGCTGTGTGCGGACCCTGCTGGCTATGTGCGCAGGCTGTGTTGGATTGTATTGGGTTTTAGATGCTAATATATGTGGATATAGTCAAAGTAGCTCTGTGTTATCTGATCTGATGTGTTACTGTTGATGCGAACCTTTGGGATCTGTTAGAGCTAAGAATATAGTTGTGTTATTTGTTATGATGCAAATCTGTCTGTGTTATGGTATATCTGTAATCTGTTAACGATGTGGTATGATATTTTGTACTGATACACACATGGATGCGAAGGTATTGACTAGATTTGTGCATGGTAATAACTTTTTTATACTCTGGATTATACTATTAACAAACCTGCAAATAGACCTGTCTTGTGCGAACCTGATAGGTTGTGAACGTGGATCTGCTTGACTTACCTGCTCTCCCTCAAGGTGTGGAAACCTGGTTCCAACACCCTCCCATACTACTTCGGGTGAGACTTTGGCCTGCACAAGCAACTCACCACCGAAAGGGCTAGTAGTATAGGGGTTTGTTGGCAAACCTTATCCTCCGAACCTGGGTTAGGACCCCTCGAGCCAAAAAATGGTTCCGTTGTCAGGACCGGGAGCATTTTGAGAGAGAGACCGGGTAATACCAAGGGAACATTAGAGTCCTGAGAAGAGAGAAATTGAAGAGTGGTTTGAAAAAGAGGTTCAGGAATTTACGGTAAAGGAGAATCGCAACACAAAGCTTATGGTGGAGAAGTGGAAGAATAAGCGGAGAAGTGGAAGAATAAGTACATTTTCATTGAAGTCTACAAAATCTTCTTTGTAATATTTGCAAACGAGCTTCAGGAGTGGCTGGCAAGGCTCGTATATTTCCAGACTTGTTGGAAGGATGAATGGGTTACGCAGTGGAATCTAGAGTTGATCCAGCAGTTAGAAAGGACTGATAACACCATCACTCGTACGGTAGATCACTCGGTGGATAGTGTGCTGGGAGGATTTGTGACGCAGTTTGCAGTCGATCAATTCGTGTCCTATTTTGAGGCAGAGCGGAGGTTCTTTAAGGGTTTCCAGGGTAAGTTTTTGAAAATGTTGCCATTACTAATTAAAATATTATTGTGCGAAAAGGGCATTCTGTGCAGCCATACAGAGTTAATGAGCTTCGATCAAAGCGAGGGTACAACACAAAGTGGTAAATGCTACAAAACTAATCAAGAAGGAGATAAATCTGTCTACAGTCCAATAAGGGATTCGACTGTGCATATCCCTCTAGTTACACCACCTTCAAGCCAGCATAGGGGTAAAAACTCACCCATACATCCACCTCCATCATAGGACGAGATGGCCTCACACATGAAGCTACCTACCTTCAAGGGCGTAGGGGACAAAGATATGGATCAGTTCTTGTTTGTCGTAGAGTCGGTATAGACTACACAGAATGTGGCCAGTGATGCTGTGAAAAGGGCACAACTATCCCTTGCCTTTGAAGGAAGAGCCCTGGACTGGTGTATGGGATACGTAGCTCATCATGTGAATGTGACCATTCCAGAGGTTAAGAATGCCCTAAAACAACAGTTTCAGAAGCCTAAGTCCCACTCTCAGATAGTGAATGACCTAAAATATTTCAAGAAACGGCCCTCCGAGTCAGTATGGGAGGCTGACTAGCGGCTAAAGAAGGTATTTAGAGAAGGGGAATTTCTGTATGATGACAGACAACACAAGGAATGGTTCATTGCTATGTTACTTCCTCACCTGTGCGTACCTATGGGTCAACGAGGTATTGAATCACAAGAAAAATCTTTGGAGATTGTTATGAAGTTAGAAGCTGCACCAAGGGATGATACCCAGTTGGGAGTATAAAAAATCCAAGGGCAGCTGGAGGTAATTCACATGGAAATCCAAAACCTGCGAAAGGACCGAGTTAAAGAAGCTAGCCCAGACGTATGGTGCATACGATGCAGGCTATCTGGCCATACCAAGGATCAATGCCCACTGCTGGCAGACTACCGACATGTGGGGGGACCCAGTCCATTGCACCCAGAACTAAGTGGACCAGCGTTCTGGTGTGATGATTGTTGTGTAGTTAGCCTGCATGATACTAACCACTGCCCCCTTCTGGGTGCGTATGTCCCAGAACTGAAGCAACAATGGTGTCGGTTTTTACGATCAGTAGGACATGATGAACAAAACTACCGAACCTATGATCTAATGATAGATCAGGGAAACCTATATAGGGTACAATTGGCCCCTTCTTCACCAAGATACCCCTTAGGCATAGGTGGCTCCCCAGCTAGGGGCAGGGGAGGGGGCCGAGGTGGAAGCACAGGTAGGGGAAGAGGACAACTGATCTGCTATAACTGCGGAGAGGTCGGGCACTTTGCGAGGGACTGCCTGAACCTTGCAAGAAAATCTTGCAGATATTGTAGACAGCTGGACCATGTGATTGAAGACTGTCCAATTCTGATAGGAAAATTGCAGGAAAAGCAGCAGACACCTACGCAGAATGTACAGAGGGTTAAGGCAGAACATCGAGACGAAGGACCAAGCATTAATGTCATAACACGCAGTGGCCTGGCCACTGGGGGAGCTAAGGAGAAAACTGTGGCTGAGCCTCTTATCCGAAAATCAGCCATCAAACAAGAAGCTTTGGACCTACAGAAGGAAAAGGAAACCTTTGTCGCAGCTCGCCAAGACTTTGCTAAGGTTAAGGCATCTACTTCTTAAGCCCCCACAAACCTCAAAGCAGATGATGAGGTCAAACCATTTTTTCGGGCATGTATGAAGCCGCTGCGCAACCAACAGGCCGTATAAAACCTCCAAGCATTAATATACAGTTGTGCAGAAAGAACTAATCCACCCCTGGAAGTTAAGGATGTGTACAAACTGTACAAGCATAAGAAACACACTGGTAGGGAAATACGGCTAACAATGCAAATTGGTGATATTGAGATGGATCAGGTTCTTTTGGACCCAGGATAATATGCGAACATACTACCCAAGCAAAATTGGCAGCGAATGGGAGAACCTAAGTTGGAATGGTCCACTATCCAACTGCACATGGCCAACGAGCATAAGATCATACCGTTAGGGAAACTGTCAAAGATCGTGGTAGATATCGTAGGAGTTAAGGTGCGAGCTGACTTTGAGGTCATTCATATTTTAGAAGATGCAAACCCTAAATTGTGCTCCTCGGATTGGATTGGGCCATCGATATGGGGGGTATCATCAACCTAAAGAAAAGAAGCATGGTGTTTGAAAATGAAGGTACGCGGGTGATAGTACCATTAGAACCTGCGGAAGGAGAACGTTATGCAGAGCCGATGCACAAAGAAGAGGATGTGGATCACATCTATAAGTTAACTACGCGGGATGAAGATATCCCACGAATGATGGTGTGCTTTGCTGGGAAAAAGATAGCAAATGTTTCTTTGAATCCGATGGGGAGATGGAAAACTGGTAGAACCGGTTACATGATGTATTTGCACTGTGATGTCTTAGAATCACCAAGAAATTCTGATGCATCTCCTCCAAGGTAAGAGAACTGCCCTACTTTGATGGTTTTGGTAGTCTTAAGGAGTTTTTGCGAGCATTTGAATCTGAGTTTCCGAGAGAGCAAAGGTTATGGGCCCTTAATATAGCCATGCACGCAACACCTGCGAATTGTTAGATCTGTTGTTGGGTCGTTTGGGTAAGGAATCCTGCTAGCTGTGTGCACAAAGATCCTTAGTCTTGCTGTGTGCGGACCCTGCTGGCTGTGTGCGCAGGATGTGTTGGATTGTACTGGGTTTTGGATGCTAATAAATGCGGATATAGTTAAATTAGCTTTGTGTTATTTGATCTGATGTGTTACTGTTGATGCAAACCTTTGGGATCTGTTAGAGCTAAGAATACAATTGTATTATCTGTTATGCTGCGAATCTGTTTGTGTTATGGTATATATTTAATATTTTAATGATGCGTTATGATATTGTGTACTGATAACTGCTGATACACGTGGATGTGAAGGTATTGACTAGATTTGTGCATGGTAATAGCTCTATTATACCATGGATTATACTATTAACAAACCTGCGAATAGACTTGTCTTGTGCGAACCTGATAGGTTGCAAACGTGGATCTTCTTGACTTGCCTGCTCTCCCTCAGGGTGCGGAAACCTAGTTCCAACACGCTCCCATACTGCTTCGGGTGAGACTTTGGCCTTCGCAAGCAGGTCACTACCGAAAGGGCCAGTAGTATAGGGGTTTGTTGGAGAACCTTAACCTCCACAATCATCATCTGTAAGTTTTGCGTAGGGTGTTGATTTATTTTCTCCTACATATTTATTATTAGAACATGAAAATCTTCTATTACATGCTCAAAATATCTGCAATACCTACAATAGGGGGCTGTGGGATTCTAACAATCCCTCGCGAAGTGTCCTGCTTCGCTGCAGTTGTAACATATGATTTGACAATGTCCTCGACCAACGACTGCTCCTCATCCTCGTACTCGACCTTGGAAGCTTCCACGTCTTGGTGGTGGACCATGATCTTCATGCGCGCGCCCTTGAACTTGCATTTTGTATGTATCCACAGTCTGCATTAACTCATAACTGCGACAATTATTCTCATCATGCCCTATGAAGCTACAAAAGTGACAAAACAATTTCTTCGAGGTCTACACATACTTATGCATCAAATAACATTCTTCAGTGTGATGTCATCCTAAAAATTTACACATGTCACACCATACACTTGGTCTCGGGTGCAACGGATTAGGCCCGCCACCTATGATGTAATCTCTAAACACAGGGCACTGATATTTATAATGGCCTTCTGCCTTACATTTGATATACCATACCTCTAAGCGAATTTATGATCGGATTTCCTTACCCTTCTTCATATCTTGCAACTCCAAATGCATTGTTGCTAATCGGCTCTGAATCTACTATACCCCTAATTGGGTATCTGCGATGGGCGAAGCTTCCAATTTCATAGAAATTTCCAGAGCTTTGGCCTGTGTTTCTATCTTTGTTGTGTCAACAGTAGCCTGATATGCATTAATAGTGCAACGATAAACCACTCCTTATGCTACTCGTCAGGAATTTGGAAGTTCACTTTCCCTAGTAACATCTTGAATCTTTGATCTAATTACCCAAAAAATTCAGTTACCGCTTGTTTTATCTCTTTTATCTTCATGATACATTGCGAATGTAATTTTGAATCGTTAAATTAGGCATTCAGCGCAGTCTTTGTCTCATCCAACGTGGTAGCCAAATGCATCGCAAAGTACTTCATATCCCATGCCAATGCCCTTTCCTGTAGTGCTGTAACAAGTTACGCCTTCTTTAGGTCATCATCCATGACTTGTCACTCTTTCCATACTGCTTCAATGATAAACCAAAATTGATTAGGATCCTTTGATTCCTGACCTTTGAAAATAGGCATTATGACCTCGTTAACCATGTTTCCTGGGGAAGGTGGTGGTGGAGGTGGAGGTGGAGGAAATGTATGGGGATGCGGGGTGAGGGGAGTGGCGGGATGGGGAATCCCATAGGCACCCTGATGATCTCCAAATTCTAACTACGACGTACCTTTAGGGGTTGTGGGGTTACTTTATCCTTCTTCGCTTTCAGATCCACTCAACAATGGACTGTAATCAATCTCAATGAAGTTTTCACGATCTACCATAAATATTTTACCACTTCACGTAGACCCAGACTTACTTCTTCCAAACATCAATATGATTACATACGCAATACACCCTTTTCACATGAAAGAATATCAATCCACAAATTTAAAGAATTTAAGTACTTACCTCTTGGACCCTTGAAAAATCTTCGTTGTAGGATACATATGTGTCTATGGTGAACTTGATTATAAATCCTCCCAAAATACTATCGATCTAGAAATCAATATCTCTTGAGATCTTGTTATCAATTTTCTTGACTCGTTGCAACAATTTAGGGCTCCACGCAGTAGGCTCGTAATTCTTAAAACATGTCTTATTCACAACCAACCTTGATAATCATTCATGTAGCTCGTTCACAAACGATGAGAATAAAATATCGTGTTGGTCTGTAAACATTTATCTCTGTAACCAAGCTTTAGTTGAAAGTCGCAGATTTATGTTTTCTTGAATTGCAAACTCTTGTTCTTTCAGATCTACCCAATCTTGGATCTCTTTTCTTGTCGGATGCCATATCCACATATCCTTCAATCAGATCTCGGTCCCGACAATGAAACCATATGTTGGCTTGAGGGGGTCTAGACCCAGGTTCAGAGTAGCTGCACTACCAACAAAACCCTCTATTACCGGCCCTTTTAGCAACGATCTGCTGCATAGACCAAAGTATCACCTGAAGAAATATTGGGGGATGCTAGAACTAGGTTTCTGCATCCAGAGGGATATTAGGACATGGATTTACTGCTATGCTTCTTCTTTATTCTTTCCAGAACTGCGCAGATGCAAATATCTACTTTTACAGTTTATGCCCTATTCATCAATTACTACTATCGCACCCTACGCCTTTATCAATTTTAAGCATTAATCAGCCCAATACAACACGTATAAATATCATAAAAGACTTCGCTATGCATAAGCAATCATATATGACTTCACGATACATAAAGCAATATCAAAGAGAAATCAAAGAGAAATTGCGCAATTACACAAAAATACTTCAGAATATTCCTTCTCTTTATTGACAATGTGTCTTTCCAGTACAATACTTCTTCAACCAACACACTCAACCGCGGGTGGCCTACGCACATAGTGACATAACAAGGCCTCCGCGCACACGTTTGTAGAGCCTTTCGAAGACCCAAAATAGACTAAAACACAAATACTTCAGTTTGTACTGATACAATCGTCATATTATTCATGTCTTTGATTCAACATGACTTCGTTCTATATAGCTTTCTTTCTTATAATACCATGGTTTGAAAACCATGGGAATAGCTCAAAATATTAAAAAAAAACCCGATCCCTTTACAAAAACAAGGGATTTGACCCGCCCCAAAGCCCCTAAGACTCTAAAACTCTGCGTGATTGGCCTATTCCACTGGATCGCACACTCCACTTCCTCAAAATGTGGAGTCTTTTACTCAAATTTAGACCAAGTTCAGCCCTTCCCAACACATGCTTCTTTCCTTTCCTTTTTCTTGCATGAATTGTAAGGGTTGGGGTTTCTTCATCTTACATATTCATCGAGCTATCTAGCCATATCAAAGGCTCATCAACGAGCTAGCATCAACATCACGTCATTCCACATGCTATCAAGGAGATAAGACAAGTATGCATCACACAAACTTGCATCCAACATTCCAAGTCTCGCTCTAGGTTTTCATCCCACAAACCCTAGGATTTTACAATCCAAGACTTCAATACAAGTCCTACCCTCCAAGTATTTTCTAGGTTTTACAACTCTTAAGTATTCCAAATCTTGTATAACACAAGCATAAAGACTCTAAGGCGAATACATCAATATTAAAAGCAAATAATTTAATACAAATGATTTTATAGGTTCTCATCTCACTTTATATAAAATTAGGTGAGGGAGGATTTCTCCTTAGCTCCCTCTCGCTCTGGAGTAACTTCTTTTTGGAGATTTGTAACATTGTCTTTCGTTCTGAGACGTGGCACCAATTTCCAAGAAATCAAAATCTAGTTAAGCTACTGAACACTTTTCTCTGAGGCTAACTTCAATGGTTGCTCTTTTAAGAAAGCTCTAATTCCATGTTGAATTTTGTACAAGATGTATAGTAGAACCCAATTTTATGATCTGATTATTACTGCCTAATGATATTTAAACAATTTATCTCATGCCATTGATATCATTGAACAATTATACACATAAAATGTCAACAATTGATGCAACAGAAACAATATGTTCATAAAGAAACAACCATGAACAAATTGGAAAATCTGAGAAAATTGTGCAATTTTTTACAAATTGGGCTCAAAGAACCACACATATATTCCAAACCATGATGAATTTATAGAAACAGTTTAAAGGCTTAACTAAATTTCTATGTTGGAAACAAAGCCCATGTCTCAAAATCTTCAAATTCACCTTCATCGCCTAAGAAATAATGCCCAAAGTTGGCATTCCAAAAAATTTGACTTGTAATAATATTTTGGTGATGGAAGCTCACACGTACAACTTGGGTGCGATATGAATGTTATAGAATAGGTTTGATACCCTTGGGTACAAAACCCATGTGTCGAAATTCCTTCTGAAAGGTTGCAAATGTGCTAACCATGATCGAGTCTCGAGATTGGATTACTCGCACTTAAACAAGTTAGCCAATTCATCATCAATAAAACACTTAAAAATTCAATAAATATACTAGAGACAAGGAATTAATGTAAATAAGATTTGTTTTGCCTCACTATGCGTGTCAAAGGGTTTAGGTTCAAAAGGCTGTGAATATTCATAATAAGAGGGAAATATGTAGTTATAGGTCTAGGTTTTGTGAGGTAAAATGGTCAAAGGAATGGTTGAAAAACATGAAAAAACCAGAGCCTTACACTCCCCCACACAGAGACATTTGCATGTCCCCATGAAAAATAAAAACTCTCCTCTAAACCTCCATGGAGATCTTAAAGTGTCTAAATTGGCCCAATGAAACAATTTTCTCTTCACAAGATTTAATTTGATGCAGAGCCACATGGATGCTATGTGGAAACCATAGTTGATGTGTCCTTGTGAAATCAAGTAAAATTCAAATGTGCATAACTTTCAATCTGGGAATTAGATTGAGATAAAATTTATATCATCAAAAATATCTTGATGAGTTGGATATGATGGTAGGATGGAGAAATTGGAGTAGCTTTAGGTCAAATTGAAGGTAAACAAGGTGATGTTGATTGATACTAGAATGGGTTTGTCCTAAGGTTTATGCATGTGCATAGTGGCTCGATGGCTAGTCAGATGTGAAGGTTCACCTAAGGGGTAGTGTATCTTCAAGGCTTGGGTTATGGCCCTTCTGACTTTCTCTCATCGATTTTTTTCATTGGAGTGTATTCCCTATTTTTTGCCGGCCACTTTCTTGGGTGTTGGTGATATCCATTATTTTCAACATTGTCTCAAGGTATTTTTTTAGGATTTTTCCTGGATTTTGTGGTTCTTGCGCACCCGTTAGGTCTGGAATGTAGGGTTTTCCTAGATTTTGTGGTGGCTTATATATTTTTAATATGGACTACATGGAAAATATGGAATATGATACTTTCATCCCAAACAGGTGCTCCATTTTTGTGACAAACAGGGGTATTTCCTCAATTGGGGTCTTTCTGTCTCTGTCTCTGGGGTTCAGACCCAAGTGTTGGGTTACCTTGGAATCTTTCCAATATGGTGTTGAGGAGCCTTCATCATATTGCCACATGTCAATTCTCTGCTACATTGGCCCCATGTTCTAGTTTTCCTTCATTAATGGGTGGATTTTCCCTTTCGGTTATGATGATTGGGTTTTCATTTTCGTGCTTCACCAATGAGGGTATGTTTTCCCTTACAAGGCCTTTATATGGAGGGTTTCAAGGGGGTGGAATAAATTATATCTCGAGTGGTGGATCCTCTGCTTTCAACTTTCTCCCGTGATTATCAGTTGTCAGTGGTTGGGTGCAGCTTATGACAAGGCCATTGTTTCTGCCTAGGGTGGCACCTATTGGGAGGTTTGGTCCTCATACATTGAAAAATAATCTGTCGGGGTCAGTGTGGGCTTCTCATTCTTCTCAAAATATGGAGGTATCTGTCAATGAAGGATTCGTTGAGGAGTCTTTGGAGGTGGTCTCTCTCGTCAACCTATTTCTGGAAGGAAAAAAAAATCAAAGCCCTAAAAGGGAACATATCCCCTATCCCATACAGTTTGTGTGAGGGTGACAAAGAAAAAATGGAAGAAGCAGTAGAATTCACTAAAAAATCTCTTGTTGGGTGGGCTCGTGGCTGAAAAATCAGGACTAACTCGATTTTGGAGTGGCGAGACATGGTCATCGCGCTGGCGGTTTCAGATGCTCCATACGTTTTCCTTCTTGCTATGGAATGGATCCAATTATCTTTTAAATTGAAGGAGGATGTCAAGGGAATTGAAAATGGTGTATGGTACATTGATTATACCCCAATTCTCTTTAAATTTTTGACTCCCCTCTTTGATGCACATAAAGAGTGTATGGATGAAATTCTTGTATGGGTTTGTTTTCAAGGGATACCGTCAAACATGTGGAATTCACAAAGCTTCAAAAATATTGGAAATAGTCATGGGGTATTTCTGTATGTGGGCTACTCTTTTATGGAGATGGGGGATAAATCAATGGCTAGGTTTTTAGTATGACTAGACCTAAAGAGAAATTTGCATGCTACTATGAATATAGGGAGGATACCATTCGATTGCATTACCTCAACTATGAGGGTCTACATTTTTGATGTAGGAGATGTCACAATATTGGGCACTTGGTTAATCAATGTTTGTTTAGAGGATTTTAAACGATGGTACTACACAAAATAAACAACATACAGACAGGGGTGGTGGTGGCCTATCAAGGGGGTTCCATTCATAGATGAAGGTTGGGCTCAAGATTCACTGTTTAATGTTGTCTCCATCCCTATGTTGATGTTGATTTCAAGCTCAGTTCATGTTCCTATTCCTTCTACTTCTGCATCATTAGCGATGGGAAATGAAATTTCTCATGAGTTGTCTTCAAATCCTGGTAATTATGTTTCCCTTCCTTTACATAATTTACATATTTATTCCTGTAATGAATCGTCAATTTTGAGTAATTATTGTTTGCATGAATGGAGTGTCTAGGTCTAACTCTTTAAATTATTCCCCTTGTCAAAATGTTTCATTCACAATACCTTGTGGTTCGATGGATATCTCATCCCCTCATACCTATACCTTCTTGTTTTGTTTTATAGATTCAGGTGGGGGGGGGGGGCATTCTGCATCATCTTCGTTCTTGGATGGTGCTTGTAGGGCTAGGGGGTACTTCAAGTGGGTTGGGTCGTATCACTATGCTAGAGTATTTTGGAGAGGAGTGGAGTAGGAAATCCCATATCAATTTGGAAAAGGCATTTGGAGTTGGCTTCAAAATTTCAGACATTTATGGATGAGACATTCAGAGCAATGAAAGCCCAAAATGTGGTTTCTTCATGAAGACCATATCCTTCAATTGTAGAGGAGTTTCCAATGCTCCAAAAAAATTGGCCCTAAAACGATTATTTTATCGGGAATGTCCTAATGTTATTTCCCTTCAAGAAACCCTAGGGGAGGGAAATAATGTGGTGTTACTCTAGGAGTCTCTTTTGCCTTCATGATGTTTTATTTCAAGTGATTTTCCTAGACGTTCGGGTGGTTTGGCATTGGGATAAGATACAAGAACTATTCAGGCCCAAAATTTATAGAGTGTTCAATAGGGATTGGGGATATATGGTCACTCATCATAATTGGATAAGGTTCTTACCTTTTTAAACATATATGGGCCACATGAAGATAGGAAAACTTACTGGAATTATCTTCTTGGTTTGTCTCTCCTTTGGTCCCCTTTCCTTATCCTCGGGATAGATCTAAATTTCTCCTTGGGCGAGGCAGAATTGTGGGTATCTCGGACGCATTCCTCGTGTTTGTTTTGGCCCATTCTGGCATAATCAGAGGGTGGGGGTGGACCTCATTATGAAGTGTCTCGAACAATTCTTGGTGGATGAATCAACCCTTGATTTTTTCCCCTCTTTTCGAAAATGGATTGATTTTGGGGATATATATGATCATAGGCCTATGTTGTTGGAGCATAAGGGAACGACTCAAAAACTAGCCAAACCTTTTAAAATGAACTCGAAATGGTTGAATGAATTTTCCTTTTCCAATTTGATTAAACAACACCAATATTCTTATGATGAGAGGGATAATGTTTCTAATGTAGGTCATTTTTCTCACAATCTATCACATTTGAAAGTCGTGATTAAAGAATGGGATATGGCCTGTAGTAAATAAGAAAAATGAGACTGTGAATTTATCATATTGAGAATTTGGGGGTTTTCAATCACAACAAGAGATGGACTTGTACCAAGGTTTGGTTTCAAAATGGAAGGAAATCTTGTAAAAACAAGAGGAGTCATGGAGACTAAAAAAAAAAGTTGTTTGACTAGACAACAGGGATGAAAACAGGAAATATTTCCATGCTTTTTCAAAGGGGTGAAGATCTCAAAACACTATTTTTGGTATGGAGGATGAGGAGGGGTGCATGGTGTCTAGCTTTGAAGGTTTAGCTGCAATAGGTGTAAAAAATTTCAAGGAAATTTTAAGTGCTCATCAGATGGTTAATGTGGTAGATATTATCAAGGTGGCCCAATTTTTCCCCTATTTTTTTGACAAGGAGGGAAATGTGGAGCTCACAAGGGAGGTATTGGAGGAAAAATTGAAATAAGCTCTTTATGGCTTTCAAAAGGATAAGAGCCCTGGGCCAAACGATTGGGACATGGAGTTTTTTTCAGCTTATTTCAATATTATGGGCTCAAATCTATTGAATGTGGTCAACGAATCTCGTTGAGATGGGTGTATCATACCTGCTTTTAATTCCACATTCATTGCAATCATTATTAAGGAAGAAAATCCATTATATTTTGAGGATTTCAAACCTATTTCTCTATGTAAATACGTTTATAAAGTAATCTCAAAGGTCATTTCCAGGAGGTTGAACCCTATACTTTCAAAAGTCATATCCTCGAAACAATTTGGGTTCTTGGTCAACAGACAAATTCATGAAGGCATTGGTGTCACTCATGAAGGATTACTTAGAATCAAGCTTATTGAGATTAAAGGTATTGTGTTCAAGGTTGATCTCTTTGGTATTCAACGTATTATGTTATTTTTCATTTTCTTCTCATGATGCCTTACAAGGAGAGGAACAGGGTCGCTGACAATCTTTATAAAGCTGGTGTTCACTTGGATCCAGGATTATGGGTGGTGACTGAGTTCAGGGGTATTGAAAAGTTCTGGTTTTATCACAAGCCTTTCTTTTGATTTCTCACATATATTATATATCCTATTTATATATATGTTGGTATATATCCATTTTGTATGTATAATGTTCTTTGGACAAACTTATTTATGTTTATATGTCGTCAGATAAAACATGTTTTTATATATTTATTTCTAATGCTAGTGATTCTCTGTCGAATAATATCCTTGTTATATTTTTTTAGGGACTCTTTTCTTGTTTCAGTACATATAATTTAATTAAGATATACCAGAATTCAAATTAAAGTGTGTGTATGTAGAATGTATTTTCCGTTTATATAATGAAAATATGGGTTTCTTTTTGCAGGAAAAAATGAGTTGGATATGATGGTGGTATCAGAATGTAATTCCACAAAATTTTGAAAAAGCAGAAATTTTGTAACCCTACCTTTATAACAGACCTTTGATATCTAGTTGAGTGATAAGTAACACCTCCCACAACCCAAGAAAGAACAAGGGGATGGGGGGAGTGTTAGAAAGTGGTATTAGAGAATTAGTTCAAATGTTGGAACTGAAGGGCCATAAATATGCCACATGAAGCAAAGGTTTGACACTAGACCTTTGGGGATAGAGATAGAGGCTTTGATACAGAGTGGTATTGTAACAGAGCCTAGGTTCAACACTTGGACTGGATGGGCATTGAAGGAGAAAATTATTAGTACGAGAGCTTGAGTTCAACACCATACCATACAACAGTGTAATTATTACATATGTTAACTTTACTTGGATTTACAGCTAACGGGATTACTAACCTTGATCGAATGCTTACATGTATTTTATTTATGTAACTAACATGGGTTTTATATTTTTGAAAAACATCAGGTCAACATGCCTCATATCAACATGCTTATTTTTGGCATAACAGGGAAATAATTAATGAATTTATGCTGGATATAGCTAACAATTGTGTATGTGTGACAACACATAAGAAGATACAATTTGCAACATGAAATAGACGAATGGACATAAATATGGTATAACACAGTATGGACCAAGTCTATCCTAAGAAAAATGAGGGAATTTTCCCTGATAGAATATATACCCTCAAGAACTTGAAAGCTATGTTGAAGAGTTTAAAAGCATAAAATAAAAGACTCATTAGAAAATAAGAAGAACAAGAAAAGTTGAACACAATATTTCTACAAAACATTGCCTGCGTTCAAGGGTTGTTGCAACATGCATAAAACTCTGGAGATATAGAAAGGTGTCATGTTGACAAGATCAGAGAGAAAACTCATAAGGTTGGGAAAAAGAAAATTTTATTGACATGATGTTGAAGAGAAGAACACTTGATTCATGAGTGTCCTAACAAACAACAAAAGAAGAATAGTTCATGTAAACTCCAAACACATGAACCAATAACCAACAATATTGAAGGAATTAACTTAAAGAGGAAGAGAGATGAGGGAGCGTCTCCATAATCTCTCTGAAATACTAAAAGTTCCTCTTTAACCATTTAGAAAGGTTTTGGGATCTTAAGGTTACTATAGACCTTGGGAAAGTCTCTAATTAAAAACTTATGCATGCGATTAGTACTTCTTTTTTTATTTAATTTTTTAAAATTTGATCATGGCCATGATTTGTGTTGTTATTGTTTTTAATTTTTCTCTTCATTCCATTTATGGTTCAGTCTTGGTTTGATTCGTTGGGTGTGGGAAAGGAAATAAGCTCATTGAGAGGAGCTTAATAAAACCCAGCTCGAAGTTCATGGCCCTAATTAAATTTTGTGCATACGAGAAACTGCATTAGAGGGTAGAAGAGGATAAATGATTAATCAAGAAAGCCTAGTTGGGTCCACATGGACTAGTTGGATAGCAATATTACAACTATAAAAATGGCATAAGAAGGGAGTCCCCTTAGTGAAATTTGTGATTGGATGATATATAATTTATATTTTATGAATATGTGAAAAAAAATAAAATTAGACAATGTTATAATGATGCCATTTACATTGAAAATTTTGTTTTTTAGGACCATCATAGCATAGTAGGTGTGTCTATGTGTTGTAGCCACTTAGCTTGTTTACAGGTTTGATCGACAATCATTGTTTTAATCTAGGGAAAATTATACATGGTTACCAGGAGAAAATACATCAAGCATTCACATAGAAAAACACATAAGTAAATATAAAGAGAAGAGATACAAGTAGTGGAGAACAATTGGAAGCACACTTTATATTATATCTCTTAAAATCTAGTCATAATTGATACATCCATGCATTGACATATATTTATATCACGTTGAGACAATTACAACAATCTAACTTTCTGAACTAACTCTAACCTAATTTGACTTTAGTTATCATATTAATCTGTCAACTCGTGTGCAACTTGATCCACTTCCAGTTCATGAGATTGTTACTCTGAGGTTGGAACACATGTTGAAAATTTTGGTTTGAAAAATTGATGGATAGGTGGTGGCGGTTTTGGAGTTGATGCATGAACTGGTGGTGGGGGAAACATGTTTGGAAAATAATTCTTATAGATAATTGGTGATGATATTTGGAGATTCTCATCAAATATGGACCACTCACTAGCTGCTAGCCTTGCTTGAGCACTTGATTCATTAAGATTTACCATAAACAAAACTCTTTCTTCTAAAACCCTTTGGTCGAAAGGCTTTTCTTGCTCAAGTTGTTGCACTTGATTAAGTATTCCTTGTAGAAATTTTGAAGCATTATTTTCTTCCATCTGCACTTTTTTTCCTCCTCTGAGCCACTTGCGTTCATTTTGCATAACCTGTGCATGAATTTCTCTTTCCTTTTCCAGGTTTTAGTTCAATTCCTTCTTTTCTCTCGTAGTTTTTTTCCCAAGACAGCTCACCTACATTCACCTGTTTGATATGATGCATACAGACTTCAAGCTTCTTCTTTTTTCGTGCAACATCATATCTTACCTTGTTTCGTGGCTCGATTATAGCATCGTCATCCTCAATGAAAACTTTCCTCTTCTCCATTAAAAAATCACTATGAAAATTTTCAATTCTCAAACAATCTAACAATTCATAATAAGAAATTACGAGGCTCGGGATGTCTAGTATATCATCATGGTCACAATTGACACTTAACAATATTTCTGGAAAAATATCAGGAACTCCCGAGACTTCATTGGTTTTTATAGAATTGGAATTAAATGCACCGTCATTTCTGCTTGCTTCCTCTTCTATGAATTTTCTTGTCGAATTTTGATTTGATATTCCAATGCCACATAATGCGTGCATGCCAATTTATCACCACCTCCTTTGTGGAGTGGTAATTTTGTGATGATTTGAGTTGATGGATGACGTACGCGTGATGGTGATTGGACTTGTGGAGTATGTAACATGTCATGAGTAGATTGATGCATTTGAGTATTTTGCTTTTTAAATTTAAATTTTTGTCTCTTGTGAGCTATGTTGGCAGACTCACATGCTTAGCATTTATTTGCAACTGCTTTTCCGATACTTCCTTATGACACGCATTTGAAGCCCTTGTCCTGATTTTTCCCCATCGAGACGTTATTTATGGCCATGTTCTGCCGAATGGTTCTTTTTTTCTTCGACTCGGTTTTGGGGTTGCACTCTCCATTTGTGTGTTGAGTTGGATATCTTATTATAATAGTGTCTTAATATTTCTTTGCATTCTTGTCATCTTTCATCCTTGGAATGATGTCAATCCATATTTTGTTTAGCTCTATTATTTAATAGATTACATATATCTACTTCTTGTTTCATATTTCTATCATATCTGTCTACTTGAATTGTGCTTTCTCTTCTCTTTATTGGATCCCCAACTACTATGTCAATTACTTTATTTCTAATCTATATCTATTTTTTGTAATGAACTTTCTAAATTCTAATTAAAAGAGAAAATTGCTAATTTACAAATTATTTGGTTGGTTAGACTGCCACGGATTTTCAGGTTAACCCATGTCCCTGGGACCTCAAAAGGTTTTCACCACGAACACACCATTGTTGTTAAGAGGCATACTTCTTGAGTTGAGCATCATTAACAAGTGACTTGAACAGGTGCCCGTGTAATTTCTTCAAGTATACAACTACTGAAGGTCATATTTCTTCAATAACAAAGGGTCCTAACCATGCGATTTCTAGTTCCCTTAGTTTACCCTTCACTCGAATGTCATATAACAAAACCAAATCACCAATTTTAAAATTATTTGTTTGCAAATTCCTACCGTGTCATGTCTTTGGTTGGTATTTACTAGTTAGTTGGTGAGAGAGTGCATGGAGTCAGTCTTCCTCTAATTGTTTTAATATTCAGAGTCCTTCCTTGTGAAATTTTGTATTATACTTTAATATAGTCGATACACTTATTGCATTCACCAAAAAATGAAATGGGATGACTGCTTCCTGTCCATAGACAACTTTAAAAGGTGTTAATCCCGTCGACTTCTTGTATGATGTTCGGTATGCCCAAAGGATGGCTAGGTCCTTATTGTCCCAGTCATATTTGTCTAAGTTACAAATCTTTGTTAGTCCCCTGTGTATTGTTTTATTAGATGATTGCACAACACCATTTGCTTATGGAAGATATGAAATGACCTTCCTATATTCGATCATGAAGTTCTTCATTAGCGTTTGAATCATAGTATTTACAAAGTGAGTCCCTCTGTCACTAATGACGGTGAAAGGAAAACCAAACCACATTACTATATTTTTATATATAAATTTTGTTGATACTTCTTTTGTACACGATTCGCCTCATTCTACTTCTACCCACTTCGTTAGATATTCCACTTTTGTTATAATATATTTTTCTCATGTACACTTAGATATTTTGGGAAATGGTCTAATGAAGTCGATTGTCCATATCTCAAAAGGTAGTGACATAACGATAGAATGTAATGGCATGTGGTGTTTAGGTAATGAACACCTAGACCTTTGGCATATATCATATTTTTATACTTGTAGTCGACAATCTTGAAATATTTTCGGCCTCCATAAGCCAACCTGCAATATTTTCCTTGTTGTCGTGTCACCCTGATAATGACTTCCAACTCCCCATTTATGTGCTTTGGCAATAATATCCTCCCTTTCATGTTACAAGGCACATATTTGAAGTACCTCATCGATACTGAGCCTATATAATTGTCCATTTATCAATGTAAATGGCGCTACTTTAATAGCAAGTATCTTTTTCTTCTTTTTAGATGATCTCTCAGGTGTTTTTATCATATGTAAAAATAATGCTATATCAACTAGATGTGTAGAGATCGCTTCGATTCTAGGAGGTCATCTTCAATCTATGTTGGTTCTATTCCAGATTCTAGTCGAGATAAGTGGTTAGGACCCACGTTCATCTTTCATGGTCAAACAATAAATTCAAATTCAAATTCTTAACATAGTTATAACCATCAACAAGTACGACCTTGATGAACTGGTTTATTAACAAGGTACTTTAGTGATTGATGATCAGTGTAGAATATAAATGGGTTTTCCAGAAGGTAATTTCAGAATTTTTGCAAGGCAAAGATCGTGGCTAGAGTTTTTGATCCAGATTTATGTAGGAACACAATGAAATACAGAAATACACATAAAAGTAGAGATGCAATAGAAATAAAACTTCATTTCATTAATAACAAATAATTGAAATATGCTTACAAATAGAATGGAAATAAACTAGCTAGGGTGCTGGTAGCTTATCTCTGAGAAGAGATGTGGCAACAACAGGCCTCCGAACTATGTTACAATGAGGCTCAGGGGCCTATTTATTATTGAGAAACAATGAAAAACCCTAAACATCCAAAAAATCTATCCCTAGGAGATGAAGTGCCAAAACTATGGGCCCCTTTTGGGTAAATTGGTACATCAATCTTCCTAGGGACGTAACTTTGGCATACGATCTTCTTTTGAGGCGCACAATACCTCGTTAAAAATATCTATCTAAGGACTACAACTTTTGATGTGATAAAAATGAAAGGAAATTCCACAATGCTCCCTTTTTTCCAAAAAAACATTGTTTAGGGCCTCAAAATGGCTCCGGAAGTTCAGGACCTGAAAAACTGCTAAAAATAGTAAATTGTGCTACAATTAAGGAAACTGGAAAACTGAAAGAAGAAATGGTGGGGCCCCAAGTGGAATAGGCAGGTGGCCACCAATATCCACATAGACCAGTTTCTCTTTCATTCATTGAATAATTTATTTCATCCGTGTTAAACTTCTGAATGGCATACGCATTAGGGTGGTATATTGACTCATCGTCGGGTTGTGCTAGAACTGCTTCCACTGCCACATTCAATACATTGACATGCACATGAAATTGCTTCCACCAGTTAGGAAAATTATGTATGGGTGCTTTGACTAATTTATTTTGTAGAAACTAAACAACTCGTCACATTCTTTCGACCAAATTAATGGGACATCTTTCTTTATAAGTTCATCTATGGGAAATGTTATATCATAGTAGTTCCTAATGAACCACCTATAATAACCAACATGACCCAGGAATATTTTAATTTTATTTTGATTCACAGGAGGTTTCAAGTCTAAAAACACTTTAATCTTTACCATATCAACTTTGATACCATCCTTTGAGACCACATGACCTATGGGTATTCCAATGGGTGTTGCAAAGATACATTTTTTGATATTCAATGATAAGAAAATATGTCTACATCTTTTCAACATTAATCTGATCCATTGTATGTGATATTTAAGTAATGCGTAAACCATCCAGTCGTCAAAGTAGACTTTCATTGTTTTATAAATATACTCCTGGAAATATTTGACGAAAATTCGTGAAAATGATATTGGGGCATTCTTGATTCCAAAAGGAATTACCTGATAAGAAAAAGAACCAAATTAAATAACAAATGTTGTTTTCTCACTGCCTTCTTCTATAATAGGTACTTGGTTGTACCCCAAGAAACCATTTGTAAAAGAGTAGCACTTGTGACCTGTAACTTCATTTATGATTTCATAGACGAACAAGGGAGGGAATGGATCAGTTACTGTTAAATTATTCAATCTATGGTATTAAACACATATACATAGCTTAGTCGGGTCATGTGTTTTTAGGTTGCACAACCATGTGACTTGTCAAATCTGATGTTTCAATCGAGTAGATGATGCCAACAGTAAGCGTCCACTCAATTTCCTTCTGAATAATGTTTTTATATTTATGGGCAAGCTTGTATGGTCTCCTTTTAATTGGATTAGCTCATGGTAGGAGGTTTATTTTCATATCCCCAATTTGTTTTACAATTCCCTTTAATTATTTATAGTCACATGTGAATACATCTTGATATTCTTTAAGTAAGTCTACAAATTCTGCTATTTGTTTGTCTGACCAATAGTCACTAAGTCAAGTGATTTTTGGTCAATTATCATTGGATATGTCGACTTATCTTTACACCTGCGTTCTCTAGTCGGTGCCTTTTATTCGTTGAGTTGATGATCCCAAACTTTTATTTCTTGGTATGTGTTATCACCCTAGTAATTATTAGGTCGTGGGATTTTGGTTTAAAGTTAAAGAAAACCAGGGGTAACCAAGAACCTCTTTTAGAATTCAGGATCTAGCCTTCCTGAGTTCCGGAGAGGGATCTCTCCTTAAAATTTAGCTTTGTATTGTAATGGATTTTAGACTAGCTATGAGTGGATAATTTGGTTTGATTTTTTGAATGTTGGTAGGAATAAAGGATTACAAGGGAAACCATAGAAATATCTACCTAACCATTGGGCAATGAAGTAAAATTTATAGCAAACAAGACTAGAAAACTAAGGTCAAAAGAACAAATATACTAAGGGCAAGATAGATGATCTTCAAAGGGTTTTAAAAGGCTATTTTGATGAAGTGGTATGATCTGGACTAAGGGCAGTTAAGAATCCTTAGATCACAGAAAAGGAAGAGGGAAATTGAGGTCAAATGAGACTAAAGAGCAATTAAGAATTCTATAGTTTGGTAATCAGTAAAAAACATAAACATGAAAACTAGTAAAAACATAGAGCTTTTTACACTGATTATGTAATACCTTTCCTAGTTATTCATTTGAGATGGAAAATAACACCAGATGTATGAATGAAACTTAAAGAAATAAACAATGAAAACTGGAAAATACAATACTCATCTGATCAGCATGAGGATCATTAGTTATGATGTCTATTTGCTTCAGTTTCCAGCCTGCTGCTTCAACTTAACTCACATAAAATCCCAATGTTTTCAACAAAAAAGTCTATAGTATTCTTGATAATTTTATTCCACACAAAAATACTTCAAAGAGTGAAGTATTTATACAAATTCTAAATTAGAATATCTTGAAAAAATATCAAGATTGGTTCACAAATATCTCTAACTATTTTACATAAATAGAACTTAAGTAAAGGACACTCCAGACTAATGCATTTATTTGGCACTATTTTTTATGGATAGGTGATGACTAAGAGGAGAATTTGAATTTGATCCAACTCTTAGTTGATGATGAGGCATCCAAGTCACTAACTGCTTCCTTTCTTTGTGCATTCTGCTCCAACAATTCTGCAAACTTGGGGTCCAATGATATCTTTTTATTTCTCCATTTGTAATAGATATGTAAAAAGTGAAAGAAATTATTGTAGCTAAATATGTTGGTGATATAAACCTCTTTCAGTTTCCTAAAATTCCTCTCCAGTTGTTCACAATAGGCTCTGCAAAAATATGTGTAAAACAGAGTTTTACAGAGTCTGAAAAATAGCCTGTAAAGAAGTGTATGTATCTCTCATTCTGAAATGACTGTGCCAAAAGTGAGATAATTTTTTGTAGATGGGTCTCTTAGGAACAAAAACCTCCTTCAGTTTTGTATGATATATTTCTGATTAGCCACAATCTTCTTTGCAAACGGATGACTTAATAGGAATTTTCTGCAAAAAGTGATTTCCAATATTGTTTAATATTTCCCAATCCATAATGGTTGTTAGAAAAGTGAGAGAGGTTTTTGTAGATGGACCTCTTAAGAAGATAAAAATCCTTCAGTTTTACAAAATTCATCTTGGATTGGTCACAATATTTTCCTCAAAACAATGGCTTAAACATGAATTTCTGCAAAAATGTTCCTTCTTGTTGTGTTTTCATCTTTTCACCTTTTTGTTCTTTTAACTGTTTTACTTTCACTTTAGATAAAATTCATTGTTGGTGAAAATATTTTAATCTCTTTTTACCATTTTACTGCCTCTGTATTTACTTTTACTGTTTACCTTTGACTGCTCTTGTAACTTTGTTTTAACTTTCACTCTGACTTTTACCTGATACACTTTAACCACTGATACTCTTTAACTGTTATGTTTTCAATGTCATTGTGAATTCTGATTTCACTTTTACTATTCACTGTGCAAAATTCATCATTCTGATCTCTCTCTGACTTGATTTTGTTCTTTCTTTGTATACAAACTATTTTTTGAATGAAGATATTGAGTTAAACTCTGAGAATTTGGAGCAAACAATTTTGTCAACTAGTATTGAAATTGTTGGCCCAAATCCATATTCTGATAATAACCTACAAAAATCAAACAATTTGTTAATGAAATCCAGGTCTGCAGGGAGGTGTTTGAAGGTTTTTTGAAAGTCTTGTGGAATGGGATCTATCTGTGGAGGTTTAACTTTTTTTTTAGGCATTTTGGGTAGCTATTGCAAGATTAGACCGTTTGCAGGAGTTATTCACTTTAATAGAGATGAAACTAAGAAATTTAGGCTAAGGATGGCTAATTTTGGGCTTTTTTGCTCAATTAGGTTTTCTGAGAGATGAAAACTGGGATAAGACAGGAAACAGGATTTCCTGAATGGTACAAATGTGGAAAAGAAGTCTTTTAATCAATCTATGTTCGGAATTTGTTTTCAAAAAGAGACTGCAAAATGAGGATTTTGGCTTTTAAAGGGGTTTATAGATGAATTCAAGCTTCCTTAATTCACACGTATTTTGATGCTTTGACAGGTTTTCTGAAGCTTCTGTGGTCAAATTTGGACTTCTGTTGATTGGTTGGAGCCGAAACAGTGTGCTTTGTTATGTGAACAGGGTATCTTCAATTTAAACTGGATCTTTGACAGTGGTAAAGTTCAGCTTTGGGGCTTATACATTGGTCAACAGAGGCTCGGCAATGGTATCTGTGATTAATTCTCAGAGGGATAGTGTGCACAGGTATGAAAAAAAATAAAGAACTAAGGTTAAAACTTTAGTTTTATGGTTCATGCAAAGTATTAATTGCAGGTCAAGTTGCATGGCGGGAGTGGTTTTGATTTGGGATCGAGCGGTTTTCACGCAGTTTTAAGGTGGTAAGCAGAATTTTACTTTTTGCACGTGATCGAATGAAATATTGGCATGTAGGCAGCAGGTGGTATTGGGAAACAACTTATATCGCGTAATTTTTTTGAAACATTGGTCGATCACTTCAATCGTGCGATATTGGATATCCACTATCAGATTTGATTCTGATAAGCGAACGGTCAAGATCAGTCGGAAATTTGCGGGGTAATGGTAGTGGGGCTGGGGCTTTGAATTCTGGCTGTAGATCTGATGAATGATAGATCTACGGTGGTCATTAAGCGCGATAAGGAGTGTTGGGGACGGGAAATGGAGTTATCGGGTGTAATTAAGATGGGAAAGGGAAATATAAACAAGGGAATGGGTTTATTATGAAGTTTAGTTTAAATTAAACTTCAGGTATTATTTTTTTGTTTTAAACACATATAAAAACATGTTTAATCATTTTTCATATATTTTTATTATATAGTTAACTAAATCAAATTGATTTAACAACCATAGAGGGCGAGATATTTACATAATGATATATTTAGCCAAAGGGGGTATAATGTGGGTCTTTATTTAAACATGTGGGGATAATTAACTTTGGCTAAAGTTATATTAATGGGTTTTAGGGGATATTTATAAAAGGTAGTTATATAAAATAGGAAAAGGTTATTTTCTAGGGAGTTATTAGATAATTTAAAGTTAAAATGACAAGGGAACAATGGATACTCAAAATACATTAACATAACTAAGAAAAGTGAAGTTTAAAGGCAGATTTGCATTATAATAATTTCATCACTTCAACATAGGATAAAATGTGATTTTGAGGGTTTTATGCCTTTATGATATGTGGGAAATTAATCAAATGGGGATTATATTATCTTCAAGTAAAAATGAAGTTTTTACTTATGATTTTTCATGGAAATGAATGCATGAATGGAAACTGATGTGCTTTTTTGAAATTAATATAACAACTTAAAATTTTCAACTAGTCATCCATAGAGCCTTGGGTCCGATCCCAAAAAAAGTCAAGGAAATGCCTTGAGCCTTTCTGACTGATAGTTTAGAATGATAAATGGCTATGGGGAAGAGAATTCAGTTATTTGCAGCCTTGGTGAATAATATTTACAATGATGCTTCTCACCTTCTTCTACCTACCCAATTTAACTGCTAACATTTTTTCTTCCATTTTGATTAGGTGCATTTGAGCTAGCAACCTTTACAACATTTATTCTTTTTTAAAGCAATAAAACTATCTAATTCTACACTTATTTCATCCAGGAATCCAGATTAAACTGTTGGATTCACTTATTCTCTACCTAAATACTGAACTGTCATGATTAAACTGTATGACAATTCTTTATTCTCTATCTACAACATTTGAAATTTAAAAATGACGAGTCAAGATTAAATTGTTCAATTCATCACAGATTATGGCATTTATTGACACTCTGCCATAATCAACTGCAAAAGGTAAAAGTAGTGGCATTTAGACTTGCACACTTTCATGTTTTATTAATCTTTTTATTTTGGGGTCTATTATTTTTTCTAAGTCCTTTGATTGTTCTTTTAGGACTTTTTACCCTCTTTTTGATTTTTGATTTTTTTAATTTTTTAATTTTATTTTTATTTTTTTTACAAAATATGAGAATACAACTTGTAGAAGGAAAAGTATGTACATATTTACAAGATTACCTTCAGTCAAGTCAAAATTATGAATCCTATATTTATAGGTCACTAACAATATGCAGGTGGGAAATATGGTTTTGTAACAGCCTTGGTGAAAATTCCATGTAATAAAAATAAAAAAAATAAGCACGGTTGATGGGACACTTATTCCAAGTTGAATGTTGGGAAAAACATCCTAGTGGGTGTTAATTTCGGTTAATATGGCTAAGGAAATTGGCAAAGGCAAAGGCAAAATGGCATATTTGGCACATTTACTTATGAAAAATAATGGAAATTAGGAGAAAAGGGAGATGAAAGGTCACAGGTTGCATGTGAGGAGGAAAATGAAGGAAAATAATGGAAAATAAAGAAAAGATAGGCCTCATCTATAAAAAGGCTTAGGAGGATCAGTTGGTACCTTTTGTTAGTTCAGTTTTGGAGCTCTCTCATTATTCTCTCTCTCTCTCTCACTCTTGGACACATAGATTTTTCTTGGAGCATTTTGGCTTTGGACTAAGAAAGGAAAGAAAGCGGGAAGAAGGTGGAATCAAGCAAGGAGGAGCAATAATCAAGCAGCTAAAGCAAGATTCTTGGAAGGTATCAATTTTCATGTGTGTTTTCCTTGCTAGATTTGACATGCATGGTATTGCATGTGGTTCTTTTCGGACTTGGCATGGGTTTTTCCAAGTGTGACATTGTTTTTAGCCTAGCCTTGCCATTTCCAGATAGCCATGGTATTATGTTGTTCTCATGTTTTGGTTTATTTAGATTGTCAGATGGATTCAAAGTTGAGTGGGGTGCATCTCTATTTGATATAGCACATGGCTTAGTGATCCCTGAGCCAGATTGTGGGTTGTGTTACATCCAGGATTGTGTTTCCTCTATGGGCATAGGAATCCTTGATTGGTGAATGGCGGGATATACGGTAAATGCTAGAGGTGGTTTGGTCTCCATTGAGCATAGGAATTGAGGGTTTGGGATATACGGTAAAGCTTGGAGAGTATGTCTCGGTTTAGGGCCTAGTGACCCCTTATTTGAACTATGGGTTGTGGTAAGCCCTGAGAGACTAGGAGACTGGAAAATTCCTCACGGTTTAGGCAGAGAGAATATGGTGATATCCATGCTTTTGTTGGCCTAGTGATCGGGGGTAGATCATAGTAAATTCAGTTATGACATGTTTATTGTGTTGGCCTAGTGATCCGGTGTGGATCATGGTAAATCTTGATTTCTATTGATGATGGTGAGGTGGTTTAGCCTCATGATGCCCTGGTTGGTTCTTTAATTTTGAGTCCCACATTAATGCTTGGAATATGGCACGGGGATGATTGGCTGAAGAGAGATTTGAGCTCAGCCAATATATGGTCGGGTGGAACATGGAAGTCCTATCTCTAGTTGGTTTCTACACTAATTAATGAAGAGCTCATTCTTTTGGTATTTGATGTATAAATGTATTGGTTATTATGTGGTTTCTATTGTTGTTGTGTCCATGGTATTTCTGTCGTTATTATGCTAGTTATAAGCATGTGTTTTATCAGTGATGATGTACGACTCTCTCCATGTTTTTAATTATAAATGAATTCATAATATATCTATGGTAAAATAGATTGTATTTCATCTAATGACGTAAGGGAGAAATGATTCTTAGCGATTCTTAGATAAGTTGAGACCCCTATGCTCAGATTTGTTGTTTACACCTATATTTTCAATGTTTGTGACATGTTTGACAAAATTCTTGTCATGGATAGGCGGGGTCAAGATGAGTTATTGTTGATGTGATTGCTTCCGTAACATTGTCCTGTTGTTATTTATCATCTCTGAACTTTTCATGAAGTTTTTGGAAAAGCACTGAGTTATGGGCCTTAAAAGGTGGCCCAAATACCAAAGACACTGGCAAAACATTGGGGAATTTGGTCCCTGGATGTTGGCATGTAGTGTTATGCTTATGTCTATAGCCTCATGGATGTTGGCTTGTAATCCCATGCCTGCGTCTATGGCTCAAAGAGGTCAAAATTTTAGTGTGACCCAGGGGTAAGAAGCCTGAATGGTTGGGTTAGATCCTAGGGGTGTTATTGTTGGTGTACAAGGTATGTGTGATGTGTTTCTGTCGATTCCACTTCCTTAATGTCACCTAGGAGGTAGATTTTGATCATCGTAGCCTCTCGTCACATGTTTACCCGGCTGGTCAGTTACTTGGGTAGATGTGGGAGGAGGGTGTTATAGCTTTCTTGGGTTTCTCAATTCCCCATTTCTCCAGTTTGTAAACTAATTTTAGCCTTCTGTGATTCTTTGGATGATTTTTGTTCCAACAAAAACTTTGGCTAGTAATAGAAACTTCTTCCATTTCTAACCGATTAGTCATTTTATACTCTGATGTACATGACACATAGTTTCAACTGGATGGAACATTGTTTTCTTATTTTTTATTGTTGGTTGGTTTTTCCTTTATGAAATCCCTTATTATTTGAAATTTGTTGATAATTTATTATTCCTCAAGTTTAAATTCGAAATATTTGATGAAGTTTTCTTTCAGATCCACCCATTGTAAATATTTTCCCCGAGCTTCCTCTAATTTGTACCATTTATTGGAAAATTCGTCTAATGTATTTGAAAACATATGAGGATATACTCTCTCATCTCTGTATAACCTGATCCTACACCATTTTGACTCACAATTTTGTATATAAAGGACAGGGTCCTGTCTAGTGCTAAAGGTGGGTGTATTTTCTTGAGTGAAAAGTTTTCAACCTCCAAATCATTCAATAAAATATGTCTTCATTGTCGTCCATGTTTGGAGTCGAGATGAATGGGTATCCCACCATATTGGTGTTTGAAATGTAAAGGTTTGGACTAGACTTTGCATCCTCCCTTGTTCTCCTATAGAATTTGTTACTTGTTTGACATGGTTAACAGGGGAAACCCATTCTTTAAATCGAATCATGTTGCATGAATCCTTCTTTAAATCAATCAATAGTAACAATGGTGTTCCTTTGTGGGTTTTTCCTTGAAGTATAAGCACCACTTTGATAGAATAAGAAGGTCGTATTTTTGTCATTGGGATTTCTTCAATCATCCAACGTTATTTAGCTTTTGATTCATAGTTTTCAACTTGCCACTCGTAGAGCTCGATGTTAGAGTTTTGTCCAATGGAGAAAGGTGATACTATCAAGATTTCACTAAAGGAATTTGGTTCCATGTTATCTCTATCTTCATGTAATACTTGGTACAACCTTCTTATTTTTTATTGTTATTTTTAAGCTCCAACCCATGGCTTTCCTTCTTGGGGATCCAAATGAATAATAATTTGCTTGTCGTTACCTCTGATATTAATTATATCTTTCTCTAATGATATAGTCGCTTTCATCCTTTGTCCCCACGATCTTCCGAATAGTGCAATATATGTCGGTATTCCATCAACTAAGTCAATGACTTCAAAGTCGGCTATCTTCGGGATGCCCATAATTGAATTTTTTACTTACATTAGTGTTGCAAAGGTACAATAAATATTTGATCGACAAATTTGAGATAATTAGTCATCCTTTGCATATTTGGCCTTCCCCTGTTATTCCATGTTTATCAAGGGAGTATATTCACTTGTGACCCAAAGCCAACGATGAATTGTCTTACCATGTAGCCATTTATTTCGAGGTCGACTTGTGGATCATGATCTTCAATTTATTTTACTTGTGATAGTTGTTGTACATTTTTACATTTCTCCCTAGTTTCATTGCAATATTTTAACAAGCTCAAAATATCTACTGGATGTCCAACTGAATGTTCTTCTTTTAGAAGCTCCAAAAATTGTTCTAATATTACATCCTTCGACAATTTCTGAGTCAACATATTTTGTAAAAAAATCAATTTCTCTTGTCATTATGTCATTCTGTACTTACATATATGGATGCCTACTTGTATATTTTATTGGTTGAATGACTTGCTGATTATAATTGTTGTCTCTTCCAGCACCCGACCTTGTAACATGATGAATATTTTTTGAATTTAATATATATTTTTTTGGAACAGTTTGGAGTAAGTTCCCAATTCTTTTATTCAAAATTTTTTCAATAATCTTGGGGAAATATTCTAAGGAGTGATACCCCAAGTTGCACATATAACATAAGTGCATGTCGGTCTTATCTTTTAATGGGAATTTAGGGGTTGCATGACCTTCCTGCCAACAGATGAAACAATAAAATCTTCATCGACCTCAAACTCTGCCTTTGTATCCCCCTCGTCATTCACCATACCCACCTTGATTCTTTGCTCTTCTGCTATATGTTGGCGGCTAATTAAACTGATGTGTGGTTTGTGTATGATAAAAAACATGATAATTTGGCTCGTTCTTCCCATTGAGAAGACACTCTTGTGTTAAGTGGATATCGTATTCACAAATGGTGCACCATTTATGCTTTGTGTTATGAATATTGCATTGGAAATCTTTAGTAGTGTGATTTGAAATGATCTGATATATATCACAATATATGTCGAATTGTATCTGTCGGATGCCTTGATCAAAGTAATAAAAAAAATTACAATTATATTTAGTATTACCTTCAATCTGACAATTTTTGCACCATATATTATTCTTTTGAAGTGTTAGTGCCAACAATGAGTTTTGTAGTTGCTCAATTGTATCTTCGAGTTTATTGTCAGTGTTGCACCATTTTTTGGTCATCTAATCCATTTTTATTAGATCGATGGACCCAAGTACACCAAGTAAGACCAATTTTACCCCCAAGTAAAATCGCATTCACTATGAAAAATAACTTAGTAAACCACCTTTATTAAGTTGTTTATGGTCTAAACAGGAAACCCCATGGGGAAACATTAAATAAATCCATATTTGTTTGATTTTTCCTCAAGGAATAATTAGTTAAACAACATTTAATTAATATTCCTGGTTATATTTAACTCAAAACAAGGAAATTAATTAGATAAATCATTATTTATCTTATTATTTTATAAGAATAATTATTTAAACATTATTTAAATAATATTCTTTGTTAAATATGACTACATCTCCCTTAAATAATTAAATAAACCATTATTTATTTGATTATTACTCAACCATATCCTTAAAATGATAAATAAATCATTTATCTATTTATTATTACTTAATCACATCCTTAAAATGATAAATAAATCATTTATTTATTTATTATTTACAAATAAGGGGATTTGACTCAAGTTAAATTCCTTTTCCCTCCAACAAATATAATAAAATATTCCATAAAAGTTGGATCTTGATTTTGTTAATAATATTTTTATTATGTACCAAGATCTAGACTAACTCAATATTTTGTTATAAATAGAAGGGTTTTCACATTCATTTGTCACATTTTGTTGCCTAAAGATCACTCTGGATCTCAACTCTTGGTCTGGCTATTGATCCACCATCATAGCCATATTTTCCATTTTTGTCTGGTTTTTCTACACCATCAAGAGAGAGGAATTCTAAATCTGAAGTGCTAAGGACTTACAAGAACCCATCCCATTGAGGAGAACAGGGAACACCCTCTTGTGTTTTCCTCCCAGGTGCCATTAATAAAAATTTCATTGGATATATTCTTGTCTTGTCTATTGGATCTATGGATTAAATCTTGTTTTTTCTACTGTTTAATGTCTTCTAATGCATAGATCTAGATTTTTGTAGCATTTGTCTTGATCATCTAATTGCAGATCTGAAGATATTAGCAGTCATTTCTGCTGTTAGGGTTATTTTTTATGCGCAGCTAAAGTAGTCTTTTTTCGTACACTTCGAATCAAGATTCATACTAACAACTGGTGACTCCACACGGGTTTACGATTACGACCGTTGTCGTTTTTTTTATCCTTGCATATCTAGCTGCTTCAAACCCTAGGCTTTCTCTTCAGCCCCTTGTTTTTTCTTTTCTTGATGTTTTTTTTAACCCATAAAACCCTAAAACGATAAAAATTCTAACTTTCGCGTGTTTTCAGACCCATTGCGCAGGTGACAGACATCAGCCGCAACTGAGACAACAATTTTTTCTGAAATCTGCCCTCGAAAGTACTAGAAGTGTAGGTCGCACTTTTCAGCACAAAACCTATGACCTGGACCTCCGGGGTGCACTTTAAAGCCCAAAAAGTGCGACCTCTACTGAAAACAGGTCAAAAACTGCAACCTGGACTTTTTGCAGGGATTTTTCTGAAAGTTTTCTGGGTTTGTCTGAGCCTCTGTTCAGGGTTGTTTGACCTCCATCTCTGCCCTTTTTGAACCTGTACTTGTTTTGTTTCGCTCAACTAAAGTTGGAACCTATCCCCCTAGGGCTTCAGTACCCTCCACTTTTTGTGGAAGGGTGTTTGCTGTTGCAGGTTGTCTGAAATTACAATCTTCAGCCATTTCTTCAGATCTGATACCTCACCTTGAAATCCACTTCAATCGGCTTGTTATCCATTCAAATTAACTCATCTAGCTATGTTTGGGTTTTCCTCTAGGGTCCACTATGTTTCCCTCCAGTAGATAGTCTTTCGCCACCTCTCTTACATCAAATTTTCCCTCTGATTTGTTGTTGTTTTATGCACTACTTTCCAACATATTTTGTCTTTTAGATCCCTGTCCCTCTTGACCTTAGATATATTAGATTTTTTAGTGTGTTTGATTAGTTTTTTACTCACCTATAGACTAGTTGTTGAGAGACCCGCCTCCTTGGGTTTAGATTCGTGCATTATCAACTGTTTATTTTCTGTTTTTTCATACCTATATACTGACATTTGCAGGTTTATTTACAGCTATACAACACACTTTTTCTTTTCTTTTCTTTTTTTCTCTACAAACGTCTGAGTTTAAAATTTAAAATTTACACACTTTTACATGCACACCCTAAGCGAAAAAGGGCTTGGTTAACACCGCCAAGAAAAGACTCTAAAACATTGAAATCAATTGATTTGCCCTTGTTTCGACATTGTAATCACTTGATCCTGCACCTCCCTGCCCTTGTCAGTCTCTTTTTCCTTTGTGCCGCATTTGTGTCATCACCATTGCGCCACCAAGGCATTTATCCCGGAGACTTCTTGGCCTTCATTTTTATTTTCCGGTAGGAAGACTTACTCCTCCACATAGGGTTCGAGTTAGTCCTCCCCCAAGTCCGCACACCGACTCTTCTTTTGGTCCTTTGGGTTCTCCTTCCGCCTTTGGTTCTCCTCCTGACACCTTCACCATGTCTGGTGCAAGACCTGCTGTTGGTGGTAACCCCAGCCCTCAGGCTGGGAATACCACTAGTGGGACCGCAACAGACACTACCCTGGCTGCACCCTTGCTCCCTTTCATGGCAGGCCTCAACCTCCCCGATTTTTACCAGTTGATAAATGACCCTATACACCATGACGCTAGTTGGCCTGCCATGCCAACAAAGCTCCATTCAGACATCCCAAATTTTTAAGGTCTTGCTAGAGAAGATCCTTCAAATCATATTCGATCTTTCCACATGTGGGTTCGTCTAATTCCATTACCGATGACTCTGTTCGTCTTCGGTTGTTCCAACGAACGCTTACAGGTGAAGCTTCTAAGTGGTATGTTGATCAGGTCCCTTCCTATCAAACCACCTTTGCAACTATGGCCCGGGCTTTTTTGTCTTATTTCCAGCTTCCCCTTCGTTATGACACTGGTACCGAGCTCTTGACCTCTTTCCGTCAATCATCTGCGACCTACCTATCCAAACATGTTCAGGAATGGTGGAGAATAAGGAGCCTATGTCGAGCCCCTACCTTCGAAGACCATGTCTACATGGACTAGTTCCTTAGGAATCTCTTGCCGCCTATCAGGAAAGATGTCGCATCGCACTTTCCTCAAACCGAAGAAGCCATTCTCCAAATTGCGTTAAAATATGACCTAATCTACGCTCAGTCGGGTTATGTTTATACCGTTCTACCTAATCTTCCCAGACCTGGTGGTGCCAACGCACCGGGGGCATCTCACGCCGCTGATGGTATCGTTGGAGCTCTCTTTAATCTGTATGCTCAACCTCCCATGGGCTATGGTTTCTCTCAGGGCAAGGCCAGCTCCTCCGGCACTTTTCCCCTTCCCGGTAGCACATATCCAGGATACGGCATGCCTCCTCCTTTTTCCCAACCTCCTGTTTACCACACTGCTACCCAACCTCCTTATTATCTGTATCCACAGCTTGGTGCTCCAGCTCTTACAAAATTAGCACCTCCTCCTCCCTTACCTTCTCAACCCCCGCAACACCAACCACCATCCCCTCCGGGGCAGGTGTACGCACAGCAGGGCACGACTAATCCTCCTCCCTCAAAAAGGAAGAGGAAAGGCAATCAAAATCAAGCTGCCTCTGGTAATCTTGGACCTAATCAATGTAATGCTCCTAACACTACACACCAGCAACAAGGCACTCAGCCCAATCAGGATAGGCCTCTTTGTACGAATAAGCCTTGTTCTTGTTGTGGTGTTTATGGTCATTATACACATGATTGTCCCCTTCTGCCACATATGAGACAACTATGGGAGTATCAAGCAACATTGAGAGGACAACAAGCCATCCCTTCCATTCCTCCCAGTCCTGCACCCAGTCAACCGGCTGTGCTTACTGATCCTCTCCCTCAGTAGGGATTTGTGGCTACCCAACCACCTGAAGGTCAGGTGGCCACTCAACCTCTTTCATCTGGTTCCCCCGATTACCATATTTTTATGATGTCCTCTGATCAACCTTTTGAACCTTCTTCTCCTGGCCCCTTACCTTCATCTGGGACTCATGAGCACCTTTATCCTCCAGGAATAGTTCCTCCAGGCCTCAACCATCTTGGAGTCATCCCGCCTGGTCATTACCCCTCTGGTCAGATACCGTTCCTAGCTCCCCCACCAGGAGTGTACACGGTACCTATTATGGCCACCCTCTATCTTCCTAACCTGACCCTTTGGATTCCCGTCTGGTACCTCAATCCTCCAGCCGCCACCCCGCCTGGTCAACCTAAACCTTATCTTGATTTGACCCCAGTTCAACCAGCCCCTATGACTTCTCCCGCTGCAATAGTGCCTCATTCACCTCAACAGGAACCACATCCCGTCGCGACCGCTTCAGGTGAGAAGGGAAAAGATCACAAGGGGGCATCAAAGGACAAGGCTACCCCAAAAAACCCTGCCCTTTCTTGGCCTCCAAAGCATACCATCCAGTGTGCTTTATGTGATGTTGTCGGCCACGCCACCCATACTTGTTCGAAGTTTCCTCACCTCAAGTCCATGGTCAATGAGATGTTTCTGGAATCTGATATCCCAAAGGTATATGTCACTATACCCTATTCAATCCCGAAACTCAAACCATTGCGCACAAATCACCCTTGTGCTTTGTGTGATTTTCATGGCCACTACACTCACCTTTGTCCTCGTTTTGAAGAGTATCGTTCCTCTTTAGAGGCCTTACGCCAATTTGAGGCCGAGCGCAATGTTTCAACCGCTCCCTTATTTTCGCATCTTGCTTCGGCAACACCAGAAGACATAGATGCTCCCATTAACTTTCCCCCTTATGATGTTGAGATAACGGGGCCTTGGTCGAAAGTCCCTGATGAGACCTCCCTTGATGTTTCACCTGACCTCCCTTTAGCACCCTCCCTAGTCTCAACATCGGTAGATCCTCTGTCTGCTTACTCTTTTGTCACCCCCTGTGACGATGCGCATGCGAACCTCCCCTCTCATGATGAGGAGTAAGGTAGCTTCGTCGCGTCAGGTGGTCTTTCTCCCATCATTCACCCCATCTTCTATTAAGATAACGACATTATGGAAGTAGCCACCACTCCTGAATTTATCTATTCCCCCTTACATCGAACTCATGCATTCGAACCACATGCACCTTGTGGCCATTACATTGACACCCAATTTTTGGGTAAGGGGCGCACCCATATTGGAGAAACCAGGAGAAGCAGTTCTTCACCACTCTCCTAGTGAATCTAGTCATGATGACTCTAGTCCCATTATTCTTACACATTTATAAGAACCTCTTGAGTCCCATATCACTTCAAGATCACACTAGGGATGATACCCCTCATCATTCCTTCATATTTGACCAGCAACCCAGTCTCATAGACATTTTGGTTGACCAACCTATAGGTTTTCTGGGAGAACATCAGTTCATTATCCCAAATACTATCTTTGGGATATTAGCACCATGTATGGCAACCCAAAAACTTAAAGTCCATTTGATTCATATATGTAGTACCAAAACCGATCGGTAATCATCTATTTCCTTTCTCAAACTGCATAACCATATCGAAAACAAGTGGCACACCACATCATTAAAATGTATTTAGATTTCCTTTTTTCTAAATACATTTTTGCATGTCCATAACATGCCTGGGGGCACCCATGCCCCTCAACCTTAAAATCTTGGATATCAGCCCATAACAGCATTGAAACCCCCTTTCTCTGATAGGTCACACTTTCCAGGTCATTCCTTGGGACAGGTAGCATTTTTTTGCTAAGTACCTACTGCCTAGGTTGCAGAGCAGACCCCAAGAAAGTGTGACCTAGCCTATTCGTGAACTTTGGGTACCCAAGCTAAACTTTCAAAATGAAAGAGTAGGATTAGGCATCTTACCTACAATTGTCGGATCTTAAATTCCAATGGTCAGTTTATCTGCTACAATCGCCGCAAGATTTATGGCCTCCTCTCCTCACGACATTCACCACAGCTCCACCGGCAAATGAGTGAATCTGGAAGGAAAATGCCTTTTTAAAAGAAAACCCCTAATTTTCCTTTCGCTTACTGCGACCAAAACCGTAGTTCAGTTTGAAAAACCGTCTACACCATTGGAAAGATATCATCAAGCCGTCAAATGGGTATCTATTAGATTTTTGTGATTAGATACTTCACCAGGACACATTTTGTCTAAGAAGCGCCACTTCACCCTTCCTCAAAATCAAATTTCTTCACTTGCAACACTCGTACCGGGGGCACCATGTTGCCTCCATAATTTTCCATGCTCGTGTCAACTTTCGTCTTGAGATACCATCTTGTACTCATGCTTTTATGGTCCCCATTGGACCCTTTACATATGTGGCAGCACCATCAAGTCACCCTTGTTTAGAGAATCCGAGTTGAGTCATCATTGCTTTCATGGAGTCCCTCTGCATCTCGCCATAGTCCTCCATCATTCATTTATTCGTCCCTCTCTCGTGTCACACATTATGGCCTTCAGTCCCACTGTCCCCTATCCCTCATGATGTTGTGTCAGTTGCTGCCAGGTAGTCCACGCCCTTTATGCTCTAACAAGGGAAGTCGTCCGTTCGCTACTCATTTCCCCCCATTTCATCATCATCATTGGTGTCAATTTGTCAGTCACTCTACTATTTTCTCTCGTTCCCTAGTTGAGGATCCCTTATTGCCTCACCTATGGCGGACCTCCTTCTGTCGACATCAGCTCATTCATTCCAGAAGACAGGTCTAGAGGGCGGTGTACCTTGGTTCCAACTTCCACTCTTGTTCAGTACCTCGGATTAGGAAAAGGGACTCCTTATTTCTCTTTGACTTGATTGTTTCTCAGCTCCAGCTCCTTTCAACATGATCGAGATCCGTATGCTCGATAGTTTAGTGATGCAGCAGTTGACATCGGTGATTCCTGGGTGTGTGTGAGATGTCTCAGCCCTCATGAGGGTGTGGCCCTACAGGTAGCCCCCCACACACTCGGATGACCTCTTCATCATAGCCTTTGATGCAGCTCCATACATTTGATGATGTCGGCCTCAGCCACTTGCAGTGCCTTTTTGTTTGCATGTATCAGTTAGATTTTTAGAGCCCTTTCCTGTGTTCAGGGGCATCTGGGTTGCATTTATATCTCATGTACTCAGATATTATTGTACAAGTCCTGGTTGTTATCCCAAGCACAATATGTATGTGGGATTCATTATCATGTTATTCATCTGGCTCATGTTTATGCCAGCATATCCTATATTTTTTCCGTCCCGTGGTTTTCCAGACACCTTATTGTTTGTACTATTGCCTCGGCGGGCATAGGTATGCCTCCTCCGCCGCCTATAGCAGGTACTCACTTATAAAAAAGACTTGTTGCACCTGCAAGTCACCTCCTCAGGATCTAGTTCTTTCAGCACTTTGGTCTACCTTAAAATCCTCTCTCTTTGACTTCCCCGTTGATGTCTAGTGATTGAGTTCTTACAATGTACTTCGGTCATACGATTAGCTCCTAACGCTCGCACGCTAGGGGGTAATCTATTACACCATTTTTTGGTCATCTAACCCATTGTTATTAGATGGACCCAAGTACACCAAGTAATACCAATTTTACCCCAAGTAAAATCGCATTCACTATGAAAAATAACTTAGTAAACCACCTTTATTAAGTTGTTTATGACCTAAACAGGAAACCCCATGGGGAAACATTAAATAAATCCATTTTTTTTTTTTTTCCTCAAGGAATAATTAGTTAAACAACAATTTAATTAATATTCCTGGTTATATTTAACCCAAAACAAGGAAATTAATTAGATAAATCATTATTTATCTTATTATTTTCTAAGAATAATTATTTAAACGTTATTTAAATAATATTTTTTGTTAAATATGACTACATCTCCCTTAAATAATTAAATAAATCATTATGTATTTGCTTATTACTCAACCATATCATTAAAATGATAAATAAATCATTTATTTATTTATTATTTACAAATAAGGGGATTTGACTCAAGTCAAATTCCTTTTCCCTCCAACAAATACAATAAAATATTCCATAAAAGTTGGATCTTGATTTGGTTAATAATATTTTTATTATGCACCAAGATCTAGACTAACTCAATATTTTGTTATAAATAGAAGGGTTTTCCCATTAATTTGTCACCTTTTGTTGCCTAAAGATCACTCTGGATCTCAACTCTTGGTCTGGCTATTGATCCACCCTCATAGCCATATTTTCCATTTTTTTTTGGGTTTTCTACACCATCAAGAGGGAGGAATTCTAAATCTGAAGTGTTGAGGACTTACAAGAACCCATCCCATTGAGGAGAACAGGGAACACCCTCTTGTGTTTTCCTCCCAGGTGCCATTAATAAAAATTTCATTGGAAATATTCTTGTCTTGTCTATTGGATATATGGATTAAATCTTGTTTTTTCTACTGTTTAATGTCTTCTAATGCATAGATCTAGATTTTTGCAGCATTTGTCTTGATCATCTAATTGCAGATCTGAAGATATTAGTAGTCATTTCTGCTGTTAGGGTTGTTTGTTATGTGCAGCTAAAGTGGTATTTTTTCGTACACTTCGAATCAAGATTCATACTAACAGTCAGTTGATGAGATAATCAACTGGAATTCTTCGTCTGTCTCAATACGTTGCACCAACTTAAGAGCCTATTCACATGTTTTGAATTCATGCATTCTCAGCAGACTGCATATAGTTTGGAGGAGAGCAACCACATTTCATTGAACTAATACATTTTCATCAATGACATATGGGATTTGAATTAATAAATCTTTAAATATTTTGTCATATTCTCTTACTGTTTCATTAGGTAATTGTTTAATTTCCTTTAGCTTCTGAGCTGCCAAATGTTTTACATCTTAGGCGTCGAAGAAGGTGAGAAAGTTGGTATTTTAATTTCATCCATTGATTTTGGTTGCTTCTCAGTAATATTCATGAACCATGTTAATGCCTGCTTCCTCAAGGTGGATATGAATTTAACATGCCTGCTTCCTCAAGGCGGCTATGACTTGAGCCATGTGCTTATATTCATCAGTAGTATCATTTGCATACCAAAATTTTCCACAAGCTAACTAATTCTTTTCCAAGTCTTCATCACCCTTGTAGAGGGGAATGTGATTTAATCCCATTTTACTTAACAAGGGTTTCAACGTTCCACATGTTCAAATATTACTTGAATAGTCATTGACGACAGGATCAACAATGGGTTGATTGCTCACAAACATGATATTTCCTTTCTTATCAACAATGTCTTCCAAGAGTGAATCGTCAGTCTGGCACACTCTATATATGTATTCGATAAAATGACTCATCCTAGGTCACAACTCTTTGCTAATTGGGTTGTCACTTTCAACTTCTTTGAAGGATACTAATTGCGGAAGGGGGGTACGATCATGAGATTATTGAGTTGCAGAAGTACTTGTTCAATTTTTTTATTCTCAATGCTTGGTTGATTCTCGTTGGGATTCAAAATTTCTAGTTAATTTCTCTGTGTATCTTCATTATGAAAAACAACAAGTATATTTGAGTAATTTTGTGATCTTTGTTGAATGAAGTCTGTAATGGTGGGAATTGATATTGATACAATCATAATTTCTTATATCATAGGACTAGATTCATCAATTTTCATCGCGTATACTTAACTTCTAGGACTTATTTGTAGAGAATTATTTTCTATCGGAGCTGGCAGTGCTACACCTGTCAACTCATATGAGGAGTATCGTGCATATTTAATCACACGCCCACAATTTTTCATTTTCATTCATTGGTATTATTATCTTATTTTTTCATGTCATTGTTTTCTTTTGTCCCTTACTATTTTCTAGATATCGGTCAACTACTTATATTGTTTATTATTCTTCTGTCGTGTACTTTCATATTTTTGTTTTCTGATAGTGAACCTTCTTCCTTCCATTTTTTATTTATTCTTGTATACTTCTCCAACTTTTCCTTGTTCCTTTTCTTTTCTTTATTTGTCATGACTTGTTACCCCCCATGCTATCCCGACTTAATTTCTTTTAGTGAGGGAATATGCAGCAGCCATATTTATTTGCTTAAAAAAATAATCCCATGCTTCTTTTGTATCTTTAAACTAGTCGTCGAGGAAGTTTTTCCAGTCAGTTTGTCTTTGTTTTCAATTGGTGTTTATTGGAGTCTACAATGGGGGTTAGTATTCAATGATATGAACCACACCTTATTCAAGGAGGAAATTATGTATATGGGTGGGAATCAAGCAAAATAAGTGTTCATGCAAAACGTTAAAGAACCTAACTTCGACACGTTCAACAAAGGTTCTTTACTCTATTTCTCGTTCTTCACAAAAATCATCCAAAATCAACTCAAACTACTCATGTAGATTTTTTCAATCGTCCTTTGATAGTTTCAACAAAATTCGGGCATGATATTCATTGTGAGGTTTTTTCATGAGAAATTTGATTAAGAAATTCCATGATTTCTATCGGGGCACCTTGAATAAATTGTTCGTGCACTTTAGTGAAAAACTTGGCCTTGGATTCTGCTAATGAGAGTTTGTTCCTTTGTGCATAGTTCTCTAGGTAGTTATTTGTTTTCTTCTCCCACCACAATTGTTTCTCTTCCAATGTTAACATTTATGCTTACATATTTTTTTATGAATTGACTCTAAAACTACTTACAATGGAACCAATATTATAATCTAGGGAAAAGTATACATGGTTACCAGTAGCAAAGACATCAAGGATTCATATAGAAAATCACATAAGTAAAGATAAAGAGAAGATACGCAAGTAGTGGAGAACTAGTGGAAGCATCATTTATATTATATCTCTTAAAATCCAATGAGACCTAATACATTGTTGCATTGGAAAATATTTATATCACGTTGATACAGTTACAACAGTCTAATTATCTGACCTAACTCTAACTTAATATGACTTTAGTTTTCATATTAACAAGATTTGTTGGTCTTATTTACAATGTATTCTTTCTGACTTGATTGGGCTAATCGACTAAGTTAACTAACCCATCCAACAATCGTAGAGTCAAGGAGGTTGAATCCAAGTCTCAAATCGAGTGCTCAATCAATTGATAATGCATGGGATTTTTTTCATTGAGGAAAGGACATCAATCAACAACAACCAAGGGTGGATTGTGGGGAGTTACATATTCAATTTTTGGAATTTGATTAGGAACCCCCGTAATAGAACTTCACGGTCTATGAAATATGGCGATTCACCAAAGTGATTTCTCCACAACCCCTCTGTGTGTTAATATTTTGAAAGGCACGAAGCCTCACAAATACTTCAATTTTCCAATTTGAAATCAACACCATTCAAATTTGCAATGTAATAATGAGTTTGACAATTCAATGACCTTCACGCTTTTCTCAATGCGCTCCTAATCGCATAATGGTGGTGACATGCAAGAGAATTGTAATTAAGTATCAGGGGTTAGAATCTGAGAACTTGCGTTGGGCAGAGGAAATTTGGGGTGGTTCTAGAAGATTAATATGGCACCACACATGGATTATCCATCAAGAAAGTATGCATTGATGATCTCTTGCTTGTTAACTACCATTGTTAGTGTGCATGTGACATGCTTGGGCTTGTGAGCCTGATAATGTAAATATTTGAAAACATTATCGTTTCAAATTTAACTCTAAAAATAATAACTTATGAATGACATGGAATATGTGGATATATGGAACATTCTTATCAAGATGAATATGCACAATTTTGGGAGATTGGGCGAAGACATGATGGAATTGGATACATAATCAAAAATTCCTTTGTGAAATATTTGAATTGATAAGGTTATGAATAATATGTGAGGCTAGGATCATTTCAGGAATTGTTGAATATTGCAACAATAGATATGTTGCAAGCCAACTTTACCCATTCAAAATTCTTCAATTGAAAGTGCTAGTAATGGTAACCAAGTAAGTGAGGCAAGGAGTAAGCCAAGGTAAAAAGGTAAAGGAAATGAATTGGGTAAGAATTCCTTTCAACTAAATTTGATATTCATTGTTTCAAAACTAATGCATGAATTGTATGGTTTTTGAGGAAGTGTTATAGTTGAAGCAGGTAACCTTCCATACGAAATATTTCAATGACTTTTATAATGCATGCAAAACAAAAGTGGAAACTAATTACTCATGAATAAAGATATGCAACTCTCAGTTTTGGCTCTTTGGTCTATTGGAATAAATGTTTGATTGCATTATGAGATGCACACATATGATGCTATGATAACTTCATTTTAATACAGTTTAAATCAAATGTTCTGATAGAATTGTTACATGTGAAATAATTTTGAGGTCACTTCAAGATGTTGAGAATCTTCGGACATGAAAAGAATGCCCATAATTGAATTTTTTACTTAAATTAATGTTCCAATAGGTAAAATATATATTTGATCGACAATTTTGAGATAATTAGTTGTCCTTTGAATATTTGGTCTTCCCATGCTAATCCATGTTTCTCTAGGGATTATATTCACTTGTGACCCAAAGTCGATGACGAATTTTCTTTCCATGTAGCCATTTATTTCGAGGTCAACTTGTGGATCGTGATCTTTTAATTGTTTTCCTTGTGATAGTTTCCGTACATTTTTACGTTTCTCCCTGGTTTCATTGTAGTATTTTAGCATGTTAAAATTATCTACTAGATGTCCAACTAAATGTTATTCTTTTAGAAGCTCCAAAAATTCTTCTAATGTGACATCCTTTGACATTTTCTGCGAGTCAACTTATTTTGTAAAAAAATTGGTTTCTCTTGTCATTACGTCGTTGTTAGGATAGGGTCAATTTTTTGGGTAAAATTTTGGTTAAATTTTGTCAATACGTGTTGCGTGCAGAATTCAAGGGGCTTTGGGGCGGGTCAAAGCTCCTTAATGATAATAATGTGTGAAAAGGGAAACCATGAGTCTCAAACCATGGTTTGAGACCATGGTATGTGTGCGTCCGAGTCATATAAATATGTAAGAGTTGGGTCGAGTAAGGATATAGATGTTTTTTTTCTGATGATGAATGTTTTGATCTAATTTTTGGGCAAGTCTGTGATCGGTCTGGGTAGAAAAGCTCCTGCTGGCTGTGTGCGCGAAGACCTGAGTCTTGAGCTGTGTGCATGGACCCTGATGCTCTGTGCGCATGTGGAAAGGATTTTACTGAATTGAATATCTATTAATAAAGAAGAATATTTGGAAAACTATGCTCCATTGTGATTTCTATATGTATGCATGAATATGTTGGTTTAATTGTCTGTTGATTACTGCAAGTTATAGATCTATTTTTGTTTCTGGTTGAATGCTCATTTATCTGAGTTAAGCATACATCTTTGTATTTGCGCAAGGGTTGCATCTGTGTTAAAGATTTTACATAAGACTAATCTATGTGATTGCGCAAGTGTTATATCCGCTTTGATAAGCCAAATCTGACTGAAGTATAATGATATGTTTTATGCATATTTGTTAAGGGTTTTATCTGCAATTAGATTTGGGTTTCTATGGAGCCTCGTGCATGACGATAAGCATTAGATTTGATAAGTAGGGTTAAGCTCCACATCATACGCTCCCTCGGGGTGTGGAAACCTGGTTCCAACACCCCCCCATACTGCTTTGGGTGAGACTTTGGTTTGTGCAAGCAGATCACTGCCGAAAGGCCCAGTAGTTGGAGGGTTTTGTTGGTTGAACATAACACTCTGAACCTAAGTTAGGACCCCTCAAGCCAAAAATAATTCTATACTTTCATATATGGATTCCTAGTCATATATTTTGTTGGTCGAATGACTTTCTAATTATAATTTTTGTCTCTTCCATCACCTGAACTTCTAACAACATGATGATTTTTAGAAAGATATCTTTTTTTGGAAAAGTTTGGAGTAAGTTCACAATTATTTTATTAAAAAAAATTCAACAATCTTGGAGCAATATTCTAAGGATTGATCCCCCAAGCTGCACATATTACAGAACCGTAGATTGGTCTTATCTTTTAATGGGTAGTTCAGGGTTGCATGACCTTCCTCCAACAAATGAAACAATAAAACCTTCTTCGACCTCAACCTTTACCGTTTTATCCCCCTTGTCAATCACCATATCCACCTCGATTGTTTCATCTTCCACCATATGTTGGCGGCTCATTAAACTGATTTGCAGTTTGCACATGATAAACGACGTTATAATTTGGATTTTTATTCCCATTGAGCGGACACTCTTAAGTTGAGTGGCTATTGTATTCGTAAATGGTGCACCATTTAGGCTTGGTGTTACAAATATTGTACTGGAAATATTTAGTAGTATGATTTGAAGTGATCTGACATATATCAAAATATATGTCAAATTGTACTCGTCGGATGTCCTGATCAAAGTAATAAAAAAATTTACAATTATCTTTAGTATTCCATTCAATCTGACAATATGTGCACCATAAATTATTCTTTCAAATTTTTAGCGCAAACAATGAGTTTTGTAGTTGCTCAATTTTATCTTATAGTTTATTTTTTATCGATGAGATAATCGACTGAACTTCGTCGTCTCTCTCAATACATTGCACCAACTTAAGAACCTCTTCACATGTTTTGAATTCATGTGTTCTCAAAAGAACACAAATATTTTGGAGGAGACCAACCACATACCATTGAACTAATAAATTTTCATCAATGACATATGGGATTTGAATTAATAAATCTTTAAATATTTTGGCATATTCTCTTATTATTTCATTAGGTCATTGTTTAATTTCCTTTAGCTTATGAGTTTCCAAATGTTTTACATCTTGGGCCTTGAAGAAGGTGAGAAATTCGGTTTTAATTACATATTTTGATTTTGGTTGCTTCTTAGTAAGATTCATGAACCATGTTAATGCCTTATTTCTCAAGGCGGCTACAAACTGAGCCATGTGCTTATATTCATCAGCAATATCATTCTAACCAAAAAATTTCACAAACAAACTAATGTTTTTTCAAGTCTTCATCACCCTCTTAGAGGGGAATGTGATTACTTAACAGGGGTTTCAACGTTCCAGATGTTCGAATATTTCTTGGCTGGTCATTGATGACAGTATCTACAGTGGTTCGATTGCTCACAAAAGTGTTATTTCCTTGCTTGTTGATGATGTCTTCCAAGAGTGAATCGTCATTTTGGCACACTCTATCTATGTATTACATAAACTTACTTAGCCTGTGTCATGACTCTTCACTGACTGGGTTCTCACTTTTCAATTCTTTGAAGGATACTAATTGTGGTAGGGTGTACAGTCATGAGATTAATGAGTTGGAGAATTACTTGTTCAATTTATTTATTATCACTACTTGGTTGATTCTCGTTAGGATTTACAATTCATGGTTGATTTCTCTATGTATATTCATTATGCCAAACAACAAGTATATTTGAATAATGTTGTGATGTTTGTTGAATTAAGTCTCTAATGATGGGACTTTATATTGATACAATCATAATTCATTATATCGTAGGACCAGATTCATCAATTTCCATTGTGGCTATTTGACTTCTAGGACTTATTTGTAGAGCATTATTTTCTATTAGAGTGGGAAGTGCTACGCCTCTCAGCTCATATGAGAATTCTCGTGAATTTTTGCTCACACACCCACAAATTTTCATTTTCGTTCACTGGTATTCTAATCTTATTTGTTCATGTTGTTGTTGTATTTTTTCCCTTGCTATTTCCTGGATATCAGTCAACTACTTGTATTGTTGATTATTCTTATGTCGAGTACTTTTTTGTTGTTTTTTGGTAGTGAACCTTCTTCCTTCCTTATTTATTTATTTATTCTTGTATACTTATCCAAATTGTTCTTGTTCCTTCTATTTTATTTATTTTTCATGACTTATTACCCCCCATGTCATCTTGGCTTAGTGTCAGTTAGCGAGGGAATATGAAACAACCATATTTATTTTCTTAAAAAAATAATCTCATGTTTCTTTTGTATCTTTACACTAGGCATAGAGGAAGTTTTTCCAGTCGATTTGTATTTATTTTCGGTCAGTTTTTATTGTATTTTGAAATGGGGGTCAGTATTTGATGATATGATCCAAACCCTAGTCAAGGAGTAACTTATGTAGAAGGGTGGGAATCAAGAAAAATTTGTCGTGCAAATCGTTAAAGAACCTAGTTTCGACACGTTCAACAAAGTTTTTTTATTCTATTGCTTGTTATTTACATAAATTATCCAAAATCAACTCAAACCACTCATGTATATTTGTTCGACCATTGTTTGGTATCTTCAACAAAAGTCGGGCATGAGATTCATTGTGAGGTTTTTTCATGAGCAATTTGGTCTAGAAATTTCTCGATTTCTGTCAGAGCGCCTTGGATAAATTGTTCATGTTCTTTAGTGAAAAAATTGGCCTTGGCTTTTGCTAATGAGATTTTGTTCCTTCGCACATAGTTCTTTAGGTAGTTATTTATTTTCATCTCCCACCACAATTGTATCTCTTCCAATGTTAACATTTATTCTTACATATTTTTTTATGAATTAGTCCAAAATTACTTGCAATGGAACCAATGTTATAATCTAGGGAAAAGTATACATGGTTACTAGTATCAAATACATCAAACATTCATATATAAAATCACATAAGTAAATAGAAAGAGAAGAGACACGAGTAGTGAAGAACTAGTGGAAGCACACTTTATATTATATCTCTTAAAATCCAATCAGAACTAATACATTGATGCATTGGCATATATTCATATCACGTTGATACAGTTACAACAATATAGCTATCCGACCTAACTCTAACTTAATCTAAATTTAGTTATGATCTTAACAAGCTTTGTCGATCGTCTTTACAATGTATTCTTTTTTACTTGAATAGTCTAGTCGACTAACCCCTCCAACAATCGTAGAGCCAAGGAGGTTGAAGCCAAGTCTCAAATCGAGCACTTGATCAATTGGTAGTGCATGGGATTTTTTTCGTTGAGAAGAGGTCATCATTTGAAAACAACCAAGGGTGGATTTTGGGGAGGTACATATTCAGTTTGTGGAATTGGATGAGGAACCCACAATAGAACTTTGCAGTCTATGTACTATGGTTATTCACCAAAGTGGTTTCTCCACAACCCCACCCATGTGTTAATATTAATATTTGGAAAGGAATGAGCCCTCAAAAATCCAACAATTGGCCAATGTGAAATCAATACCATTCAAATTTGCAGCCTAATAATGATTTCAACGAGCCAATGACCTTCATGATTTTCTCAATGCTCTTCTAGTCACATAATTGTGGTGACATGCAAGAGAATTGTAATTAAGTATCGGTGCTTAGAATCTGAGAACCTGTGTTGGGTAGAGGAAAGTTGGGGTGGTTTTGGAAGATTAACATGGCATCACACCTGGAGTATCCATCAAGAAAGTATGCAATAATGATATCTTTCTTGTTAACTGCCATTGTTAGTGTGCATGTGACATGCTTGGGATTTTCAGCCTGATCTTATAAATATTTGAAAGCAATAGCATTTTAAAATTAACTCTAAAAATAATAACTTATGAATGACATTGAATATGTGCATATATGGCACATGCTTGTACATATGAATATGCACAAATTTGGGAGTGTGGGTGAAGACATGCTGGAATTTGATACATAATGAAAAATACCTTTGTGAAATATTTAATTGATAAGGTTATGACTAATATGTGAGGCTGGGATCACTTAAGGAATTGTTGAATATTGCAAAAGTAGATATGTTGCTAGCCAACTTGACTCATTCAAATGGATTCAGATGAAAGTGCTAGTAATAATAACCAAGTAAGTGAGGAAAGCAAAAATCCAAGGTAAAAAGGTAAAGGAAAGGAATTGGGTAAGAATTCCTTTTAGCTTAATTTAATATCCGTTGTTTCAAAATTAATGCATGTATTGTATGGATTCCCAGGAAGGGTTATTGTTAAAGTAGGTAACCTTCTATATGAAATATTTCAATGAATTTTACAATGCATGCAAAACCAAAGTGGAAACTAATTACTTGTGAATAAATATATGCAACTCTCACCTTTGGCTCTTTAGGATGTTGGAATAAATGTCTGATTTCATTATGAGATGCACACATATGATGCTATTATAGACTCATTTGAATCTAATTGAATTCAAATGGACTGATAGAATTGTTACATGTGCAATAATTTTGAGGTAACTTCAAGATGTTGAGAATATTTGAAATGAAAAGAATGTGAAAATTGTTTGGCTCATTGAAAGATCAAATTACAGGTAGAGTGTTGGAATGGGGTTTGAGAGAAAAACCACCATGATAAAATAAAACCATTTTTAAGGGATCCCAACCACATTTCTAAAAGTCACGTGCTTATGAGACATGGCTTCTGAATGAAGCAAAGTTGGGTAAATGAATTTTTTTTTTTTGAAAAATTTGAGTACATCTCATGGAAATTAAATGTTGTGACACATGTGAAATGCTGGAGCATGGAACTCAAGAAGAAGAATGTTGTGGTGATATGGTAGCCCTTGACACTTTTTTTACCTCATGGAAGAAATTCTTAACCAATACCTTAACTATAAGACTCCTTGAGTAGTGTATTGGAGCACTCTAGACAATCACTTGGCCATAAGACTCCTTGCACATTATATTAGAGCATGCCAGACCGATACTTGGCTATAAGACTCTAATGATTAACTCGCGCGGGAAAAAATTTGAATGGGTAGACTACCTGAAATAAGGGTTTCTTGGGACCATAAAGGTGGGTATCTTATGGGAGCACGTGCATCAAAATCCTTGGATGAGTAGATTTCTCGGAATGAGGAATGCTTAGGCCCGAATAGGTGAGTAGCTAATGGGAGAAGAAATATGCCCCACGCTCACTTGGATGTGAGAACGAGGATTATTTTTTAGTAAAGATGGAGTTGGAATCATTATCTATGAAGAAAAAGGAAGAAAAGGGTAATTATAAAGTTAAGTATATGTTTCAAGAGTTTTTTGTTAAAAGTGTGCTTTAATTTTATTTAAATTTTTTATGATTAATATCATAAGAATTGTATGCTTATGATATAATGATTTTTTGAATTATCCATCACAAATATATGATTCCGATCATAAGAAATATTAGAGCAGTATCAACATGGTATATCATAATGGTTCAACAAAAGTGTAGTGGAGCTAAAGACGTTAGGGACTAGGTCATTGGGGTGACACTAGAAACCTGCAATATGGATTAATCATCGCAAGGTATGTCATGAAAAATGTGTTGCATTATTATATAAAATAAGAAGGGTGCCTTGGTTTTGAGACTCTCTCAAGACTATTCTTGTGTGACAGAGCCTTGCTAAGGAATGGATTGCCCGATGGACTGGGAAGGTAGAGAAGGGGATACTTGAATTTGGAAGGTTCATGACTTCAATGAAGAGGAAACCTCAGTAAATTGGTTTTGAAGGAGTCATATGCATACTCATTTGGATCAATAATGCATTGGGTGTGTCCCAGGAAGTAATGAGTTTAATTTTTTCCCTAAGGAATCCTTGAGCACAATGAACAACATGGTTGGACATGACAATTAAGGACATGGAAAATGTCATTAATGTAAGAGATCTAATTAGAAAACTTAATTATTATTTATATTCTCTATATAACATTGAGGATGATGTTCCTTTAAGGGGGCGGGGTTTGTAACATCTCTTGTTCTACACCTTCTCTTTGTAATGATAAATGTGACTAGAATACCAGCGTGGTGGGAAAACCACGACTAGCTGAAACTTTGATTAAATATCTATTAATTATTAATTAAGGTTAATTAATTAAATCAACTGAACGAATGAAAGCCTTATAGATCCTTGGTCTGACGGAAGCTTTATTATTGACTTGTTTCAAAATCAATGACCTATACCCAACCAAATTTAATGTGTGGTTTCTTGCAACCAAGAGAATTTATTTTACTAGAGAGGTTTTAATGTGGTTCAATTGGGACTGAATTGGAGTTGGCAGAGTCATTGATATGACAGTTCATTAATGAGAACAAAGATTCTATTGCGCAATTATCATTCTTATTCTTCCTCATCGCAAATCGAGGAGACAAACCTGGAGGAAGTCAATGAAGATCGAAGGTGGCGCTCTCTCAGTTGTGTGAAGGGATGCAAGTGAAAACCTACATATACACACAACAACAATAAATTTGGGGTTCATTCAATGGAGTTTTTTCGAGGGTTCAATTCACTTGTTGGACAAGAAGGTAGTTGCTCAACAATTCACTATTTAAAACTTCCAATCGGAGTAGATTCTTTCTCCCCTTATGAATTCTAAGGCTTTATTACCTTGAGCCAATGCACAATGTTTTTGGGTGTTAATTACCTTGACTGTGATTGAGGCCACTAAAATCCTTATGTGAGCCTATGTTGTTAATGTGAAATTATGTGATTAGATTAAACCACTAGGTGATTGGAATTAGGTTTAGGAACCACTTAATGCCTACTAATTGGTTGATGAACTACCTTCATTCATAGGTTAAACCACTGGGTATTTCCATTTAGGTTGAGGAACCACTTGGTTCTTACTAAGTGCTTGATAATTGGCTAACAAACCACCTTCATTCCATGGGTTAAATCATTAGGTGCTTATTGTTAGGTTGATGAACAAATTAGTTTATTCTAAGTCCTTGCTAACTAGCTGACGAACCACCTTTAAAGTGGAATTCAATCCTCAGGAACTGAACATCACACCCCCTCTATAATTGGGGTGAAGCCTTGTGTTTTGAGGCTCGGAGAGTAAGTGAGTAACTAGGGGTTCTTACTACCAGAGAGTAGTTGATGAACCACTTGTAAAGTGGACTCCATCTCTTAAGTGTTTTACCAATCCATTGGTGTGAGTTTATCCATGTCCAAGATTCTCCAAAGACTCTAGATCTAGCTCGGGGGTGGTTAGCTTCAAGAAATGTTATAGTGTAACTAACCTATAGTTGAGTGGAGAGTGGAAGTCCCTTCTCCAATTTCCAGTTGGCTTAACTTACATAATTATAATGGTTTATGTATATTTTATGTATGAATGATGATTTATGCTTCATATGATAATAATCTAGTATATGCCTATGTATAATTCATGAATGAATGCTTAAATCTATATATATTCATAGTGGATAATTGATTATGATGACTTGGGTTTTATGGAATGTTGTGTATTATAAATATTTTCGTTGAACCCAGATTTATATTCTATGTTAACTGATGAGTATGCATGTATTTAAATGAAGTGTGTTGATATTGTGGGATATGCACATTTACATGCATCGATGTAAGTTTATGATATTTTCACTATTAAGATTCAGGGCGGTAGGCCTATCATGTGAACCTATAACTTACGCTTCCTCTTGATGAAGAACTGAGAATTCCTGTCTCGCAGGAAAAACTATCTAATTTGCAATAACCAACAAGGATGCAATGCTTAAACTTATGTAATTGGCATTTGGGGCCTTGCTTTTCAGGCGTTAACCCTTAACCCCACATATAACTGTTGTGTCGTCCTGGGGTGCTTGAAATATATAACTGACTCTTGAAAGCCTTCTCAGACTCTTTTAAATCTCATGTTCACCCCAATAGTCTCAAGGCTAATAGACGAAATCAAAATTTATCGGGAATAATTCTATTTGTTGTTGAAAATGGAAACAAAAAGAGGCTTCTAATTTATTTTTCCCTTAATTAAATTAGAAGTAAATTGTAATTTCATTGAAATTGGAAAAATAAAGGCTTCTAATTTAATTTACCCTTAATTAAATTAGAAGTAAATTGTAATTCCACTTCACATGATGGCTTGTATGAGTTAACCATGCCAGGAATACTTAGTTATCTCAATCAATTCAAGTTGAGGGTCACAACGAAGGCATGTAGAGTTCTCCCTAAGTTTTAGGGGGTCCAATTGTAGTTTATTTTGAGTTGTAATTAGTTAAATCAATTATTTGAGTTAAAATCAATTTAACTATTTCTAACTGAGAGATGAGCTAGCAATAGGTCCAGTGAATTAAATATAATTTAATTCACATGTACTGATCAATCAGATAACTAATAATTCACTATAAATAGTGTTTGTATGTAAGTTCTAAGGAAGGCCCATTTTAGGTTGTAGTTAAAGGGAAGATAACTATTAGTTGTATAATTATAAAATTGTACAAGTCATGCATGAGGTCATCGGGATGCCTTGGAAGTATATCTCAATCAATTGATGGGAATTTCCTAATTATTAGGGGCTCAATTAGCCCAGGAATGCATGGGCAAGGCTGGTCAGTCAGGTGCAGGGAATTGGTTAAGTATTGGACCAAACTTGCCAGGATCAGAGTGAGACAGTCAGAGATAGTGCAAAGGTGTCTCAGGAAGGGAAATAAAATTATATTGTTTCATACCCTTGACTTAATGAAATATAAAAATAGTGGGGTTTTTAGCTAAGGCTTTCCCCATATACATCTTTGTGTTGTGCGATTTAAATTCTCTCTTTCTTGTTTATGTGATTATGTGATCGTAATTGGTTTCCGCAATTTGTATAATTGATTAAGTATTTTGTTTTAGCATATTACAAGATCAGTTGAATCTATTTAGATATTTCTAGATGGTATCAAAGCAGGAATCACTATAGAAGATAAGAAACATAGTTTGTTTTGAATAGGTGAATCGAATTTTCAAATTTATTCTTCAGGACCAGCAGCAGATCAGGATGTCTTTCTCTGGATTGAGACTTGAATATACCCTTTAGGGTAATTCGAATTATATAGCATGGAAGGACAAGATGGAGGTAGTGTTGGAGGCAGTGTTGGAGGACAATGGATTGAAGTAATTCATAGACACTGATATTCCCCAGCTTGCAGAAACATATGCTCAACTTCTTTATGCTTGGATGAATAATGTAGCACAGGCGAGAAGGATTATGTTAGAAGGAGTTTAATATTATATTGTCGCAAACCTCCATGGAAAGGAAACTCGATATGCTATGTGGAAGGTCTTAACAGATATGTTTCAGAATAGTAGCGACCACAAGAAGTTGGCGATGAAGGACAAGCTCAGAAAGATCAAGATGGAGAAGGCCGACACAATCCCAAAATACTTTAAAAAGTTCACTCAATGTAGAGATGAGATTGGAAGTGTTGGTGTGATAGTTTCCTAGGATTATTTGGTGAGCTTATCACTTCTAGGCCTTCCCAAGAACTGGAATACCTACAGGACTCAGTGAATGGGAGGGATAAGCTACCAAAGTAGGTGTGACCGCGGTATGACTTAGTACAATAAGAGATTCAGAGGAACACCAAAGATCGATCCTCATCAAAGACTGATGATGAGGATAATTGTGCCTTGGATGGAAAGGATAAGAAATGGAAAGGGAAGGTGTCCCATTCCAAATCGGATTCCGGTGAGGTAGGAAAAAAATGAGACTTGTCAAAGGTAAAATGTTTTCAATGTCATGAGCTTGGACACTATGCTACAACGTGTCCACGCAAGAAGACCAACAAGAATTCCTCAGGAGGAGCGGAAGGTGAAGCACTTGCTTCACAGTTCGAGTTGGATTTCACCCTCGTCGCATGCACGGTGTCATCGGTGATGGGTTTTGTGTGGTACTTAGATAGTGGAGCTTCGTTCCATATGACCGACAACAAATAATTCTTCAGTAACTTGAAGGAGAAGGATCTAAAGATTCACATCGAGATGGGATATGACGAGAGGTATAACGTTACCAGCATAGGTACAGTTACCTTTCAGAGGGATTCAGGTACTCCTCTCACATTAAAATATGTCATGTATGTTCCTGGTTTAAAGAAGAATTCATTTTCTATTGCTATGTTGGAAGACCATGGTTATGATGTGATATCCAGTGAAGGAAAAGTGTTCCTTTGTCACAAAGCCACATGACAGGTGAAGAATATTTGGGTTTGAGTAAAGAACCTCTACAAATTGGATGTAGAATATTGTGTTTCCTTGAGCACGAAAGCAGAGAAGGTGGTGAGTCAAGACATCGGTGAATTATGGCACAAAAGGTTGGGCCATATACACCATGGCGCTCTGAAGATCATGCAACATATTTCTACAGTACTTCCAAAGGGTGCACTTGACTAGTGAGATACATTCAAAGGGTGTACAATGAGGTGGTATCCAAATCCACCTTTCACGATAAGGAAAGCATAGCAAAGGCGATCCTTGAGAGAGTTCACTCAGACGTGTGTGGACCGTTATCAACAACTTCCACAAGAAAACACGAGTATTATATGATTTTTGTAGATGATTTTTCACGCAAGTGTTGGATTTTCTTCATGCAGAAGAAATATCGGGCGTTCTTAAATTTTTGTGAGTTCAAAGCACTTGTCGAGAAATATACAAGGAAGAAGGTGAAGGCTCCAAGGAGTGATAATGGTGGAGAATATGTCCTTGATGAATTTAATAACTTTTGTGCTTCAGAAGGAATTTGAAGGGAATTGATAGCACCTAATAACCCACATCAAAATGGGGTTTCAGAAAGGAAGAACATAACTATTGTGGGAGGAGCACGAGATATGTTGCATGAGCAGGGCCTACCGTTGCATCTGTGGGTGGAAGCATGCAATACAACATTATTTGTGCATAACATAAGTCCTCATCAAATAATTTAGATGAGTACCCCAGATGAATATTTTTAGGTAAGAGACCAAATGTGTCATATTTTAAAAAAATTGGTTCATAAGTTTATTTCCATGTGACCAAATATGCCAGGAAGAAGTTAGATCCAACAATTGAGTTGGGATATTTGTGGGGTACACTAATACACCTCACAACTGTCTGGTGTACTTTTCATCACACAGGATGACAGTGGTCAGAAGAGATGTCAAGTTCGATCAAGAGAAGGCCATGAAAATTTCCCTTGAGAGGGAGCTTCAGTTGCATGCAATTAAGGAGCTCTTAGCTCCAAAAGAAGAACCTCAAGATCCATAGAAGCCACAAGAAGAGGTGCAGAGAGTGGAACAATCCACTCATGCAGAGAAATCTTGAGATGGAAGGAAGCACACCAAAGAGGCTAACAGGTTGGTGCTTGATGCTAGGGAGAATGTGGGAGCACCCACATCACAGCGCAGGAAGAGAAGGTATCAAGAGCGGTACATTAGATACATGGATCTTATAAGTGAAGGTGTAGAGATAGAGCCATACCCTTTTGAGGAAGCAGTGCAACAACCAATTTGGGTTGATTCCATGGTTGAGGAGTATGACTCCACTATCATAAATAGTGCATGGGAAGTTTTCCCATGACCACAGGATAAGTCAATTGTAGGATCCAGGTGGATCTACAAGGTGAAGCAGGCAACATATGGGAGTATGGAGAAGCACAAGGCTAGGTTTTTGGCCAAAGGGTTCTCTTAGGTGGAGGGGATTGATTATGATGATACCTTTGCACCAGTCACAAGGTACTCATCAATCAGATCCATCCTTGCACTCTCAGCATAGATGGGATGGCAGATACATCATATGTATGTAAATACAACCTTCCTCAATGTGGTGATTGAGGAAGATGTGTACATTGAGCAGCCGGAAGGTTTTTAACTTCGACCGAGAGACACATGTGTGCAGACTCAAGATAGCACTGTATGGGTTGAAGGAAGCACCCCGTGCTTGGTACACTAGGATCAACAACTACTTCACTACATTTGGCTTCACCAAGGGTGAAGTATATGAGAACCTTTACCATATTTTGGTAGAATGTAATATTTTGATCATTGTACTTTATGTTGATAATTTGAGACTGACAAGTGATGAGTAGCTCATCAAGTATTTCAAAGAGGATCTTGCAAGAGAATTTGAGATGAAGGACATGGGGCTCTTGCAGTATTTCCTGGGATTGGAAATATGGCAAAGAGATGGGGAGCTATTAATATCTCATGGAAAGTATGCCAACGTGATTCTTAGGAAGTTCCACATCGAGGGTAGCAAACCCATGGAGACTCCTCTATCAGGAAACTGGAGGAAGCAGGATGCTACTTCAGGTAAAGTAGTAGATGCTACTATCTACAGAAATCTTGTGGTTTCACTCATGTATTTGGTGAAAACACGACCAAACATATGCAATGTGTTTAACCAAATTATTCAAGATATGGTTAAGCCTACCAAGCTCTTTTGGAAGGCAGACAATCATGTGTTGAGATACCTCAGAGGCACTACAGAGCTTGGGCTATGGTACAAACAGACAAAGGGAGTGAAGCTTCAAGGCCTTAGAGATGAAAATTGGGCAGTGATTCCATCCGAAAGGAAGAGCACATCAGGGGGCATCTTCAACATGGGTTTAACAACAATTTACTAGTACAACAGGAAACAAAGATTAGTTGTACTCATTTCAACAAAGGCAGAGTACATGGCGGCCAATCAGGAAACATGTGAGGCCATCTGGATGAGGAAGATACTTGTTGGTTTTTTTGGTTGACAGATGGATCCAATGGCCATTTAGTGTGATAACCACAGTTGCATCAAACTCTTGGTTAATCCAGTTTTTCATTACAGGTCCAAGCATATTGATATTTGATATCATCGTCTCAGAGATTGTGTGAAGAGGCCGATTATATCATTAGAGTACATTCCCACGTAGGAGAAGGATGTAGACATATTTACAAAGGTAATGTCAAGAAGGAAACTTGATTTCCACAGAGATAGGATTGGGGTAGCAGACAATCCCTTTATTGTTTAGAGGGAGTGTTAAAATTGGAAACATGAAAGGCTTCTAATTTAATTTTCCCTTAATTAAATTAGAAGTAAACTGTAATTCCACATCACATGACAACTTGCATGAATTAAATGAGTCAGGAAGACTTATTTATCTCAATCAATTCGAGTTGAGGGTAAAACTAGAGGCATGTATATTTCTCCCTAAGTTTTAGGGGTCCATTTAAAGTTTATTTTGAGTTGTAATTAGTTAACACGATTATTTGACTTAAAATCAGTTTAACTAGTTCTAACTGAGAGATGAAATAGTGATAGGTCTAGTCAATTAAATATGATTTCATTCACATGTAGTGATCAATCAGATAACTGATAATTTGCTATAAATATCTGTTGCATGTCAGTTCTAAGGAAGGCCCAGTTGAGATTGGAGTTAAAGGGAAGATAACTATCAGTTGTATAATTAGAAAATTGTACAGGTCATGCATGAGATCATCAGGAAGCCTTGGAAGTATTGAATAATCAATTGATGGTAATTTCCTAATTAATAGGGGCTCAATTATCCTAGCAATGCATGAGAAAGTTTGGTCAATTAGGTGAAGGGAATTGGTTATGTATTGGAACAAACTTTCCAGTCTCAAATTGAGACAGTCGGAGATAGTGCAGAGTTTTCTCTGGAAGAGAAATAACATTAAATTGTTTCATACTCTTGAATTAATGAAATATACAGATAGAAGGGTTTTTACCTGAGGCTTTCCCCAGATACATCTTTATGTTGTGTGAATGAAATCCTTTCTCTTTCTTGTTCATGTGGTTGTTCGATCATATTTGGTTTCCGCAATTTATATAATTGATTCAATATTTTCTTTTAGCATATTATAAGATCATTTAAATCTATTTAGATATTTCTAGATGGTATCAGAGCAAGAATCACTATATACAAGAAGAACTAGAGTGTGTTTTGAATAGGTGAATCGAATTTGCAGATTTATTCTTTAGGACCAACAACAGATCAGGATGTCTTTCTCTGGATTGAGACACAAATATGCCCTTGAGGGTAATTCAAATTACATAGCATTGAAGGACGGGATGGAGGTAGTGTTATATTACAATAGACTGGAGGAATTCATAGACACTGATATTCCCCAACCCGCAAAAACAGATGCTCAACTTCTTGATGCATGGAAGAAGAATGTAGCAAAGGCAAGAAGGATTATGTTAGAAGGAGTTCGAGATCATATTGTCTCGAACCTCAATGAAAAGGAAAATCCATATTCTATGTGGAAGGCCTTAACATATTTGTTTTAGAATTAGTGACCACAGGAAGCTAGTGCTGAAGGACAAGCTCATAAAGATCAAGATGGAGAGGGGTGACATGATCCCAAAATATTTAATGAAGTTCACTCAATGTCGAGATGAGCTTGGAAGTGTTGGTGTGACAGTTTCCCATGATGATTTGGTGTGCCTAGCACTTCTAGGCCTTCTCAAGGGTTGGCATAGCTACCAGGACTCAGTGAATGGGAGGGAGAAGCTACCAGAGTGGGAGCGATTGTGGTCCGACTTGGTACAAGAAGAGATTCAGTGGAACACCAGAGATAGACCCTCATCAAATACTGATGATGAGGATAATTCTACTTCGTATGGAAAGGAAAATAAAGGGAAAGGGAAGGCTTCCCATTCCAAATCGGATTCCAGTCAGGCGGAAAATAAGCAAGACTTGTCAAAGGTAAAAAATTCATTGTCATGAGCTTGGACACTATGCTACAAAGTGTCCGCACAAGAATACCAACAAGAAGTCCTCAGGAGGAGCTGCAAGTGGTGAAGCACTTGCTTCACAATTCGAGTTGGATTTCACCATCATCGCATGCATGGTTTCATTAGTGATGGGTTCTATGTGGTACTTATATAGTGGAACTTCGTTCCATATGACTGAAAACAAAGAATTAATCACTAACTTGGAGGAGAAGGATCTCCAAATGCACATTGAGATGGGAGATGATGGGAGGTATAACGCTACCAGCGTAGGTACAATTACCTTTTAGAGGGATTTAGTTACTCCTCTCACATTAAAATATGTCATGTATGTTCCTAGTTTAAAGAAGAATTTGTTTTATGTTTCTATGTTGGAAGACCATGGCTATGATATGATATTCAGTGAAGGAAAGGCGTTCCTTCGTCACAAAGCCACGGGACAGGTGAAGAAGATTGGGGTTCAAGTAAAGAAACTCTACATGGATGTAGAAGACTATGATGCCTTGAGCACGAAAGTAGAGAAGGTGGTGAGCCAAGACATCAGTGAGATACTACACAAAATTTTGGGCCATCTACATCATGGCACTTTGAAGATCATGCAACATATTTCTACAGGACTTCCAAAGGGTGCACTTGAGCAGCGAGTTACATGCAAAGGGTGTACATTGGGGAAGTATACCAAAGCCACCTTTCATGATAAGGAAAGTCAAGCAAAGGCACTCCTTGAGAGAGTTCACTTAGACGTGTGTGGACCGTTCTCGATAGCTTCCACAGCAAAACAAAGGTATTATGTGATGTTTGCAGATTATTTTTCATGCAAGTGTTGGATTTTCTTCATGAAAAAGAAAGATCAAACATTATCAGAGTTTTGTGAGTTCAAATCACTTGTCGAGAAATATACAGGGAATAAGTTGTAGGCTCTGAGGAGAAAAAATGGTGGAGAATATGTCTCTAACGAATTCAAGAAATTTTGTGCTTCAGAAGGAATTCGAAGGGAATTGATAGAACCTCATAACCCACAACAGAATGGGGTTGAAAAAAGTAAGAACAAAACTATTTTAGGAGCAGCACAACCTATGTTTCATGATCAATGCCTATCGTTGCATATGTGGGTCGAAGCATGCAATACAATAGTATTTGTGCAGAACAAAAGTCCTCATCGAATACTTGGGATGAGTACACCAAAGGAATATTTTTCAGGTAAGAAACCAGATGTGTCGCATTTTAAATTTTTTGGTTCATCATTTTATTTCCATGTGACCAAAGATGCCAGGAAGAAGCTAGAGCCAACAACCAAGTTGGGGATATTTGTGGGGTACGCTGATACACCTCACAACTATTGGGTGTACTTTCCAACATAGAGGATGACAACGGTCAAAAGAGATGCGAAATTCGATGAAGAGAATTCCATGTTAATTTCCCTTCAGAGGGAGCTTCAGTTGCATGCAATTGAGGAGATCTTAGCTCCAAAACAAGAACCACAAGCAGAGGTGCAGAGGTGCAGAGAGTGGAAGAACCTAGTCATGCAGATACATCCTAAGATGGAAGGAAGCACGCGAGAGAGGCTGACAAGTTGGTGCTTCATTATAGAGAGAATGTGGGAGCACCCACATCACAACATAGGTAGAGAAGGTCCCCAGAGTGGTACACTGGATAAATGGCTCTTATGAGTGAAGTTGTAGAGATAGAGATATCCTATTTTGAGGAAGGAGTGAAAAAAATGATTTCGGTTGATTCTTTGGTTGAGAAGTATGACTCCATTATCAGAAACAGTTAATGGGAAGTTGTCCCAAGACCAAAGGGAAAGTCAATTGTAGGATCTAGGTGGATCTACAAGGTGAATCAGGCAGCAGATGGGAGTGTGGAGAAGCACAAGGCCAGGTTTGTTGCCAAAGGGTTATCTCAGGTGGAGCGGATTGATTATGATGAGACCTTTGCACTAGTCACAAGGTACTCATCAATCATATCCATCATTTCACACTCAGCGTAGATGGGATGGCAAATAGATCATATGGATGTAAAGACAACCTTCCTCAATGGGGTGATTGAGAAATAGGTGTACATTGAGCAACTGAAAGGTTTTGATACCTTCGACATAGAGTCGCATGTGTGCAAACTCAAGAGAGAATTGTATGGGTTGAAGTAATCACCTCGTCCTTAGTACACCGGGATCGCAAAACTACTTCACCGGGTTGGGCTTCACTAAGAGTGAAGCAGATGTGAACCTTTACCATATTGTGGTAGAAAGTAAACTTTTGATCATTGTACTTTATGTCAATGATTTGATACTGAAAAATGATGAGCATCTCATAAAGTCTTGCAAAGAGGATCTTGCAAGGGAATTTGAGAAGAATAAAATGAGGCTCTTTCACTGTTTCCTGGGATTGGAAATATGGCAAAGAGATGGGGAACTATTTGTATCTCAGGATAAGTATGTCAACGATATTCTCAGGAAGTTCCACACGGAGGGAAGCAAAGCCATGAAGACCCCTCTAATAGGAACTTGAAGGAAGGAGGATGCCACTTTGGGTGAAGTAGTAGATGCTACTGTCGACAGGCAGCTTGTGGGTTCACTCATGTATTTGGTGAACACGCGACTATACATATGTTATGCGGTTAACCAACTTAGTCAAGTTATGGTTAAGCCTACCAAGCTCTTTTGGAAGGCAAACAAACATGTGTTGAGGTAACTCATAGGCATTATAGAGTTTTGGTTATGGTACAAACAGATAGAGGGAGTGAAGCTTCAAGGATTCACAAATTCATATTTGGTAGGGAGTCCATCCGACAGGAAGATAGCATCAGGGGGCATCTTCAACATAGGATCAACAACAGTTTCCTGGTACAACAGGAACTAGAGATCAGTTGCACTTATTTCAACAAAGGAAAAGTACATGGCAGCTAATCAGGTAGCATGTGAGGCCATCTAAATGATGAAGATACTTGTTAGTTTGTTTGTTCGACAAATGGATGCGACGGTGATTTATTGTGATAACCAAAGTTGCATCAAACTCTCGGTTAATCCAGTTTTTCATGAAATGTCTAAGAATATTGATATTCGGTATCACCATATCAAAGATTGTGTGCAGAGGTGGATTAGGTCATTAGAGTACATTCCCATGGAGGAGAAGGATTCATACATATTGACGAAGGAATTGTCAAGAGTTAAATTCGAGTTCCACATAGACATGATCGGGGTAGCAAACAATCCCTTTCTTGTTGAGAGGGAGTGTTGAAATTGGCAACATGAAAGACTTCTAATTTAATTTTTCCTTAATCAAATTAAAAGTAAATTGTAATTCCACATCACATGAAAATTTGTACGAGTTAACTGAGTCAAGTCTTAGTTAGCTTATTCAATTCGATTTGAGGGTAAACTGCGGGCATGTAGTGTTATCCCTAAGTTTTAGTGGGTCCAGTTGCAGTTTATTTTGAGTTGTAACTAGTTAACTCAATTATTTGAGTTAAAATCAATTTCAATAGTTCTAACTGAGATATGAGCTAGTGATAGTTCTAGTGAATTAAATCTGATTTAATTCGCATGTAGTGATCAATCAGATAACTAATAATTCACTATAAATAGTAGTTGCATGTTAGTTATAAGGAAGTCACAATTGAGATTGGAGTTGAAGGGAAGATAATTATCAGTTGTATAATTAGAAAATATTAAAATTCATGCATGAGGTCATAAGGAAGCCTTGGAAGTATTGCACAATAAATTTATAGGAATTTCCTAAATAATAGGGGCTAAATTAGCCCAGGAATGCGTGATCAAGGTTGGTCAGTCAGGTGCATGGAATTGATTAAGTATTGGATAAAAATTTCTAGGATCAAAGTGAGACAGTCAGAGATAGTGCACAGGTTTCTCAGGAAGGAAAATAACATTGTACTGTTTCATACCCTTGACTTAATGTAATATACATATAGCGGGGTTTTTATTTGAGGCTTTCCCCAGATACATCTTTGTGTCGTGCTATTGAAATTATTTCTCTTTCTTGTTCATGTGATTGTGCGATCGTAATTGGTTTCCGCAATTTGTATAATTGATTCAGTATTTTTTTTTAACATATTACAAGATCAATTGAATATTTTTGGATATTTATACAAATTCCACATCACATGACAACTTGTACGAGTTAAATAAGTCAGGAAGAATTAGTTAGCTCAGTTATTTCGAGTTGAGAGTTTAATGGGAGGCATGTACAGTGTTCTTTAATTTTTAGGGGGGCCAATTATAGTTTATTTTGAGTTGTAATTAATTTACTTAATGTATTTGAGTTAAAATAAGTTTAACTAGTTCTGTGATCTACCTGGCCACCCACCTATTCCACTGGGACTGTTTCTTTTAGCTTTTCAGTTTCCTTAACTATAGCGCCATTTATTATTTTTGGAAATTTTTCGAATCCTGAACTTTCGGAGGCATTTTGAGGCCCTAAATGACGTTTTTTTGGGAAAGCTTGGACCAAAATTCCTCGGATAAATCTTTCTAACGAGGTATTGTGCACGTCAAACAAAGATCGTATGCCAAAGTTATGTCCCCGGGAAGTTGATGTACCAATTTACCCAGACGGGGCCAATAGTTTTGGCGCTTCATATCCTAGGGTTAGGTTTTTGGATGTTTAGGGTTTTTCGTTGTTTTTCAATAATAAATAGGCCTTCGAGCCTCATTGTAACACAATTCAGAGGCATGTAGCCGCCACATCTCTTCTTAGAGATAAGATACCATTTCCCTGTATAAATTATACAATATACATGTATGTCCTAGATTCTCCTGATCTAACAATGTGCTACTGTTAAATACATAATCGCTTCTACAAATCTTTGCGGAATTTACAACACAATTGCCAATTACAATATCATGAAGAAAGATCAATCACACACAACACAGATAATTTTAGGGGGAAAGGTTATAGCTAAAACCCCCACTATCTTCTATTGTATATTATATCATGGACCATGAAACAATTACATACAAAGCTCCAATCTAAGAGCCCTCAGTACATGAGCTAATTGTCTCACATTGTCTTACAAAAATTGGCGAGTTCCTTAGCCAATTTACTATCTCCAGACAACCTGCCTCCACTGCGCAATCCCTAATGGTAAAGAACCCTGAATGATTGATTGTCTTTCCTTCCTTGACTGCGTAAATATCATGGGCACTTCCAATGTGTGCGTGCTTGCATGTGTGCAAGTGGATAATGTCACAACTAATAGTTTACTTCCCTTTCACCTAGAACTCAACTTAGTCTCCACTGGATCTGACATGCTGCACAGCTAATAATAGTAAAAACATCAGTTGCATGTGAGACCAATGATTGTGAATTAAATATTAATTAATTCACTTGATCTCTCACTAGTGTATCTTCAGTTACAACTAGCACAACTGAATTTAACTCACTTAACTGAGTTAAACTGATTTACAACTTGCACAACTCATGCACCACTGCACTTCCAACTCTGTTACAACTAGAATCACTCTGTTACAACTCAAGTCAACCTGCATGTCCCACCAACCAACCTCTTAACTCGAAATTCACTTAGCTAATTGATTTTCCACTTCAGTTAACTATTTCCAAGACCACATTGAGAATAGATGACAGTTTATTGTCCATATATATTAAGGGATAATAAAGATAGACATGCATCTATAAATATACATGCATTCTATAAATATAATTTTCAGATACATCTATAAATAGACATACACCTAAAAATAGCCTGTGTCGGCCCCACCTGGTGTAGGTGCTTAATTTTCACGAGGATCAAGGATGTTGTTTTCGGATGCCAATTTCATTGTTTCTTGTTGCAAACTTCAACACTCCCTCTCAACAAGAAAGGAATGTCCTTGCATACAACATGCAACTCTTGCATGCGACATGAAACTCCATGCATGTGACATGCAACTCCATGCATGCGCCATGCAACACTTCTCTAGTGTTTATCACACATGAAAACCTTTGCATGCAACACTTCCGAAACTGAATAGCCTCCAAACAACCGAATCAATATAATGCATCTTTCATCAAAGTATTTTGACTTCTGCTAGCTACTGCACATGTCTTCAGGATCCACTGCGCCGCTGACACCTGCATCCATGCACTCTGCACTTGCAACCAACTTTGATTTGCGCTCCAGTATCCGACATTGTCACTTCGATTTCATGTCTTCACGACATCTGACTGCATCAATCCAACTGATTCTGCTACTATTTCTCTGTGGGCTCCTCGTAGCCAGGTTCGATTCATGAGATCCACACCATCTCAATGAATCCTGCCCAAATTTTCTTCTTGGGATTATTCATGCACGTTGCCCCACCTCACACTTGGTGGTATAGCTGCATGCACTCCCTCTGCCCATCTAGCTCGAAATTTCTCTGCGTGAGTGGTTTCTCCCACTTCATGATCCTCATCTTGTGGTTTCTTCACATCCTGAGGTTCACTCTTACCTGCATGCAAATCCAACTCCCTCTCAAGGGTCAATTGCATGGCTTTCTCACACTTCTCCATGGCTGGAAGTTGTGTAGAAATCACATCTACATCAAGTCTATAGATATTCTTCACACAAATCCAAATATTATTTACTTTCTTTGTGGCTTTATGCTGAAGGAAGGCTTTACCTTCACTAAAGACCACATCATAACCTTTATCTTCCAACATTGCAACTGAAACTAAATTTTTCATTAAGCCTGGTACATGCATTACATCTTTTAAAAAGAAGGGTTTACCTGACTTCCTTTGGAAAGCGACAGTACCAATGCCAGTAGCGTTATACCTTTTGTCATCACCCATTTCGAAATGCATCTGGAGGTCCTTCTCCTCCAAGTTACTGAAAATTTCTTTGTCTCTCGTCATGTGGAAAGATGCACCACTATCCAAGTACCACATAGAACTCATTGCACTTGACACCATGCATGTAATAAGTGAGAATTCAAGCTCAAATTGTGAGGCAAGGGCCTCACCAGCTGCAACTCTAACAACCTTCTTGTTCTTCTTCTTTTATGGACAATTTGTGGAAATATGTCCATTCTCGTGACAGTGAAAACACTTCACTTTGGACATGTTGTGTTCCTTTCCATCTTCAGCGGCCTTAGATTTAGAATGGAATTTCTTCCCCTTCCTTTTCTTCTCCTTGGCATCCAAAGCACAATCCTCTTCATCATCATGCTTTGATGAAGAGCCATCTATGGTGTTCCACCTGAACTCCTCCTGCACTACATCCGACCACAGTCGTTCCCAATCCGACAATTTTTCCCATTCGTTGACAATGTCTTCATAATTGTGCCAACTCTTAGGAAGTCCTAGGAGAGCCAAACTCACCAAATCATCATTAGCGACAATTATTCCTACACTCCCAAGTTCATCTCGACATTGGAAAAACTTTGTTAAGTATACCAGAATAGTCTCGTTCTTTTCCATCTTGATCTTCCTGAGTTTATCTTTGAGCACCAATTTCCTATGGTCGCTGCTGCTTTGGAATAGATCTGTCAAAGCTTTCCACATAGAATATGGTGTGTCTTTCCCATGGAGGCTTGAGACAATGTGGTCTTGTACTCCCTCCAATAGAATCCTCCTCGCCCTTTCCACTTTATTTTTCCATGCATCAAGATTTGTAGCAACTGGCTTAGGAACATCTTTGTCAATGAATTCCTTCAAGCCATTGTCTTTGACTGCTGCCTCCATATTATCTTTCCAAGCAATGTATTTCGAGCTGCCCTTGAGTGCATACTGTAACCTCAAACAATTGAAATCCATTTCGATCTTGAATCAGTTGTAGCACCAAGAAAGTCTTTCTGCAAATTCAAATTCTTTCCACCAACAAACTCAGCCCTGCTTCACTACTGCAATTTCCTGTGCTCCAATACCATGTATAAATTAACAATATACATGTATGTCCTAGATTATACTGATCTAACAATGTGCTATTGTTAAATACATAATCACTTCTTTGCGGAATTTAAAACACAATCGCCAATTACAATATCATGAAGAAAGATCAATCACACACAACACAGATAATTTCCCTGCGAAATCTTATAGCTAAAATCCCCACTATATTCTATTGTATATTATATCATGGATCATGAAACAATTACATACAAAACTCCAATCCAAGAGCCCTCAGTACATGAGCTAATTGTCTCACACTGTCATACAAAAATTGTCAAGTTCCTTAGCCAATTTACTATCTCCAGATAGCCTGCCTCCACTGTGCAATCCCTGATGGTAAAGAAACCTGAATGATCAATTGTATTTCCTTCCTTGAATCCGTAAATATCGTGGGCACATCCAATGTGTGTGTGCTTTCATGTGTGCAAGAGGATAATGTCACGACTGATAGTTTACTTCCTTTCACCTAGAACTCAACTTTGTCTCCACTGGATCTAACATGCATGCAGCTAATAATAGTAAAAACATCAATTGCATGTGAGACCACTCATTTTGAATTAAATATTAATTAATTCACTTGATCTCTCACTAGTGTATCTTCAGTTACAACTAGCACAACTGAATTTAACTCACTTAACTGAGTTAAACTGATTTACAACTTGCACAAATCATGCACCACTGCACTTCCAACTCTTTTACAACTAGAATCACTCTATTACAACTCAAGTCAACCTGCATGTCCCACCAACCAACCTCTTAACTCGAAATTCACTTAGCTAACTGATTTGCCACTTTAGTTAACTATTTCCAAGTCCACATTGAGAATAGATGACAGTTTATTGTCCATATATATTAAGGGATAGTAAATATATACATGCATCTATAAATATAAATGCATTCTATAAATAGAATTTGCACATACATCTATAAAATAGACATACACCTTAAAATATCCTGTGTGGGCCCCACCTAGTGTAGGTGCTTAATTTTCACTAGGATCAAGGATGTTGTTTCCAGATGCCAATTTCATTGTTTCTTGTTGCAAACGTCAACACACCCTAGCTATTTTATGTCCATTCTGTCTGTAAGCATATTTCGGTTATTTGATATTAATGAAATGAAGTTTATTTCTGCTGCATCTCTGTGTTTATGTTTATTTTTGTGTTTTATTTGTCATGCATAAATCCAGATCATTCTAACTGATGGAGGAACTAGTGAGAGGTCAGTCAATTAAATTGGATTTAATTCACATGCAATGATCAATTATATTCTTGATCATTCACTCATAAATAACTCATGCATGTTAGTTCTGAGAAAGACCTAGTTGAGATTGGAGTTAAAGGGAAGTGTACTATCAATTGTATAATCATCCAATTGTACAGGTGGTGCGTGGAGTCAGAGGAAGGGCCTTGATGTACTACGTAGCTATTATTAAGGAATTTCCTTATTAATAGGGGTCTCATTCCCTAGGAAACTATGCAAGTAAATAGGGATCCCTGAGGCCAAGAATTTGGTTAAGTATTGAGCCAAAATTTCTTAGGAACCACTGAGACAAATAGAGATAATGCAAAGAGTTCTCAATCCTGATAGAAGCATTGTATTGTTCTCATATTCTTTGGCTTATGAAATATACATATAACGAGGTTTTTTAGCTGAGGATTTCCTTTGATAAACCTTTGTGTTGTGTGACTGAAATTCTTTCTCTCTTTTTTCATGTGATTTTGCGATCGTAATTGGTTTCCATAATTCGTAGAGTAGATTAAAGTATTTTGTTTTAGCATATTACAAATATCAGTTTGAATCTACGTGGATTTTCTACATCGTATCAGAGAAGGAATCACTATAGAAGAGAAGAATTCGAGTTTGTTTTGAGCAGGTAAATTGAATTTTCATATCTACTCTTCAGGACCAACATTAGGATCATGATGTCTTTCTATGGATTGAAACTTGAATATTCCCTTGAGGGTAGTTCGAATTACATAGCTTGGAAGGACAGGATGGAAGAAGTGTTGAAAGACAACAGGTTGAAGGAGTTCATAGACAATGATATTCCTAGGCTCGTAGCAACAAATGCTCAAAATATGGAAGCATAGAAGAAGAATGTAGCAAAGGAAATAAGGACTCTATTGGAAGGCGTTTTGAGATCATGTCATCTCGAAACTCTCTGGAAAGGAAACTCCATATGCTATGTGGAAGGCCTTAACAAATTTTTTTCAGAACAAAAACGATCGTAGGAAGCTGGCGCTGAAGGACAAGCTCAGAAAAATCAAGATGGAGAAGGGTGACTCAATACCAAAATACTTAATGAAGTTCACTCAATGTTGAGATGAGCTTGGAAGTGTTGGTGTTATTTTTGTCGAGGATTTTTCAGGTGAGCCTTGCACTTTTAGGCCTTCCCAAGAGTTGGTACAACTACTAGGATTCGGTGAATGGGAGGGAGAAGCTACCAAAGTGGGAGCGATTATGGTCTGACTTGGTACAAGAAGAGATTCGGTAGAACACCAAAGATGGATCCTCATTAAAGACTGCTGATGAGGAGAACTGTGCCTTGGCTATAAAGGCAAAGAAAGAGAAACATAAGGCATCCCATTCCAAATCATATTCTGGTCAGGGAGGCAAGAGGAATGACTTTTCAAAGATTAAATTTTTTCATTGTCATGAGCTGGGACACTATGCCACAAAGTGTTCGCACAAGAAGGCCAACAAGAAGCCCTCCAGAGGAGCGACATTTGAAGCTCTTGCTTCACAATTCAAGTAGGATTTCCCTCTCATCACATGTAAGGTGTCATTGGTGATGGATTATGTGTGGTACTTGGATAGTGGAGCTTCATTCCATATGATCGGAAACAAATATTTCTTCCACAACTTGGAGGAGAAGGATCTCCAGATTCATATCGAGATGGGATATGATGGGAGGTATAGCGCAACAAACATAGGTATTGTTACCTTTCATAGGGATTTGGTACTCCTATGACATTAAAAGATGTCATGTATGTGATATTTAGCAAAGAAAAGGTGTTCCTTCATCACAAAGCCATGAGACAGGTGAAGAATATTGGGGTTCGGGTAAATAATCTCTACAAATTGGATGTAGATGATTATGATACGTTGAGCACAAAATAAAAGAAGGTGCAGATCCAAGACATTGGTGAGTTGTGGCATAGAATATTGGGCCATATACACCATGGCGCTTTGAAGATCATGTAAAAGATTTCTGCATGACTTCCCAAGGGTGCACTTGAGCAATGAGATACATGTAAAGGGTGTACATTAAGTAAGTACATGAAATACACATTTCATGATAAGGACAACCGAGTGAAGGCAATCCTTGAAAGAGTTCACTCAGATGTATGTGGACCGTTCTCGACAACCTAAACAACAAAATACATGTATTATGTGATTTTTTTATATGATTTTTCATGCAAGTGTTGGATATTATTCATGCAGAAGAAAGATCAAACATTCTCAAAATTTTGTGATTTCAGAGCACTTGTCGAGAAAGATACAGGGAAGAAGGTGAAGGCTCTTAGGAGCGACAATAGTGAAGAATATGTGTTGAATGAATTCAATAAATTGTGTGCTTCAGACAGAACTCGACAGGAATTGATAGCACCTCATAACCGACAACATAATGGGGTTGCAGAAAGGAAGAACAAAACTATTGTGGGAGCATCACGGAGGATGTTGCATGATCATGGCCTACCATTGCACTTATGGGTTGAAGCATGAAACACAACAATATTTGTGTAGAACATAAGTCCTCATCAGATTCTCAGGATGAGTACACCAAAGGAATATTTTGCAGGTAAGAAACCAAATGTGGTGATTTTAAATTTTTCGGTTCATCATTTTATTGTCATGTAACCAAAGATGCCAGTAAAAAGCTAGAACCAACAACTGATTTGGGAATATTTTTGGTGTACACCAATACACCTCACAACTATCGGGTGCACATACCATCTCAGAGGATGACAGTTGTCAGGAGAGATGTGAAATTCAGTGAAGAGAAGGCCATGTGAATTTCCCTTGAGAGGGAGCTTCAGATTCATGCAGTTGAGGATATCTTAGCTCCAAAAGAAGAACCTCACGATGTGGAGAAAACACGGGAAGAGGAGCAGAGAATGGAAGAACCCACTCATGCAGAGACATCCATATATGGGAGGAAGCGCACTCGATAGGCTGACAAATTGATGCATGACTAGAGATTATCTGGATCTTTTAACTTCAAGGATGAATTTACAATTGCTTATAACAAAGCATATTAATCATGAAACTTAAACCACATGAAAATAAGTGGAAAAAAAATAATAAAACATGAGATCAAAGACACAACGATTTGATTACAGAGTTCACCCAATGTGGGCTAAATCTATGGGCCTTGCTGAAAAGTGGGGAGGCCTTCTTTCATTAAGTGTAATTAAGGAAATAAGTTACAAGAAACTTAAAAAGATTACCCTTATAACTCCAATTCAGATGGTGTCCTAAAAATTGAGAGCTCAAGTGGATAAATGGACGTCACCATTGGATTCCAGGCGAAAAGTAGTGCAAAATCGACTATAAACTTGCCCAATTCTGATAATGCCACCTCCAACCCTATAAGGGAATATTAAAGGAATCTTGATGATGCCCTTGCTCAAGGTTCCAACCCATGGACCTGATTAGGGTTCCGCTCTGGCTCGTGATTCCACACCTCCAGGTTCCAGCCTCCGCTTCGCTTATCGTTGAGAAAACAAATTGGGCTTTTATACTTGAGCGTCGACGAACAAAAAAACATGGGTTGTTTGGCCCATTGGTAAGGGCGCCAAGTTTGATGAGGGTAGGTCAGGGATTCCAACCCTACCGACCCCCCATTTGGAATGGAACGTGAAGTTTTTTCGCTGTCGGTTAAGTGGTTTTCCATGGATTTGGGTTGGTGGTTTAAACATATCATATATTGTTTGTTATGCAGGACCACATGTTGCTGGGTTGGGCAAGTTTGAAACCCGTCAGTCCCATACTATATATATAAAAACAATACAACCACCGAGGTTGGGTGGGTCTGCCGTGGGTGGCCCACCCACCCCCTTTTTTAATACATTTTTTATATGACCATTGGGGGTGGCAGGGTTGGAAACCCGCCCCTAAAAACATATGATTTTTTGTTTTTAACTAATTAGTTATTTTTCTTTTTTCCAAAAATAAGGGTCATTAGAAAAATTAATGGTTTGAAAAATTCGTTCGTTCTGGTGGTCAGATTCTGTGCGCTTGATTTCTACCATTTTGTTGCCTCCTTAAGCCTGCCACTTGGCCAACTTTGACCAAAAATTTGACCATACGAACTCGTATTTGAGTGTCGTTCACACCGTTGGAATCAGGGCAACGAGCACTACGATATGGTCTTAGTTTTGCTTCCATATGATGACTTTGATTTTGAGCTATTTTCAAGGCCACTTGTATTTATGGATCCTCCAAAATCATTCCTCCCCACTTAAAGAGTTTTGGGAATGCCAAAAGCTTTATCAATCAATTGGAAAGTGAGGAAATTTCTCCCTCACTTTCTCCTTTTCAATCCATCAAGCCTTACTTGGATGCATTCCTTTGAAGCCAATACGAAGGTACTCCACGTCTCCCCGTCATGAAGTCCTGGTATTCATGTCGAGAATGATGTCCTCTGGTAGCTTATCCAATTATTCTGGTACAAAGTCCTCCAATGTAGGGACCTGTCCAACCTCTTTGATGTCCATGATCAATGGAGGCTCATAAAGCTTCAAGTTTTCCACATTCACTACTAAGTGCATCTGCATGTATGCTAGAAACTCGAGACGAAAATCATTGTCTCCAATCTTCTCTAGTATGGTGAATGGGCCATATCAAATTGGTCGCAACTTATTTCCTTATCCTATCATCCTGAATTTTCTAATGTGAAGCCACACTTTGTCTCCAACCTAGAATTGGTGATCGACTCGGTGCTTGTCATGTCGGGCTTTATATATAGTTTGACTTTTCTCTAATTACTTCTGCACTGCTTGGTGAATCAACTGAATCTATTGAATGAAATTTCATGCTTTGCCCCTATCATCTTGCTCATTGGAATCTTCATCTCTCCCAAAGACCATGTCTAAGGGATCCTTTGGTAAATAACCAAAGCATGTCTCGAACAGTTAGCTCTGAGTGGATGAATGCACTGCTCGATTTTATGCATGTTCTACATAAGGAATTTGTTTGTCCCACAACATGGAATGTTTGCCACAATAACCTTGGAGTAAGTGTATCACTGTGCAATTGACCACCTCTATTTTCCTGTTGGTCTTTGAATGAAATTTCATGCTCCTTTTCAGTTTGGTGTCCATCATTCTCCACAAAATCATCCAAAACTCTCAAAGAAAGTGAGAGTCTTGATCAAACACAATGGATGTGAGCAGCCCAAAGTGGACCCATACAAATTGGAGGAGATGAGCATTTTTCTCTATAGTGGCCTGCTTCTTACAAGGCATTAATATACACATTTTTCTAAATCGATCCACAACGACATACAAATAGTCATGACCTCTCCTAGACAAAGGAAAACCACCTACAAAATCCATTGACACACGTTCCCATGGATAACTTGGAACATGGAGTGGTGTGTAGAGCCCTATTTTTCTATTAGAGGGCTTGCAAACTGTACACACCACACATCCCTTTACATATCGAGTCTCAATATTTTTCATGTGAGGCTAAAAACAAAGCCTTTGTAAATGGCACAAAATATTTTCTACACCAAATGACCTGACACAAGAGAGGTATGTGCCTCTTTGATTACATGTACCCTTTCATTTGTGGGAATACAAAGTTTGCCAAGGTGGTACAACAATTTTCCCTGCAAGTGATAATTATCCACCTGCGATCCATGAGTCAAATTTGCATAAATTTCCTTAAAATCATCATCATCAGCTACTGTTCATCATAAATTTTAAAAGATAATGAAGCATTTTGTAAAACTATAGATGCAGAAATAGGAGGGCGATAAATCATACTGCCATTTTGTTGTTGGTGCCCTTCTTGTATTGTATTACCAAGTGACATTACTGGAGGAATCCCATCCATATGAAATGACATGCTTGTTGAAGATTTGTCTATAAATGGAGGTACTGCAAGGGCATGTGATCTGTATGAATGAAGGTCTCCTTCCTAATTAGGTAGTTCTTCCACTTCTTCACACTTTGAACCAATGTATACAACTCCTTGGCATATGTGGGATAGTTCATAACAACTTGGGAGAATGTCTCTGAATGGTAACATATAGGTTTTCTTTGTTGCATCAATACTACTCCCATTGCGTATCCATTGACATCTGTCTCGATCTCAAAAGGTTTTTGGAGATTAGGTAAGGCAAAAATTGGTGTGGTGCCGATCTTCTCTTTCAGTATATCAAAGGCTTTATGTTTCTTTCCTCCCCACTGAAAGGTTTGCTTCACACTCATCAATGCATGTAAGGGGGATGCAATGGCAGAGACGTTAGCAATTAAGCTTCTCCAATATTGTACTACACCCAAAAAGCTACGAACCTTTGTAACATTGGTGGGTTTAGGCCATTTTATAATCACATGAATTTTAGAAGGATGTATTTTCAATTGTCCACCGCCGAGAATGTGGCCTAAGTAGACCAAAGAGGTCTTCCCAAACTCACATTTAGACATTTTGACATTCAATTTTTCTTTTTTCAAAACATCAAGCACTTTTTTAACATGACACACATTATCATCCCATCTCCTACTGATAACAAGAATTTCATCAAGATACACAAGTACACAATCATCAAGAAAAGGCCTGAAAATGTCATTCATCACGCTCATGAATGTGGCCATAGCATTGCACAGTATGAATGGAATCACCAACCATTCAAACAACCCTTGTTTTGTCTTGAATGTAGTCTTCCATATATCCTGTTCTGCAATCCTAACCTGGTGATAACCACTGCGCAAGTATAATTTTGTGAAATAGATATAATTTTTCAAATGGTCTAACAAATCATCAATGCGAGGGAGAGGGTATCAATTCTTCATCGTTATTTTTTTAGTGCTCTGTAATCCACACACCTAGTGAGCCACATGGAGAAGAACTCGGTCTTATGACCCCTTGGTTCAACAATTATTGCACATGTGTTTTTATCTCCTCCATCTCGATAGTTGACATTATGTACATACCAATGTTCGGTAAAGGAGCATCCTGCTACAAGTAAATCTCTTGTTGGATCTCACATTTTGGAGGCAACCCATTTGGTTCCTGAAAAATCTCATTATAGTTAGAAACAATTTCATACAATTCCTTTTTATGAGTGGGATTACAACCTTGGAAAGCATCAAATGTCTCTTCATCTTTTTCTCTCACAACCACGAGCATGCATCCTTTTCTGGAATTCACCAACATCTTCATCTGACCTGCACTTACAAGATTGGCACTGACTTTAGTATGATGAGCTCTAACAATTTATTCCACCTCATATTTCATGAGATGATACTTTTTTTCATGGAGAAAGAAAACTACTTTCCTGTCATACTGATACAGACTCCCAAACATAATACCGCAAATATCCAAGGGTTCAACATCAAGATAAACCTCATCAACTAGTTTGGATGCAACCTCAAATATAGCCTTACACAGTTTGGTAACATGTAATTTTTTTTTTATCACACACCCAAACGAGAGGGTAAGGTCTTGGATGAAGCTTGGTTTCTAAACCCAATTTCTTAACCAAGTATTCTGAAATCAAATTTTCTTGTGAACCTGGATCAAACAAGGTTTCCACTTTACTACGTTTCATTATGACTCTAATGTGGAACAAGTCAATTCTCTTTCATTCATTAACAAGAGGCTCATTTGAATAACTTGTACTTGCATGTGATTTAGAACTAGCATTAGCATGAAGAGAAAGAGTACCTTGTGTGCCCACTGCTGTGAATAATGTCTCATCATCGGAGTCAGATCCAAGGTCTTGCTACACGGTTGCCACCATCTTTTGCCCCCCCCTTTCCACTAAATCTCTTTGGTTTCATCTTTGAATTAAACTTCCAACAATGTTCATCAACATGGCCTTCCTTCTTGCAATGAGTGCACGATGGCTTTGCTCCTTCCCCCTTCTTGGTTGTAGTTTCTTTTTTGTCATTTCCCTTTCCTTTTCCTTTGAACTTTCCATTATGAGGTTTGAAATATGATTTCTTTGACTGATCTTCTTTGTCATTCTTGCCCCTACTTTCAAGGTGAATGGCCTTCACACTGGTCGCATCAATAGTAGTAGGCTCAAATAATAACAAAGAATGTTTGACATAACTATGAATCAAGAGGAATGCCCAAATGCAATGCTTGTTTTCTAAACTCTTCAGTGAATCTTTGCACATTTTGACCCTTTCCTTTCCTTAAATATTTCCATTCCATTATATCCTTTTGTTGATAACCCAAAGGATAAAACTTATATTTTAATGCGTAAACAAAATTGGACCAAGAAGAAAGGAGATTACCCAAGTTTTTGTTGCATTTTTGCAACTTGCTCTCCCACCAAACGAGAGTGGTGCCACTCAACCGGAGAGATGCTAACTGGATCTTTGCCTCATCTTCCTCGATTTCTTGAATCCGACAATAAACCTCGGTATATCTAATCCAATTATTAAGTTTCTCTGCATTACATCTCCATTATATGTGGGCAAATCAAACTTTAGATCTAGCTTAAAATTGGTTTCTTAGATGCATTTATTTGATTCATGTTAGGATGATGAGAAGAGGAAGAAGATGAAAAGTCACTAGTGGATGGAGAGGGAGGAGGATCTTCCCCTCTGCCTCCATGGTTTACCAATGCATGATCATTTGGCTCGTTATTCTCTGGTTTCAATGTCTTCTCATATTCTGCAAACAACTTCTCAACTTTCTCTACCATAGTGTAGAAGATCTTGTGATAATTTCACTCTTCCTCCGATCGAGCTTCCTTGTCTGCCATGTTTCATCTTCGTGGTGCATGCCCCGCTTCGGAATCAAAGTATTTAAGCTTTCCTTCACCTCTTTGGAGCTTATTCCTGGTCAGCATTCACTCATGCAATTCACATCGAGAAAACTTTCTCTGATACCAAACTTTATCCAGATCTTTTAACTTCAAGGATGCATTTAGAACAGCATATAACAGAGCATATTAACTATGAAATTTAAACCACATGAAAAGAAGAGAAAAAAATAAGAAAACATGAGATCAAAGACACAATGATTTGATTACAGAGTTCACCCAATGTGGGTTAGGTCTTCGAGGTCTGTCAGGGGTGGCCTGCCCACCCCTTTTTTTAATACATTTGTTATATGACTGTTGGTGGTAGCGGGGTTGGGAGCCCGCTCCCTAAAACATATACTTTTTCATTTTTTATAACCAATTAGTTATTTTTAGTTTTTCCAAAAATAAGGGTCATTGGAAAAATTAACGGTTCAACAAATTTGCTCGTTCCAGTGGCCAGATTCCGTGCGTTGTGTTAGGACCCGATAAGTATAGGATTCATAATTTGGAATTGACTTATGATAGTCTTGTAAAATATGTATATACCTTGCTTTATACAAGTTTTTTTCCCATATTTTGTAAAAAAAAAATAGAAAATCAAAAAAGAGGGTAAAAGTCCTAAAAGAAAGATCAAAGGACTTAGAAAAAATATAGACCCCAAAGAAAAAAAGAAATAAAACATGAAAGTGTGAAAATCCAAATGCCACTACTTTTTACTTTGTTACTGATGATTATGGCAGAGTGTCAATAAATGCCATAATCCATGATGAGTTGAACTGCTTAAACTTGACTTGTCATGATTTCAATTTTATTGTTGTAGAATAGTGAATAAAGATTAGTCATACAGTTTAATCCTGACTAATCATTAGATAGGTAGAGAATAAAGAGGAGCTCATCATTTTAATCTGAGCCCTCGGATGATATAAGGTATATTTAGATAGTTTTTATGCTTTCAAAAGAATAAAATGTTTCAAGGTAGCAAGCTCAAATGCACTTGCAAAATGGAAGAAAAAAAAATGTTAGATTAAAGTTGGGTAGGTAGAAAGAAGTGGGAAGCATGTAAATATCCATCACCCGGAAACAATAACTAATTTCTCATCCCTTATAGTTATTCTACATTCTAGACTTTCAGTCAAAGGGGCTCAGAGCATTTCTCTGACTTCTGGTTGGACCAGACCCAAGGCTCAATGACTGTTAGTTGAAATTGTTGAATTTCTATATTAATCCCTAATTATCATTATTTACCTTTCATTTCATCCATCACAGCTCAAAATCTTAAAGTAAAGAACTCTTCTTACTTAATGATACATGAAATCCCATTTGATTAACTCCCTCCATCATACATAGCATAAAAACCCTCAAAAACATTATATCCTAAGTAAAAGTGATGACATTATGAATGATAAAGCCTTGCTTTAGATTTCACTTTTCTTAGTTATATTAGTGTATTTTTAATGCATTACATTGTCCCTTGTCATATTAACTTCTAATGTATATATTAAATCCATAAAAATGACTTTTTCTTATTAATATAATTCCCTTTATATTAATACCCTTTAAACCCACTATTATAAGCTTTTATGCCAAAATAATTATCCACATGCGGAAATAAAAAGCCCCAATTATAACCCCTTTGGCATAAAATTAGCAATATGTAAATATCCCGCCCCCCTATAGTTATTAAGCTCCCATGGTTTAATAAACTATATAATATAAAACAAAAACAAATAAGTCTTCGGAAGTATAAAATGAATTTGAAAAATAAAAATACTTTCAATGTTATTCTAAAGTTTAATTTGAACTAAGCTTTAAATCCAAAGCCTTTGTAAATAAATGTTTCTATCCCTGCATTAAACGAATAACCCAAGGTTTATTGTGAAAGAACTAAAGCTTATACCATGTTTCGCATTGGCTTTCCTTTGTATTTTTTCAACTATATATTAGCCTCATGCTATACATAGTTTAACCCACATTAAAACCCACTTTACCCGCCTCACGCACCCCGAAATACATATAAACCTTTGTTATCATACCATATAGCCCCGCTTATATACCTAACCCTTTATTTTCATATAAGAAATTTGGTTAAAATGTATATCATACAAAGGTTTTTATAACATTTTCCATCCGCCACCACGTACATAGACCCCGGTCCCACCATCATTTCGACCGCAACTTTCCTTTTAATCTTCACCGTTCGCTTCCTTCCGCCAGATCCAACAGCCCTAGATTCACATCGCACCCAAAAAGTGATCGTCCATACAAACCTAAAACGGACGCGAAATGGGATTTTTCGCCATTTCTGCCTCCCATGACGTGTAAGGTTTTTATTGGATCGCTCTCGTTTCAATAGAAACTACTTACCACCATAACTCAACGTGAAAACTGCTGACGGTTTCGCATCCAAACCATTTCCTGTTTTCACATTCGAAAACAGAAAAAAGCCTCCCGCCTTGATATGATTAGCACTTAATACGTTTGTAATATTTATTGCAAGGGTTAAAACCTTTGTTATAAAAATTTATATGCGTTATTTGTGTATTCATCCGCGCTCGACTGTTATTTGAGTCTCTGACTGTGTTTTAAGCCTTTCATTCCCATCTAAAAACTATTTTCACCGTAAATTTCCAGATTCAAGACCAAAATACACTTGTTCTGCTCCAACAAATCAAAATAAAGCTCAAATTCAACCGCAGAAGTATTCAAAAGCCCTTTTCGACAATCAAAATACCTGCAAAAGAGGTATTTTCCCAAATCTAGCCGGCAAATTTCACAGTTTAAGCCTTCAACTGAACCGATTAAGCTGCAAAAGATAATTCATTCATACAATTTGCCCAAAAACGCTCAAAACTAGGGCAAACTCTCGCAAATTTTCCCCATAATTCACTGATTCATCAAAGCTTCATTAAAAGCCAAATCCTCAGTTTAAAACCCCTGAAAGATCAATTCCACAATTAGAAAAGGTTTTAAAACCTACATATTACCTAAAAAGTCTCTTTTGCAGTCCTAGTCATTTAGAAAACCTGTGTTTTCTATCTTAAACCTATTGCACTTGTCCCAGATTCCTGTTTGAGCATTAAAATAATCACTGAAGCTATCTTTCCCCAAGAATTTCTGAATTTACCCTCTGTTACAAAAAATCCAACTATTGCAAACTGTTTAATCTTGCTTTAGTTATTTAAAAATGACCAAGAAACAAATGACACCTAAAGCTTGAGGGTCTAGGCCTGTCAAACCTGGAGGATCCATGCCTCCTAAGTCAGAAGCATCAAAAGCCATCAAATCCACTCTTGCACTCACTGCAAAAACCACTGTGTCTGTCAATCCCCTTCAGCCACTAGTACCAAATGAAGAAATCATCCCCTTGACTAATTTGGATTATAAAATTGCAGACCCTGTGGTAGTATTCAACCTATTAGAAGTTCACAATTGGTGTTATGAAAAGTTCTTAGATAAAGATGACATGCCTATCTGGGAGAAAAATTTACCCAAATATATAGTCCCATTAACACACCCTGGTCAAGACCTGGTAAGATTGTTCCAAAAGTACTATATCCCAGACCAAAGAGCAATTGTAAATGCTGATAGGGAGATTCTGTTTTCCATCCTTGGTTTTTTATCTACTTTATCTCCTGGTCAACCTCCTGCTATGATTTTTTACTATGCTAGATTTATAGCTGATAGTATCCACTATCAATTAACCAAACTGCCCACTGAAGGGGTGTTCATATATTCATCATACTTATTTCACTTGTTCTTGTATTTTAAATCTGACAAGTTTCCAGTTGCATTTCAAAAAATGGACTTAGAGGGCCAGCCTCTATCGATTGTTTTCTGGACCACCTTACTGAGGAAAGAAAGCAGTGAATTCAGTTTTACAGAATTTTTAGATCTGTTTCTCCAACCAGTAATGAGTTTATTATATAAAGCAGAGCAGCCTAGGATAAATGAGGATATGAAGAGAATATTTCAGTTATTAGAAGAGTGCAAGATGGGAGACTGGTATTTGTATGAAAAACACACATAATTGAGGATTTTTGGGTCCAATTTACCTCCTTAAAAATTTCCCAAGTATTTGACTATCAGAGTCTTTGCATTAGAATATTTAAGGCAAGTTTTGAATTATAATGCCATCAAATTCATTGCTTCCAAAAAGAATACCCAAGTCAAATTGAAAAATCAGATTGGTCCTTTCATTGTAAATAACAGAGAAGTTGATAAAGAGATAGCCAAAATATTGTTAGAGCTAAAATTTTAGAAAAGCTTCCCTTGGAATTATGACCCTCAGGGTCTTCTCAACAGTATAAGGGTTAAATGTAAACTACCTCCTTTCATACATGAACCCAAGCCTAATATTGAAAAATTTGCAAATCAGACAGAGTGGGTAGAAAATACATTGATAGATACAGTCATCAATACAGAGCCATAAAAAAAAATGAATGTTACACAAACTATGGTAGTTGCAAAGCAGACTGAAACCTCTACAAAAAGAGGTAGAGATGAAGGAACCTATATAGCTGAGACCACCACAGATACTAAATTCAAGTTGATTTACAATAAAAGGCTCAAATTCAGTTCCATAGGGAAATAAAAAGTTATTGATGTTGAAGATACAAATGAGCCTGAGGTAAATAATGATGATGCTACAGTAATAATAAATGAAACTCTTGCAGACATATAGAAAGATCAAATAGCAGGTGAATAGGATACTCAGATGATTGAAAGACAAAAAAACATGGAGGCTTCTTCCTCACAGACAGTGGAGGAAAAAGACTTAGACATCAAAGAAAGGTACAAACTAATCAAACAAAAGAATGAAGAGATCAAAAGTGATATTTACTCTCAATTTCTTAAACAGAAGCCAGGGAATCAGAACAGGTTACTTACAGCATTTGACTACTCCACAAATAAAATGATCATGTCATATCTGCAACCCACTACTTCAACACCTAAGACAGTGGCAGACTACAAAAAGGTTGAGTTTGAAGTAGATACAGAAAATGTGCATGAATTAGACCAAATAGAATTCCACAGACATAGCTCTGAGATGTTATATCCTACTGTGGTAACAAAGGCTATGAGTGCTACAAAGTTGCAGAATACCATTATTAACATGCAAGATCAAATGAAGCTGGACAAAGGCTCTTTGTATGCTAAAGATCTAAGGATTAAAGCCTTAGAAGACTTAATTTTGCAGGTGGGAGTTGATCCTTCTGATGTTCCAACAATAGAGATATTAATTAAAAAGAAAAATGAAGACATTGCAGCTTTGAGAAAACAACTGAAGCATCCTCAAAGTGAACACCCTCAAACTAAAGAAATTCTTAAAGAATAGACAGAAAAAGAAGAGATGATGCAGTTGATTATCAAACTAACTGCTCAAATAAAAGAAATGGAAACACAATTGGATCAACTTATGAAAGAGAAAGAAATTGTCAAAGAATTTGAAGCTCCAATTATCCCCTCAATCATACCAGTAATTACCACAGTTGTGGCCTCTACATTGGGAGAAAAATTAGCACCTAATGTGCCATTGGCAACTGCAGTGCCAGTGCAATCAGCTACAACATCAACAACAGATTCTTCAACCACACAGGTACAACACACATATGATGCAGGGCAGATAGTAAAAGCTATGGAGTAATTGTCACTAAAAAACAATGAAATTAATAGTTTTAAAAAGATGATTCAGAATATGGAAGTTTCCAACAAAACATCATTAATCAATGCCAACAATTATGAACAAAGAGCCAAAAGACTTGAAGAGAAAATCAAAAGCCTTCAAAAAGATTTGAGTTTCACTGCACAAATTTCTTACATAAGAAATTAAATTTGGACTAATATAATGGATGCCATTAATCTCTAATGGCCATTAATTCAAATTATCTATGAACAGAGAGACTTGCTCCTAGCAGCCCAAGTTGAAATTCAAAAGACAAAAGAATAATTAGCAGATAAACCAACACAGGCCTTGAAGATAATTACTTTCTTAAATAGTAAAAATAGAGCAAAGCTAAAAGAATTACAGGTACAGGATAGGACAGAAAAAATATTTCAAATCAAGAAGGTTCTGACAAAGAGAAATCTAATGAACACTTTAGAGGAAAATTGTGATGCTATGAATATTTCAATAACCAAGTTCTTCACAAAATACACTATGCTAAGACAAGCTGGTATTCCATATATTCATGTCTTCAATGAGAAGTTGATGAACCAAAAAGAGTATGACAAGAAGATAAGGGATTATGCAAAAGAACAAGTCAACAAGCCACTGCCACAGGGCTCTCCCACAGGAAAGGTTATTCTCCAATATATTGAAGACTTATTTTTTCTTCAAAATGAAATCAAGCATCTGTTTGTCTTCAAACCAAATTTTTCCAAGTATACAGATGCTGATGAGAACTTCAGGAAGCTTAAAAATGTAAAAATACCAAATGTAGAACAATGGAAGGCTTTTATAGACTTGATATAGCAGTGAAAAAGGGAAAATAGTGAGAAAAATACAGGTGAAACAGTCAAACAGAAAAATAAAATAGTCACTTGATTTTTATTGCTGGAAATGTTCTTTTTACAGCAGTAAAAGAGTAAATAAGCAGAGTCAAAGTGTATCAGAATGAAAGTACAACGTGAAAGTGTATAAGGAGGAAGAGTGTCAGTCAAAACAACTCCAATAAAGATATTTTCTAATTTTCCAGCGAGCAGGACAGCTAGCCAGTAAAAGCTCCTTGATTAGTTTAAGTTGTTCTATATTTTTTGGATAAGACAACAACTTGCTAAACTGTTAAGCAGTTGTCCCTCTTTATATGTAAAGATATTTTATATTTCCTAGAGTTATTCCTAGATCTCTCTAGGATATTTTGTAAACAATATTTTGTATAAATACTTCAGTCTTTGAAGAGTTTAGGGTGGAATAAAATTGCTAAGATGACTACAGATTTTTGCTGATACATTGGAGGCTTACATGTGCTGGTTTCGAAGTAGTAGACTGGACAAAGCTAATTGGGCATCATAATTCATGATTCTTGCGATAAGTTAAAGAGTAAAGTGCATCTTTTCTTGGCATTGTTTCATTTCTGAGTTCCATGCAATTTCATTATGAATATTACTTCAGGATTAGCTTATTGCTCCTTGTTTTAAATAAGTTAACATTTAAATGTTTTCTTATGATTTCTGGTGTTAGGAATCCTTCATTGCTCCTACTCCCGTTTAACCCCTGCCTCCTTCCTTCATTGTCTGGATCAAAGGATATTTTATTGCCCTTTATCCCGACTACATCATTTCATAAAAAACCTTTTACCCAAAACTCTGAGGGTTATCTACCTTGCCCTGAATACATTTGCACCCTTTTGGCCTTTCTTTCTAGTACTACTATCTAGACTTAGACTCCATAGCCCAATGGACTAGTAGATCTCTCCATAGTTTAATCCAAAGTGATTTTTACCCACCAAACATCTTTAAAAAAAAAACAAATTGAACTATCATAACTAGCCTAAAAACATAAATCCAAACAAAGATAAATCTTAAAGAGAGAGCCCTCTATGAATTCTAGGAAGGCTAGATCCTAGGATTTGAAGTAGGTTTGTGGTTACCCCTAGTTTTCTTAAACTAAAAACCAAAAGCCCACAACTTTGAGAAATTACTAGGGTGATAACACGTTGGGTATCTGCCATTTTGTTGCCTCAAGCCTGCCACTTGGCCAAATTTGACCAAAAATTTTACCAACCATAACTTGACCATATGAAATTAGATTTGAGTGTCATTCACACTGTTGAAATCAGCGCGATGAGCACTATGATCTAGTCCTGGTTTCACTTCCATCTAATGAATTTTATTTTTGAGCCATTTTCAAGGCCACTTGTATTTCTAGATCCTCTCGGATCAAGAGAGAATGTGGGAGCACACACATCACAACACATGAAGAGGAGGTACCTAAAGCAATACATTGGCTACATGGCTCTTATGAGAGAGATTGTAGAGACTAAGCTATCCTCATTTAAGGAATCAATGCAAAAGCCAGTATGGGTTGATGCTATCATTGAGGAGTATGAATCCATTATTAGGAACAATGGATGGGAAGTTGTCCTAAGACTAGAGGAAAATTCAGTTGTAGGATCCAGATGGATATACAAGGTTAAGCAGACAACAAATTGGAGTGTTGAGAAACACAAGGTCATATTTGTGGCCAGAGGATTCTCTCAGGTGGAGGGAATTGATTACGAGGAGACCTTTGCTCTAGTTGCAAGGTACTCGTCAATCAAATATATTCTTTCACTTTTAGAGCAAATGGGATGGAAGATACATCAGATGGATGTAAAGGCAACCTTCCTCAATGGAGTGATTGAGGAAGAAGAATATGTTAAGCAACCAAAAGGATTTGATACCTTCGAAAAATGGTCACATGTGTGCAGACTCAAGCGAGCGTTGTATGGACTGAAACAAGCACCCTGTGCTTAGTACATGAGGATCAAAAACTACTTCACTGGGTTTGGCTTCACCAAAATTGAAGAAGATGCAAACATTTACCATATTGCGGTTGAAGCTAAATTATTGATTATTGTATTATATTTCGATGATTTGATTCTGATAGGTGATGAGAAACTCATAAAATCTTGTAAAGAGGATCTTGCAAGAGAATTTGAGATGAAGGACATGGGGCTATTGCATTATTTCCTTGGTTTGGAAATTTGGCAAAGAGATGGGGAATTGTTTATTTCTCAGGGCAAGTATGCCAACGAGATTTTGAAGAAGTTTCACATGGATAGCAACAAATCCATGGAGACTCCTCTAGCAGGGAATTGGAGGAAGGAAGATGCTACTTCAGGCGAAGTGGTAGAAGCTACCATCTACAGGAAACTTGTGGGTTCACTCATATACTTGGTGAACACACAACCAAACATGTGTTATGCAGCTAACCAACTTAGTCAAGCTATGGTTAAGCCTACCAACCTCTATTAGAAGGCAACCAAACATGTGTTGAGATACCTCAGAGGCACCACTCAGTTTGGTCTACAGTACATGCAGATAGAGGGAATGAAGCTTCAAGGCTTCATAGATGCAGATTGGGAAAGGATTCCATCCGAAAGGAAGAGCACATCAGGGGGCATCTTCAGTATTGGGTCAACAGTAGTTTCTTGGTACATCAGGAAGCAGAGATTAGTTGCACTCAGTTCCGCAGAAGAAAAGTACATGGTTGTTAGTCAAGAAACTTGTGAGGCTATCTGGATGAGGAAGATCCTTATTGGGTTGTTTGTCCAACATATGGATCCAATGATGATTTATTGTGATAACCAAAGTTGCATCAAACTCTCAGTTAATCCAGTTTTTCATGATAGATCCAAGCATATTGATATCTGGTACCACCATCTCAGAGATTGTATGCAGAGGAGGATTATGTCATTAGAGTACATTACTACTAAGGAGCGGGATACAGACACCTTGACGAAGGCACTTTAAAGAGGTAAATTCGAGTTCCACAGAGCCAAGATTGGGGTAGCAAACAATCCCTTTTCTTGTTGAGAGGGAGTGTTGAAAATGGCAACAAGAAGAGGCTTCTAATTTAATTTCCCCTTAATTAAATTATAAGTAAATTGTAATTCCACATCACATGAAAACTTGTATGAGTTAAATAAGTCAAGAAGACTTAGTTAGCATAGTTAATTCGAGTTGAGAGTCTAATGGGAGGCATGTAGAGTGTTCTCTAAGTTTTAGGGGGGCTAGTTACAGTTTTTTTTGAGTTGTAATTAATTAACTTAATTTATTTGAATTGAAATCAGTTTAACTAGTTCCAATTGATGGAGGAACTAGTGTGAGGTCAAGTGAATTAAATTGGATTTAATTCACATGCAGTGATCAACCAGATATCTAATATTTCACTCATAAATAACTCATGCATGTCAGTTATGAGAAAGACCTAGTTGAGATTGAAGTTAAAGGGAAGTGTACTATCAGTTGAATAATCATCCAATTGCACAAGTGGTGCTTGGAGTCAAAGGCAGAGCCTTGATGTACTGAGAAACTGTTATTAGGGAATTTACTTGTTAATAGGGGCCTAATTACCTAAGAAAATGCACAAGGAAATAGGGATCCCTGGGGCTAAGAATTTGGTTAAGTATTGAGTCAAGCTTGCTTAGGAATCAGCGAGATAGAGCAGAGTGCTCTCAAGCCTGAGAGAAGCATTGTATTGTTATCATATTATTTGGCTTACACAATAAACAAATAGTGGGGTTTTTTAGCTTAGGCTTTCCCTAGATAAATCTTTGTGTTTTGCGATGGAAATTATTTCTATTTCTTGTTCATGTGATTGTGCGATCGTAATTGGTTCCTGCAATTTGTAGAGTATATTCAAGTATTTTATTTTAGCATATTACAAATATCATTTTGAATCTCTGTGGATTTTATACATTTGTTAGGTTCGTTAAGCGATAAGATCGCCTTGTCACTCGTTGGCATTGTTGTTGTGTTGTGCCTTCTGTGTGTTGAAAAGTGTAACTAGGATCGGTCTTCATATTGACTATGTAATTATGAAAAGAAGAAGACAAATATAATAAAATGTAATTGTTTTACTTGCTTCATGGGTTTCATGGGCAAGAGTTTTATTATAGGTTAATAGAATTCTTATTGATGTCTATTTAGGGTTTGTCTTCTGTTTATTAATGCAAATAGAGTCATATATATGAAGAGCATTGTCATCATTAAAAGCTCCAAGATCTTGTCATGAACCTTGTAAAAGAAAGGCTCTAACAACCCTCAAGATAGCTCTCCTTCAAATGCTGGAAAAGATGTAATAAAGTTGGCACTATATGCAGTGAGAAGTCGACTTCATAAAAAATGATCAAGTCGGCCTAACAGTCATGTCGGCTCCCAAAATATTCAGGTTGACTTATATACAGGGGAAAACAACATCTCTGAAGTTCGATGCAGATCTTTTGGATGAGGTTCAGTTTGTATTTTGGATAAATTTCAGAGCATATTTTGGACGGTTTTCAGGACAGATTAAGTTATACATATATCTGTGTAATGTCTTAGTGTGATAGGTGTTGCAGTATGCTGAAAAGAAGAGCATAGTGTTCCTGAAGAGAAGTGCAGATAACCCTAAAGAAATTTTTGTTGAGATTTTATGTAGTGGGGGTAGCATCGGATGTGCTTTAACTCCCAAAATTTGTGGAGGGACTAGAGTATACATGAGTTACAAGACCTAGAAAGGGATCTCCCACCAGCTGCAAAAGTACTTGCATCTGAAGAAGAGACACTTACAACCTTGCAAGATAGTCTTTAGCTCTTGACACATAGAGTCCCATGCATGATTCAGGAGATGCATGAGGAAAAGGAGGAAGATTCCAGCGTTGGTACACTTGGAGAAGAGAAACCATCACTCTTACCAATAGTTGGAGACACTATTGTCCTGGTTGGAGGAACTCTTGTGTTCTGGCAAGAGGTTCCCACACATTAGTTGATCCATTGTATGCATGAACTTTCATCACATATTGTTTCAGTAGATCTTATTGAAACTTATGAGGGCATGCCATCAGGTCCAATGCATAACCAAGGGTTAGAATTTTTTTTTGATTTGAAGCAGCAATATATCACAGCGCAGAGGACCCTTGATCTAATCAAGGAGGAGATTAAGAACTATCCCAATTCATCATTGTTGACTACATTCAATCCTTTGAGTTGAAGTGTAGAGTTTCAGAAAATGGGATGAACATGATCCTATGTACAATAACTGGTTATGAGATCAGTATTATGCCTTGCTTTGAGACAACACATACATTACCATGCAGATCTACACTGTCACTTAGTAGCTGTGAAAATAAAGAGGCCCCATCATTCTTGGATCATTCTGAAGGTACCTTCACTAATGAAGCAATGGAGGTAAAGATGAAAAATGGTAGACATCTTGAGATGAGGAATCTTTTCTCCTTTCTAGACGACCCTTTCTCAATGAGCATCTCACAGCTCGAAGAGAAACTTCTACCTGCAGTAGATCGAAAACCTCTTTGGTTTTTGAGGGCCTTTGGTGAAAAGAGAATCTCATTGGAGGTGCACTTCAACATTTCACGAAGTGGAAAGTTCTTCATCAGTTTGGGGAGGATGGTATTCTAAAAAGGGAGGATACCATGATTATGCAGTACATCATTCATCATCCACATTGGGATGAGTGGATGAGGTTGATAAGCAAGGGTTTGCATGACCACTTGCAGATTTATGACATGGGCTAGCAATTTTGGTTACATTGGTTTCCCTTGGGAGATTTTTGTCACTACCCAAAGGTTCCTATTTCTTTGATCCATGCCTTGAAAAATACTTATGAAATGAAGAAGGAGGCATGGCTGCGCTGGCTGCTCTTGAGTGAGTATGGTTACCACCCAATAGCTCATATTTTTCTGATTCATGCCTTGTGTATCAATGATAGAATGCAGCAAAAGAATGCATGTTCATTTTGGTTTCCCTTGAGAGAGTTTGGACACCACATGACATCTCCTATGTCTATGTGTTTTGTATTGGGAAGAACTTGGCATGATGCTCTCATGATTTATATTGATGGTGTTTGCTTGTATTGGGCTGATGTGACATTCCACATGTCTATAAGTATGTTTTTAATCCATGATGCACATGAGGAGGAGAGAAAGCAGCAAGATATATTGTTGCTTTGGTTACTTTTGGGGGATTTTGGCTTGTCCATCTTACATGGAGGAGATGGAGGATGGCAGCAAAGGGCCTTAATCCAGTGGCTACTATTGGGAGAATATGGTTTGACATCTTTGTCTACCCATATATATCATTTTCTTCTTTTGCATAATGTTGGAAGGATGCTTGGATCCAACAAGGCCAACAGGGCTAAGGAGAAGAGCATGTCAATGCTCAATCAAATTCATAAAGCATGGGATGGAGAGATGTATTATGAGATGTAGTTTTTCCTTTGTGGAAAGAGCCACTTTATTTTATGTATCTCATGTATTAATGATGATGTTGGACATCATATGGTTGTCACTTGGTGCTTCATGGTGGAAGGAGGACATCTAACCATACAGTTGGAGGTCATTCTGTATATTTTTGAAAGACAACTTTGGAACCAAACATGCACAACACATTGCAGCAAATGGAGGAAGCCTTCCTTATGTGGATGCCATTTGGAGGGGAATAGATGCTTTTTCATCTACCTTTGGAGTTGCTTGAGGAAAAGCAACATTTTTCCAGGGGGGACTGTAATATTCCCAAATTTTCACATCATATTTGGAATATTAGAGTTCCTGATTTTCTTAATAAATTAAGTAAATAAAAGGGTGGAGGGACCCACAAACCTCAAAGATGAATAAAATCCACTTTGAATGTGTGAATGTGGATATTCTAGATCTAGATCTAAAAAACATGGAGTAGTGGAGTAGCTCCATTAATGTAGATCATGTCTCATTTGTGAGATATATTATGGAGGATGAAACATTCAAATAAGATCATGGATCTTAAATATAAAATCATGAGGATCTTTGATAAGGTCAACTAAGATCATAGTGCATTCAAAAGAAGATCATGAAGCACTTATGATAAGATAGTGGAGGAAGTGGTGAATTTAATGCACATATGATGGAGAGGGTGATAACCCCATGTGAACTTGATGGAGGACATGAAGCTACAACGCAGTCAAACATAGAGATCATGTCCACATGTACAACGTAGATTTGGAGTGGGCCTAGGCTATGGAAGGCTCATGCATATAATGAAGGTGAAGGCACAATGGAAGGCATGATTTGGATTATTCATTTCTTGATATGTTTATATCTAGATTTTTCTTAGGACATTTCTATGCAGACTTGGGTTGTTTAGCAGAGTTTGCAATGTTGTTTAGCATAGGGTGTTCTCAAGTGGGAATCCCACCTCTTTCTTTGAGTAGCTCTTGAAAGAGGATTGTTCTTCATTCCTTATCAGACATTGGTGCCATCTTCAGGAGGTTGTTTCTAGCATTCAACTAGGAAACCAGTGGAGGATTCATCCTACCACTTTATTCTTCAAATCGAGCCTTTCAGGAGTAGTAGATCTACATCCGGAATTCAGGCCATTGGGTTTTACCTCCATGCAATAGCATTCCCTTCAAGGATTGCGCAGTTCAGTCCTATAGATCTATTGGAGGAAGGAAGTTTCTAGTATTTCAGATGGAAATTTTGTGAGGGATCATCTCCTCACATTGGATCTATTGTTTCCATCATTCATGAGCTAATTTGACACATCCAACAGTAGGCTATTGAGCCTCCCTCTCTGACAGCGCAGTTTTCTAAAGCTGTTGTTTATTCAACAACTATTTTCAGTGGAGAAGATTGGAGGAGCTAGATCTTGAGCTTTTAGCCCAAGGATCTAGTGAAAGGGTTAGCCCAAGGATCTCACTTTCTATCTTTCAAGCAGTTGCAGTCCCAACAGTTGCAGCAGGGACAATGCACTTTACCTTCCAGCAGTTCAGAAGTTACGCAGTCCCTCTTGGGAAATAATTGTAGGGTCATTCTAGGCCACCCTTGTGGCTTGAGTGTCTCATATTTTGAGTATTGTTGTACTTGCTTTTTCACCTCCAATATAATAAAATGGCTCAGTTATTTCTGTGCATTCTAATGTGTATATAGATTTATTGTTTACTTTGCTGCAGTTTATATTATTTTTTAGTATTATTGCATTCTCCCTTTTGGGATATTACAATCCAGCATCAAGCTAAGCATCAAAATTTACCCACAGCGCGGTCTCCTCCAGAAACTGCGTTATTTTGCAGTGCAGTTGCAGTGGGAGGTCAAGTACGCAAGTTCTTGACCTTGTTTTGCAGTAAAGGGATCAACCTTTTATCCATAAAGGTTGTAAGGAGGGATATCAGTAATTTGTACATCATATCAACCACCTCCCATCAGTTTCCAGTTGCAGAGCATTATTCAGCCCTAGGGCTACATCTTGTATATTCTGCATTTTGAGTATTTCAGGAAACCCTTTCTGGGTTATATTGGAATAGTGCTAGAAAGCCTAGATCTCTGATCCTGGAATTTTTGAAGCAACCTATCAGCAGATCCATGTGTTGAAATTTACAATAGCAGTAAGCCCCATCTAAAGCTGCATTGTCTTAGCCTCTAACATTCTTACGTAGTAGTTGTTCTTCATATTTTATGTACTGGATCTATAGAGGCTTGTTTTGCCTAGCTTGAGTGTCCTTTTCCTCGAGAACTTGTATACATTTATTGCTATAATGTTTCATATGATGGCTATATGATTTGATTTTATTTTATGTGTTGATGTATCACTGCATTTTCCCAGTTTATGTTCTATATTCGTGTCCTTTCCATTTTGGAATATTACTGTGGTATCAGAGCATGATCTCTGTGTTAGAAAATTATATATTACAGAGAAATACAACACATAAAATATGCGGAAAACACAAGCACACAAAACAAATAAAACTAGAGGGACACAGATATACATGGTTCACCCAGTTTGGGCTATGTCCGCCCCAAACAGCCAGTCCTTCCTTTCTATTATCCAGCAAAATGAAGAGACACAACCTACAGTAGATCCGCTGTCATATCCTCTGTTCTCTCTCACAGTCTCCCTATATGTTTCTCGCTCTGAGAATACACATATAATACACAGCTGCAATACAATACCCTCATACAAGTTATGGGTTGCCTTCTAGGGAAAAAAACCCTAAACTAAACATAACTTCTACCCTCAGATCATCCACCTAATGAAAGGCCCAGATTGACTAGAAATTACTATACTTTACAAGGCAATTTTACATCTAATTTTAGCTTCAGGGGCGCTGCCCTCCCCTGGACCCCCCAGGCAGCATTTAATTACGGGCGGCAACGGGTACAAGGGTCCAACACTGTGATACAAAATAAACAAGATAATCAGGCTCCACACCCAACAATCTCCCACTTGGAGACTGATTGTAGCAATTCCACCGCTGCTTCATTTGTTGGACAATGACTCCTCTTTAGACCTGGTTGTTTCTCATCTTCATCATCATCCTTGAAGAACAATTGAAACTGAGCATATTCTCAGTTTCTCCCTGGTTACAACTTTTGTTAGCATATCTGCAGGATTCTGGCTAGTGTGTATCTTTTCTAGCTTCAATTGTCCATCTTCCAATACTGACCGTATGAAATGGTACTTGAGTTGTATGTGTTTAGTCCTGGAATGAAATTTTGAGTTATTTTCAATATGAATGGCACTTTGTATATCACTATATAACGCGCCCATATCATTCTTCTTACCCAATTCATCCATAAACCTTTGTAACCAAATCATTTCTTTACTAGCCTCTGCACTGGCAACATACTTTGCTTTATGTTGTTGAAAGTGCAACAACACTTTGGATTTTTGAAACCCAACTGACAGTTGTTCCACCTACAATAAATACATATCCTGTAGTGCTCCTCCTATTATCTTTGTCACCTACCATATCTGCATCAACATATCCCTGTAGAGCAATGTTTGAACCACCAAAGCATAATGATTGATTTGTGGTACCTCTCAAATATCTGAGAATCCATTTCACTGCCATCCAATGTTCTTTTCCTGGATTGTTCATGTACCTGCTTACAACTCCCACTGCATGTGCAATATCAGGCCTTGTGCAGACCATTGCATACATTAAGCTTCCAATTGCTGATGCATATGGAACTTTAGAGATATAGTCCATTTCTTCTTGGGTCTTGGGGCACATCTCTTACTAAGTTTGAAATGGCTAGCAAAAGGTGTACTAATTGGTTTTGCATTTTGCATATTAAATCTTTTCAACACCTTTTGTATGTACTCATTCTGAGACAGTGTTAATTTGCGATTTTTCCTGTCTCTAGTTATTCTCGTACCAAGGATTTATTTTGCAGCTCCCAAATCCTTCATTGCAAAGGAATTTGCCAATTTTCTTTTGAGCACATTTATTTCCTGCATGTTAGACCCTGCAACAAGCATCTTATGACACTGGAAGAAGAGATCCATAATGATGGAGGGAGTGAGCACATTTATTTCCTGCATGTTAGACCCTATAACAAGTAGGAGGCATGGCTACGCTGGATACTCTTGAGAGAGTTTGGCCATCGCATGACATATCCTATGTCAAGGGGTGTGTTATTGTTTGGGACATGGTATAGCACTCACATTACGTGGTAGTGGAGAGTTTGGTTATATTGGGTTGATGTGATATTTTTCATGTCAATCATCATGTTTTTACTCCATGATCTGTATGAAGATTATATGAGGAGGCAACACAAGTCATTGTTTCTTTGGTTACTATTGGGAGAGTATGGCCTGATTTTCTCCCATACCTTGCATGATGTTTTAGGAGTAGATGGTGGCACAATCATGGTGCAAATGGGATACTCCATAGCCATTGAGGATCAGAAGATACTTCCACCTAGTAAGGAATATTCCATATATAGCAGCATTCCAGCATGTGACTTTGGCATGTGGCATGTCAAAAAGGGGAGTTATGAGATGACATGAGCCTTATCACAAAGGCCAATAGTGCTATCACTTGGGGGTATAGATCTATTGATGGAGTGTTCCAAGGATCACTTCACACATGAGGTACTTGATTGCCAAGTAGGAGATGGGAGGTATAGAGTGGTGGATGGAGTCATCTATTACCATGACAAGATCTTCTTGCTCAAGAAGAAGACTCTATAAGCATCACATGATTCATCCCTTTCCAGTCACCAAGGCCTCATGAGGACATATCATGCCTTTATGGAGAGATTCTCATGGGAGGGCTCACCCATGGATCTCGTCATCAGTTTACTCACAGTACATGGTAAGATTTGTGTCTTTGTACTTATTGATCATCTAACAAAGTATTTTCACTCTCTTTCCATTTATATACAGTACATTTCTCCACAAGGGGGCAAGCCTCTCTTTGGACTTCATGGTATTCTTAAGACCAACATTAGTGATGGAGATAGCCATTTCTTATATGGATTTGGGCAAGTATTGTTCTATTCTTGGTATGCTCAGTTGATACACAATGCCATTTACTACCTTCCAGTAGATGAGAAAACATGAACAACTAGCAAATGGTTGGGAGACAACTTGCCACATTATGATCAGAGGCAACAGGTAGCAAAACTGCGCTATGTCCACTTGGGAAACTATTGGCACCATCCAAAATTTCATATGAAACTCAATATCTTTCTCATTTGGATTCCATATTGTGATGATGTCCTATTCACTATATGTGGAATAGCTTGGGCAAGCAAGGTACATAGAACCAAAGAGTGGATCTTTGAGAATCCAATTGCCTTTTTACCTCTTGAGGGAAACATTATTGCAGCCCAAGATCATCAGCAGCTCTATACATATCATAAATGGAGAGAGAGACAGCGTGGGATGGACAATTTGGTCTATCATGTTCAGCCATACAACCCATCTAGATTGCAAGAGCAAGAGATGGAGGATTTTTTCTATGAGTCACCACTTTGGAGGGTGATCCATTTTGTTTGAATGATAGCTTGGGGATTGGAGCTTCTCATGGGGCTTGAGGTTACCCATACCTTGCCTCAAGAAGGCATCTAGATAGCATGTATTTGCCTCCATGGATATCCCACTTCTTCATGATGAGAGCCATTTGGATTTATCACCAAAGGCTAACTTGTACACTTGGGAGGAGAAACTAGGGGACAGATTGATGAGAGAGCATCTTGTTCAGTGGAGGAGCTTATCAGATGAGGATGATACAAGAGTAGGAAAGGAGGCTTTGTAGTGTCCATCCTTGCAGTTGCTTGACGACAAGCAACATTTGGGAGGGGAGGACTATAATATTCCTAATTAGCTTCCAGCTAGTTGGAATATTAATTTTTGCTTTTGATTAAAAGATAGGTGAATAAGTGGGTAGAGAGACCCATAAATCTCTTTAGTAGGAAAAAAAACCATTTATCATGTGAATGTGGATCATTTTATTAGCTGTGTAAGGCACCTTGAGGTGTGAACAGGGGCTAAAGCATGTGGACAAGGTCAATGTTGACCAAATCAACAGCATTGTAATGGAGATAGTGGAGGATTAATGGAGGATGACACAGTCATAGAGGAGGAGTGTATGCATGAGAGTAACTCCTTTAATGAGTGGGACCCAGGGTGAGGAAGCTCACCAAGAATAAAAGGAAGAGTATGGAAGCCATAGAAGGCATGATTCATATTATTGATATTGTATTGGTATTTTATGACTCTTTGCATGCTTCAGCTGTTTAGCTAAGTCTGTTGTGTTATTTACCACCAAGTGTTTCCGAGCGGAAATCCCACCCTCACCCTCGGGGGACTTCAAGTGCTTACTCACAATAGGTTCATTGAGCATCATTTCTACTATCTGGCTTTGGGCCAAGCTTCAGCCATTATTCCCAGTGCAGTCTCCTTCAGGATTGTGTTGTGTTGCAGGGTTGTAGCAATGGAGGGTTGAGAAACTCAATTTCTGAGCTTCTTTTCCAGTGGAGGGAGCAGCCCTTCATCCGGAAGGCTAGTAAGGAATTTCATAGAGCTTCATCCCACCATCCAGTATCAAGCTAAGTAGAAAAATTTACCCACAACATAATCTCCTCTAGAAACTGCGTTATTTTGCAGTGCAGTTGCAGTGGGAGGTCAAGTACCCAAGTTCTTGACCATGTTTTCCAGTAAAGGGATAAACCCTTTATATGGAAAGGTTGTAAGGAGGGATATCAGTAATTTCTACATTAGATCGGCCACCTCCCATCAGTTTCCAGTTGCAGAGCATTATTCAGCCGTAGGGCCACATCTTGTATATTCCACATTTTGAGTATTTCAGGAAACCCTTCCTAGGTTATCTTGGAATGGTGTTAGAAATCCTAGATCTCTGATCCCAAAATTTTCTAAGCACCCTATCAGTAGATACATGTGTTTCCATTTATAGCAGCAGTAAGCCCCATCTAAAACAACGTTGTCTTAGCCTCTGGCATTCTTATGTAGCAGTTGTTCTTCATATTTTATGTACTGGATCTATAGAGGCTTGTTTTTCCTAGCTTGAGTGTCTTTTTCCTCAAGATCTTGTATACATTTTCTACTATAATGTTTAATACGATGGCTATATGATTTGATTTGATTTTATGTGTTGATGCATCACTGCATTTTCCCAGTTTATGTTCTATATTCTTGTCCTTTCCATTTTGGAATATTACAAAGGGTCTAATTCTTGGTCATGGTACTTGTCATCTGAAAATATATAAGAAGAATTTCTCGTGGGTTTTCCTCTCCAGGAGGGAGAGGTTTTTCCTTGGCTCTAGGAACCTAATTCTTGTGTCTTGTGTATTTTGATAATTGTCTTGATGAAAGGTTTAATAATCTAACGAAGGGAAGACATAAGTAACTCAAGTAACCTCACAGGTAATTATCAAGAAGAGAATTTTGAATTAATCTCTAGCCCTCTAAATTCTCAACATGATATCAGAGCTAAGGTGCTAAACTCAAGGGCTACTTGACAAAGAGACACTCTAGGAAGAAACAATCAAAGTTTGGGTGAAAATTCAAATCAGTTTGCAAGGAAGACTCTCAAGCTATTTTCGATAAAGATCTTCATCTCATTCAAAGGATCAAATTTTCAAGAAAATAATCTTTGCCATCAAATATTTACATTCAAGACATTGTTAGAAAAAGGTCATCATCTTTTAAATACATCCTTTATCATCAAGGATCCAAGAACACCTATATTGAAGACTTTTATCTTAGAAGAAGCTCCTCACTTTATCAAGGAAGCTGCAAGTCACTCTACTCAAGTAAGTATATGTAACCTTACTTAAAATCTGTCAAGATGATTTACTGTAAAGGGAGCAACAAGCTGGTTGGGTCATCAAACTTTAGTGCATGGAAGAAGAGGACAGATTTGAATTTAACTCAAGATGAAGTTATGGACTACATCGAAGGATCTGCAATTCAACCACCAAAATAAGATGCTCCAGCTCATTCCAAGTACATGAAGGGAGAAATCAAAGCCCAGAGGATTCTCATAAAATCCATTAAGGACTCACTCATTCCCTTTGTATAAAAACTAAAGTCTGCTAAAGAACTATATGAGAAATCGATGGAGCTATTCTCTGTGAGTACTGTAGGAGAAGAAAACTCTTTGAGACAAGAATTATATAAAATGGAATTGTCGTGGGAAGAAGGAATCACTCCATAATTTACGAGGATTTCTAAAATAAGAGATCAACTGCAGGAATTGGGAGAAGTAATCTTTGACACTGAAATGACTACAGTGGTGCTAAATGCTCTACCAGAGGAATGGGGAAACTTCACTTCAAGTTTATACGAGAAGAAAGAAGCCACACCATTCCATGATTTATGGTCTCTCTATAAAATAGAGGAAATAATAATGAAAGCCAAAGCTGATACAAGACCGAGTGAAGGGAATCAAGCCTTTGCAGCCATTTCCAATAATAAAGGAAGATTCAGCAAATTTGGTCCTCAGAATAAAATAATATATTTGGACAAAGTACGATGCTTTGGATGTAATGAACTTGGGCATTATAAACGATATTGTCCTAAATATGAAAAGGAAAAGAGAAAAGGGGAAGAAGCCCATATCTCAAATATGAGGGAAGAACCTGATGCAAAGAAATCTAATAAAGAAGAAGTGATGGATCTATACTATGATTGAGATCATCTTCTCCTTTAAGTGATTTCTGTTGGTTGTAAAATAGTATAATAGGAAGCTATGTATATTGATGGCATCGTGATAAAAGCATGGTAGGAGCTATTGGTGAAATAGCTTTAGGAAAAACCTCTGATAATATTACTGATGGAAGGCAGTCATCAAATATCAAGGGTCATCATGGAAACAAAATTCTAGAATGTGATGACATATTGATGGAGTAGGTCAAGGGAATGAAGCTCTTCATTCTAAAAAAATGCAACAAGATGACTCAAGGGAAAAAGGTACAAGGCGTATATATATTTAAATGATGACACTGGATGTTGTGAAGTCATGCCATATGGTTGCAGGTAATGGACTTCTATATTTAGAAGTACAATCTATGGAGAATAATCTCTCACAATGCACTGGCAGATGAAATCAACATAATATATCCTCATGTGGAATATGAGGTGGTTGTATATGGACAACGAACTGTAAATTGGAAGTTCCTGGGAATGAAGATGTGCAGAAAGGAAGAGATCATGAAGTGAAACCATGTCAAGAGGAAATTATCATCCAGAAGCCAAGAAGATGTGACTAGGAGATCTCCAGGGAGGATATGTAGACTCTGGCATAAGTTTGGTAAAGAAGAAGATCCTTGACAAAACATATCTTTAGGAGATGTGTCAATTTGAATAAAGGATGCCAATGCCTACAGGAAGAGGTCATGGTGAAATATCATCACTGAGGTAAATTTTTCTTTTAAAAGTTCATATGTATATGTAATTTATCTGGATAAGTTTGTGCAGGGTTTCTAATCATGTGGAAGGATGTAAGATCCTTGGAGATGATTCGATGGAAAAAAACATGGCATAAAGTTTGACCAGATGAGAAAGAACAATGAATCACTTTATAATAGTTGACATGACTCATGAATGAAAGTGATGGATGATCTGTGCCCTATGAAGCCAAAAGTTAAATATTCCTCAATATCAAAATCCATGAAATCGTAGGGAGGAATTCTTCATGAGCAAATAGGTGTCTCACCATTGCTGCTGCAGGACCTTGGTTGAGAGGGAGACTGGTGGTAAGTTTCTTACTTGGAAGAAATTGTAGTATGTCCTTCCTGAGTTGAGAGGGTGTGATGTATGTGATTCTCTAATACACGTGTCATGCACTAGACCAGGACTAACAACCATAAGTCTTATTGAAGGCCATGTGGAGAGAATGGATAGACACATCATTCTGGTCTTCACCTGGAAGATAGAATGGAGGATTGGGTAATCATCTGGCATTCGATACTCTTTGATAATGAGATAGGGCATTCAATATAAGCCTAGTCAAGGACCGATATTCTTTGAGGGTTGGCTACCCAAGAGAAGAATACTCCAAGAATATCATACTCTGGGAACACCTGGGTGGAGTATGTACCTTGGAGAGACAATAACCATGGTATCTATAAGTCATGTGTCTCGCCAGCATTGTAGCCCATTGTCTCATTAAGAGATGGAGCTTGTTATGTGGAATTATGATCTACAGATAAATCAAATTCCCTAAATGTGGTGCTATGCATTTAGAACAATAGATCAAAGAATTTGCAGAAACTTTATCTAAGAGTAAATAGTCACACAAAAAGATAGACGGACCTACTTGTGATCCAAGCGCTTCATATTCTCCTTCTATCACTTTTTTTGTAGCTTCCAATCCAACTTAGATCACCAGATTAGTTCCTGCAAGTATAAACACTCAATAACAAAGATATTTCAATATACAGATGCCTATTTATCTTAATCAGTTAAATCGATTGAACATGAAACATATATATCAGTTAAGAATCCATAATATGAGAAATAGAAACATAAATAGATACATATATGGGAAAATGTACAACAATATTTATTAAAGAGTAGAAGGGGGAGGTTACAACCAATGATTGATTTGATGTCACCAGCTCCATCATCATCCCACCCTCATCACAATCAACATCTCACCAGTAGCATATGACTTCTATCACTCTCTCAATTGAGAATTTGACATCATTTCTTTACCAAATTTCTTCCTTCCCTAGCACTAGGATATGTGCTCAATTTATAGGGAAACTGATAGTAGTTTATCAATCAATGACTTTATAATAATAGGAAAGGCATGTTCCCAATCTCAAAGGTGTTATATGGACACTTGGATTCAAATTTTGACACATATGGACTCTTCTAGAAGGCACTAGCCATGTGGAGATTCCAGAACAATGAGAATTTCGCTCCCATTTTACCAAGGCACTCTTGAATGTTAGGAATTGCATTGCAGTACAACCTTGAATGGATGGAGTTGCATATGCAACGCAGTTAGTCCCTTGAGAGGCATCGTTGGTGAGCTCATAAGTGATATAACATATACTTCAAACTTTGGAAATCTTGCAATAGAAGTCATGGATGATTTGTTCTTGTCTTAGGGCATGTAGAAACTGAAATGATAATGATGATAGACCCTATTTAATTGGTCCTGGGGATTATTTCCAGTTTTACCAGGTCATGGGGGATGATGCCCAAATTGACCTATAACAGCTGCCCCCTAAAGCATGAAGTCAGAGTAATAGCAATATTTTTTGAATGAGATGCTTTACGATGTGATGGGCTGGAACTGAAGCGGAGTGGAAACCTGTATCAATCTTACAATAAATTAAATGATGATATATTCATCTTGAACACGAATTACTAATGGAGGCATTCCCATGCTCAACACATAAACTATCTAATAACATGTACATAATGGAGAAAGTCGTCTACATTGGAATGTTGCCCAATACAGACATGCCTACAAATATAGGCCCATGTTCAGATGACGATCTGTATGTAAGGTCACCGTACAGATGATGTGGACAACAACCCTGAAATCGTAGCCCAGATGGTTGAAACTAGATCCGAGGTCTTTTATCTCATTCACTCAATAGTTTAGGGTACAAGTCTAGCCATGCGAATATATGATTTGTAGTCGAACGTGGTAAGACATCGTTTGATTACTAGCCAATGATGTGAGTTGTTAACAAATGCAAGAGAACCACCATTGATGTTAATGGCCCTCAAGGTACTGCAGTACATTCCGTAAGGCGTGAATAGATGATTTGATTTCGAACGCAAAATAAAATCTTTCAGTCAAAGGTCTAGAAGCGAGGATCTTGTCGATGCTGTAACAAGCCTCATGGTACTGGAAGATGATGTTTCTAATTAAACTTCCTGGATGATGATTTGATGTCAATAGGAAGCCACTTTATCGCAAAATGGGAGTTTATGATTTCAGAGACAAAATGTGACTTGATATAGCAATGTTCAGGGATGACTGTCATGAGAATGAAGGTTTATGAGTATTGTAGAAGGATGAGTATTCACTGGATGACTTCTATTGAACATATCGGCGACACTGAGATGAGTTGGCAGCATTGACCCAAAATCGAAGTGAAGGTATGATGAACCATAGGTTTGAATGACCCGTAAAAAATATTACCCAACCCCAATAGTCACGATGATGGAGTGAAGTGTCATGTTCAAGAGCGACCTGCTATTGTAAATTTTTTGTTCACTTTCCCACATTTTCCCCGGTCATTTGTTGACTAATACCTCTTTATTTTTTAACAAGATTGAGGAGGATAACATATGCTTGATCTATAATTCAACCCTTAGGGTGAATAATGTATCTCTATTTAATGATTTAACGAGTCTAGCGATGAATGAAACTTGATTCTTGCCATGATCGACAAGCCTGTCGCTATTTTATGTTTTAACGAGCCTAACGACAGTTACAACCCGATCCTTTTTCATATTTAGAGAGTTTGAAAAATAGGAAAAAAGAAAACTCCATAAGTCCTTTTTCGTAAAGTTGTCTCTCAAATCCGAAAAAGTGTAAAATAATATCTGAGAGAACCTCCTAGCAATGTTCGAATAAGGCATTCCTTTTTCATAAATAATCTATCTTAGTCTGGAAAAGGGTTAAAATTATACTGAGTAGATATCAATTCATTTACTTTTACGAGCTCGAAAAGACAAGTGCTCGACAATATTTTCACATTATTGGAGTATGAAAAGAGCTAAAAGAAGACTCCCTGGGTTCATTTTTTGTTGTTATCGAAGCTCGAAAAAGAGATAAAAGTGGGCTTCAAGTCCTTTTTTATTTTTATCAAAGCTTGAAAAATAAGGATAAAAGTATGCATTGTTGTCAAATCATTCTTGGAATAAATGCACACGACTAATCTGCTTATTAGTTACAAACTTGTTCAGAACAACATCAAATGGATTAAAAATACATGTTTCATGATAAAAATTGAATAAAAACATAGTAACAGCAATAAAATGATTTGCAAATAATCAAATGACTAATTAAAAGAGTTTTACAATGTATTTTTACCATTTGAAAGTTACCATTTTCATTTTGGAGCTTTGAACCTGTTTTTTCCCCCGAACTTCAGTTGTTGATTGCGATCAATTATGTGGACAATTTTCATCGTCGTTTGATCCAGGTTGGTGCCATAAACCCCCTCTTTCTTTCAGTATTCATTTCATTTAATTTCATTGCAATTTTTTAGGGATTTTGGCCCCTTAGGGTAAATTATTTTTCAAAAGAGGGAAACGCACCCTTGAGCATCGAAAACTGCATTGGAATGCACTCAAAATGAAGCTCATGTGCATATGAAAAGCACTATCTATTGACCAAGACTGCATTGGATGCAATTCACATTTTTTATTCTTGCATTGTACCTAAATTTTGCCTAAGTTTTTGCATGAAAATGAGTCTAATGAGTCTTACGGTTATGTTTCAGGGATTCATCAGACTAGAATGACAATTACTTTGAGAGAAAGAGAGCATGAAGAAAAAAACATGATTTCTCTTAATGATCCAGGTACTGTAAGAGCCCTCAGGGATTGTGGTTATTAAAGTACTTCCGCTTATCAGGTATGAGGCAAAAAATGGAACTTTTGGAGTTCCTTGTTCGTGCATGGGATCTGGAAATTGAGGCATTTCACATTAGGAACAAAGTGGTTCCAATTTCAGTGGAGGACATCTATTTTCTAGTAGGATTGTCGAGGAGAGGCCTACCCATTTCTCTCTCAGGGTCTGCTCTTGGAGAAGAGATGGTGAGAGACTATATTTTGCAGTATTGTTATCCAGGGGCAGTGCCTAGCAAGGATGGGAAAATAAACATCTGTGACATTCGTGATTTTCCATTTAAAACCATCTTATTCACGATAGCAAATTGCAGGTACCGCTACACTACATGTAGCGAATAGATCTTATATGCAGTATGCGCTAGAGTGTATGGAACCAACATTTTTCAACTAGGTTGAAGCTTTACTCTCTCAAATGAAAGAAAAAATGAGCAAGGAAAGGGGAGGAAGGAAGAAAAACTTCAACTATGGTTCGATCCTCATTTCTTTTGCCTTAGAGCAGATTCCACTGATGCAGCCTCAACATGTGATGTTGGGTGTATCTAACCCTATAGACCTGGGGATGCATAGATGGGTAGAACTGATGGCTAGACATGCAGGTCAATTTTCCATCGTGTTCTCGATTGCATTCTTCGCCTCGTTCAAGCGACAGATTATCGCCATCGATGAGTATGCATATGTAAGAGTCGATTTCCAAGGAGATCCAGATTTAGCTTTACCAGAAGGCGCTCAATGGGGTGCAATCGGTAAGAATTTCTTGACCACGTTTTTTTTATTTTTCTAAGGTTTATACATTTTTTTTATTATTTTGATGTTTTCCTAAGACTAAACTAAATTTTTAATGTAATGCAGATGTGGGTCGAGTTCAACCAGTGGAAGAGCTAGAGCATGGAGCAGATGAGCCAGTAGAGAGGGCTATTAGGAGAGCAGTCCTTTAGGATTTAGACATGGCTGAGACTCTTGCTGAGCTTTGACATCACATAGAGGGGTTGACCTTCGAGATTCTAGATTTTCGGATCGAAAAGTTACCCATGCGACTGCAGCATCATACTATTGGCGTTCCTAACCACTGGATGTGGTTACCGCATAGGATAGCTAGATCGTTAGCATGTTACCATGAACATCACTAGTTTACTTTTGACATGTTGCATTTATTTTGAGGTCAGATGACCAATGTGTCTTGGGCACAAATTTTTATAAAAACCTACAACTATCTATCTAATTGATTCCAGTGTTTTCCTATGTTTATTGCGCAATCCTATTTAATTATGTGAATGTGTCTTTACATGTTTTGCAAACGTCTGTTTATAAAATAATTCACTAAAGAATTAGTCAATGTGTTCAAGTTTCTGGAAATGTGTTGATATCGAATAAAATCAAAATTTCTTTCCAAAATTCGAACTCTTAGGAACATACGATGCATTGTTGGATTTCTAACAGTATAAACACTAGCAAGTTGTAATACAACAAGTTGTGAATCTAACCTTATGATGATGTAGTTAATACCAAATGAAATGGAATTAGAGAGAAGTTCGATCAATGTGCTATACTCAACGATATTGTTTGTAGATATACTGATACAAATCCCTTGAAAACTCACTAACTCGCTGTTCGGAGCAAAAATGGCCCACACTGCAGAGGATAGATTCTGCGTACTATGACTAGCACCATCAGCATACCTGAAAAATGGTTCAAAATATTCAGACATCTGCGATGAAATGTAAAGTGGATTACTAACGTCAAGAAAACTCTAAAAAACAAACTAAGTTAGTGAATGCAAATCAAAAACATATATATACAATATAATACAAAAAATCACTACGCTCATGATTAATCATAGCAATGTTTCAGATACAACCCTTTTATGGTCTGCGCCAACGGAATTCCATCGTAATCTACCAACTCATAGGCACCCTTAGGAAGAACTCTTTTGATAAGATAGGGGTCTTGCCATAATGACTCAAATTTCACCTATTACATCAGCTTCTTAATCATAAAGAAGGACCAAGTCGCCCTCTGAGAAAATGCGAGGCTAGACATGCTTGTTGTATTGCGCCTTTATACATCTCTTATGCGCTTCGTTGGCCAATTGGGCTTCACGACGTGTTTCATCAAGATATATGAGGTTAAAAAGATGCACTTCTCCATCTGAGGTGTCAGGTAACAAGTCGATTGCGAGTTTTAACGAAGGTATTTCACATTGGATTGGAAAGATAGCTTCTAGACCATACACCAATTGAAAAGGGGTAAATCCAGTTGCATTTCTCACAGAGGTTTGGTATGCCCAAAAGGCCGAGTACAGGATCAAATTCCAGTTTCGTTTATGAACTCCTATCATTCGTTGAAGCATTCATTTAAGAATTTTGTTAATAGCCTCAACTTGTCCATTTGATTATGGATAATAAGGAGTAGAACTATCATGAAACAATCCTAACTTGGCAGTCAACTCAGTCATCATGTGATTGCGAAAATGCTTACCATGATCTGTGACTATAGCCTGTGGGACCCAAAACCATGCAATAACATGATTAAAGAAAAACAATGCAGTTGTTTGTCCTGTGTTGTTGAATGTAGGCATTGCTTCGGCCCATTTGGTAAAGTAGTCTATTGCGACAATAATATAACCATGCCCTCTGGATGAACGAGGGTTACAGGTAATGAAGTCAATGCCCCATTTTGAAAATGGTCCTACAGAGACAAAAGGATGCATTGGCGCTGGCGGTTTGTGGATTTTAAGATCAAATATTTGGCACGCATGACAACTTCTGACCGCGAGGATGCAGTCGCGAAATATGGTAGGCCAAAAGTAATCGACGTGGAGTATCTTCTGCGTGGTAGCATATCCAAACAAATGTCCACCACAAGCCCCAACAGGACAATCATTTGAAACCTTTTTGGCCTCTTCATGAGTGAGGCACCTTCTTAAAATTGTATCGACACCACGACGATAAAGTGTATCACCGACAATCAGATAATATTTGGCTTGGTATCGAATACGTCGCTGGTCAGAGTGAGAGGTATCAGGCTAAAAAGTCAGGGTCTGGAGATAAATGATAAAATCCCCATACCAAGGATCAGATGATCCAATAAAAAATAGAGACTCGTCAAGAATAGATGGTTCCGACATAGTAGTAGTACTATCAGAGGGAAGGTCACAGAGAAGCTCAACCAAAACTAAAGACTTCCTTGACTTGGAGTTGATGAATTCCAAATCAAATTCCTACAAAATGACAATCCATTTTGAATACTTGCCCCCCAGCAATTGACGTGATAATATGTAAGTCATGGAGTTGCAATTGAAAATGACAATGGTCTTCCATAACAGGATATAGTGGCGAAATATTTGGACAGATTGAACGGCCGCCAAGGCAAACTTTTCTACATACGAATACTTCACTTTTGTATCATTGAGATTATGACTCAAATAATAGATAAGATGTTCTATCCCATTTTCTACTTGGACCAATACCATAACAATGGTCGTATCAACCGCGACGATATATAAGAAATAATCACTCTGATAATTGGGGGGATACATTAATGACGCTCGGACAAGAGTATCCTTGACAACATGAAAAGAAGCTTGCAAAACTTGGTCCCAGTGGAAGAGAATCCCATTTTTCAAGAGCAGAGTAAATCCTTTAGCCATTTCGGCGTAGTTGGGTATGAACCTCCTTAGGAAGTTAGCCTTTCTCTGAAGTTTCTGTAACTGAAGCAAATTTGATGGCCCTGGAAAATCAAGAATGGCCTAGAACTTCAATGGGTCTATTTGAATTCCTTCTTTTGAGACGAAAAATCCTAGAAAACGACCAGAACCAACACAAAATACACATTTATGTGGATTGAGGTGTATTTTGTAGTGTCGGAAGCGTAAAAAGATAGCTCTCAGATGCATCAGGTGATCAGTCCAATTTCATGAATGCACAGGAAAATCTTCTAGATAGGGTTGAAAAATGTGCTTGCTGTCATTGAAAGCATAATCCATTGCTCTTTGAAAAGTTGCCCCAGTGTTCTTTAAACCAAACGGGAGTTTCCAGTAAGTGAATGTGCCCCATGGATAGATGAATGTTGTCTTATATTGGTCCTTTGGGCAGAAATTGATTTGATTGTATCCGGAAAATCCATCCATGAACGAAAATATTTCACATCTAGCACAATCGTCAATAATATGGTCGATAAAGGGAGTATGATAGTTGTCCTTTGGAAAAGCAAGATTGACATCCCGATAATCAATGCACACTCTGATGGTTCCTTGTTTTTCATAACAGGAACGATGTTGGAAACCGACTTAGTTAGCGGAACAGGGTAAATGAAACCAGCACGCAAAAGTTTTTCAACTTATGTTTTAATGGCAGTGGCATTCTTTGGATGAATAGGACGAAGGCATTGACGTACCAGCTTGACATCAGGGTACATATTAATAGTGTGTTCAACGATACTAGTATCTATGCCTAGCATTTCCTTCTAAGACCAAGAAAATACATCATGAAATTCATGAAAGAGAGAGAAATATTTTTCGAGTTCTGATGGAGAACAAGACACACCGACATGAATGTTTTCTACAATGCCGGGTTTGGTCGAAATATCGATAGAAATGGTTTCTTCAATATTTGACAAATTTCACTCAAAATTGATTTCATTAATAAGAAAATAATTCAAAAATAATGTTTTGATCGATGGGTGATATAGTTCACTAAGATTATCAGGAAGATGGGAATGATGATGATGATCTTCCCATGGTTCTCCTTCTGACATCATGGTTTCTAGAGTATTCTCATCTGTCAAGAAAGTTGAGGAAAAAGGTTTAGATGGAGTACCAAAATCTAATGAATGATCTACCTAAACGACCGATGACGATGATTTTGGATTCATCGCCTAAGCCAGATAGATTGATTGCTATGCCATCTCAATGGGGTTGGGGGACAAAAAATCATCCAATAGCAACTTCGGAATCACCCGTACTCTTCCTTAAGCCATATGGAGTGGAAGAGATCATGTAGTAGGTATTTATACTTTCAATTTATGCCGACGTCGCAAACGGCGGTAATGAAAAGGTTCCCATGAGAGTGGAATCCTTCAAGAGTCCTACACCAATGTTTCGAAGTGAAAGTTGGGGTGCGTGAACTAACAAAACACTTCCAGTTACCTGGGAACTGGAGGCAAAGAAGGATAGATGATTGATGACTGTGATGACACCTTTATGTGGAAATGTGATCATTCTAAAATATGTAGAGACGATCGCAGTCATAACATATACCCATGCCCTTCCAAGTAAAATATTGTAGTCAAGGGGTCCGTCAATGACCTCAACTTCAACATTCACTGTTTTGCTGCCTATTTCAACATGCAGGTTATTAATAATACCACGAGGCTTATATATACATCCGTCGAAAGCTTTCAACTTCGTTGGTGATTGAGATAGGCATGGCGAGCCAAGTGACTTCCAACAGTTTAGAGACATAATGCACGTAGATTATCTCTCATTAATAATAGTATGATGAACAAGGTGATTTGAAAAATTTACTTGGACAAAGAATGCCAATTCTGCTGGTAATTGCGGCACATAGCCCGTATGATTAAAGAGTACGAGATTTGAATCTGTCAGATCAATTCCTCCAATTGCTGACAAAAAATCCTGCTTCTAGGAGGGAAAATTTTGTAGTACCTCAATCGCTGACATAGATGAAGGGGATTGATCCAAATCTTCAACTATATTATAATTTTGAGCAACTCTAGCTCAAGGATTAAATGTCGATTTATGAATGACTCCCTTCGGTGGCTTGATTTTCAATTCAGGAATAACAGGTAGCGGTATTGATTCCGTAGATGGATTCATGGTCAAGGTAGTAGGTTGATCAGTAGCCTGACTACCATAATATTTATTACACGTTGACACCAAAACATCAGTCGATGAAAGACAACATAAGCGCTTGTGAACTAGAATTTGGATCTGTAGCAACCAAATTTGTGTCCGGATTCATAAACGGGTCTATCAACACAGCTGACGCATGTGAGGTCTTAACCATTTTTGAGACTTCAGCGCGGTGAGGACAGTCCCGAACAAAGCGTTCCTCATTATAGATTATGCAACGGTAATGAGGTTTCCAATTTCTAGTTGATTTATCAGATGATATTTCCTATGGGGTAGAAGTTTGATTTTTCTTTTATTTCCCTTTTTCCTTACTTTCAGGTTGCTTGTCACTTTTTCCCTTATTAGATGACACGGCATGGACTTTGAAGAAGGTGCGGGATCAGATGTAGTAGAGTGATGTGTGCTTGCAGTACTGTTCATACCGTCTCTGGCATTAGAGTCCTTTGATGGAGGAGGAGCAGTAAAATTAGATTGCGACGAATTAGGAATTTTCTCGTAGAGCGTGCCAGACTGAGTATAAATCAAGTCTAAATATTGGGCACGAGAAATGACCTGCTCTTCAGTGACAACACCACCCTTAGCCACATCCTCAGTTATAGATGGTAACAGGGACTTAATGAACCACTCAACAAGGAGAATATTAGGAACAAATGTCTTAACCATTCTATGACGATGACACCACTCATGAATATGATCATAAATGTGAGTAGCATTGGTCTATTTAAAATTAGTCAAGAGTTTTGTTCCAGTTTCATATCATATGGGTAACTGGAAGTGGGTCAAAAAGACAGTAGCCAGGGCAGTGAAATCATCAAAAGAAGCTTTTGGTAACTCAATGTACCATTTTGTAGTCATACCAATAAGCGTACGCCGGAAAAGACGTAGTCGAACATAGTCATCATTTAGGGAGTTAGATGAACACCACAAATGATAAGTCATAACATGATTCGACGGGTCTTCCCCAGGGTTTCCATTTAACTTAGGAATATCTGAGGGTAATTTATGAGGTATCATTGGACACCAAGGAGCATAGTTAATTGGATCATTGGTGAGCGAATTTAAATCTGGTAATTCTAAAGTTGTAACAAAGGGAAATTGTCGATTGAGGTCAGGTTGAGCATCGCCAAGGTATGATGGAATTACTTGGGCAACAGGTCTTTGAGCACCAACATAAGGAATCTATTGCTGGTAACCCAGATAGGGGTTGTTTTGATAAGCAAACGTTTGAGGATTTTGCTGACCAAAACCTGGGTAGGATACTTTTTGAAATGAAGGTTGTGGCATTTGCGCTTTTGGCTGCCAAGGGGTCTGTCCACCAATGTTATAACCCAAACTAGGATAGCTTGGATTCGATTGAGGATAGTATAACTTGGTTGCGGCTGTGACATCCCATAATATGGTAATCCAACTTGTGAATAAATGATTCTGGATACAGGTGGTTGTTGTAAACCAGCCAAAGGAGTTGGAGTCTGAAGGCCCAAACTTGAGGGTATTGGGTTGAAGTATAACAGTTTGAGTCTATAACAGGGGTAAAGATGTATTAACAAGTGGAGTTGATGTGGGTGCAACAGGTTGAACCGGTTGATACGAGTGTACAACCGTTTGTGGTTGGATAGGCAGAGTGGGCTGCCATTGACAAACATTCATTCCAACATTAGGATGACCAAATAACGACAGAGTACTGTCGAAGTGGGTGACCATAGGTTCCCCCCCAACATGAGGAGTATAATAAGACGAAAAATATTGTTCTCCAAATGTAGGGAGTCCAATTGAAATTGTACTGGATGTAATATACCCAGATGGATCAACTTGATATTGCCCTGATGATGTGTATATAGGATCAAGCCGTTCAATACTCACTATAGATTTACTAGTTAGAATACCATGAGATGACATTGGTGAATTCCATGGGTTTGAGGATGCACTAGAGAAGGTTCCAGATAAATATTGGTAACTAGGTGGGACGGAAGGGCCATCATATAAATGTGACTCTAGTGAAGTCATGAACATCGACGGGGTAGCGAGAGCAGGTGCTGTCGCAATTGGAATAGATGGTCCAACCGAAGATGTTGGCTCAGGCATGGTTTTTCGACCAAATGCATACCTTATTAGATCGACAGGAACTATAATAGACACAAGATCAACAAAAGTAGAGGCAGGTGATTGAGGAAAAGACTCGTACAGGTAAATCTCCACCCCAAAATGAGTTTGAGTTAAAGGTGTTTTGTCTTGTGGTATTTCTTCAATTGAAATTAAACCAGGTGGAAGGATTTTTCCGTCAGGCCCAAAGTATATTTCAGGAGGTTGGATGTGTGATATGGGAGACTCAATGGCTACAATAGATTGTGGGGTGACCTATACAGGAAAAACTTTCGGTCGTTTGACTTCGTGATTTAGATGTTCTGGAAAAAAAGAGACAAGATTTGGATCAACTTCCAGTAGAGCAAGGTTGGGTTCTGGAGGTATGGTCTCACTGATTGGATGGATCGTGACCATGGGTAGCTGTGAGGACTCCATCTCGACAACAGTAGATGAATCAAGATTTGTAAAAACAACTTGTGCCGACTTTGGTATATGCGAGGATGATGTCGCACCAGAGGTACTGATAGTACTAGTTTCGGTAGAGCAATGTCGCCTTTGCCGACTAGAAGTATCTTTCGGTGGTAAAGGTGGTTTCAGTGCTATTCTACGTGAACGACGGGGAAAGGGATTTTCTTCTTCCACGATGACTGATTACTTTTATGACCAAAAAAAATATAAAATAAAATAAAAGGGTAATTCTAGGTAAAAGGTTTACCAAGAAACTGTGAATTGCAGAATACCTCCTAGCAAACCAAGAAGTACGGGTAGGAAATATCCTCGAATGTTGTGTTTGGTGTATCACAATTTACAAGGCGGCTGACTCGGTTCACTATGGATGGATAGCAACCTAAATTTTTCCTCCCAAATATACCCGAAGGTACATGGAGGCCCAAGTTCGTATTAGCGTTGTCTAGTGTGAAACCGCACAGTGAGAGCACCCCTTTATACTTATCGTACTAGAACACTGCCCTATATACCCAAAGGTACATGGACGAGTTCTGATATAATTACGTACGTGGAGTGAGATATGACACTCGGAATGTATCGCAGACAATTAACGACATCTGCTATGTTTCACGATGCTAAAACACGTCTCTAGCCTAGAACTTATAAATGTTATTGTTATGGTTCCAATGTTTTTTTAGGTAAATTGATGTAAATTTTAAGTTGATCTTGTTTATCAATTTGCCTTTCAAGGTTCACCATGATGATGTGATGGAAATTCCTAAAATGAAAACTAAAATGATAAACAAACTTTTCAATTTTAGCTTTTTAAATGAAAATCCTAGCTACTAAAGGGAAAGAGCAATCAATTTTGAGAGCAAACAATCAAAGAGCACAAACTAATATGCAGCTTTCCTAACTTGTTACTGGGCAAAACACACAATTCACTATATGCAAATGTAGGTTTTTCTTTTCAGTTCCCTTAATGTGAATGCAAGAAAGGAAACTATATGCATCAAATCAACAAAAACAAATGCTTTCTTCTTTGAGAAACGATGAATTTAACAACAATTTCTCTTTTAGGAAAAACAAAGAATGGAACTACAAATTTTCCTACAGGAAACGAAGAATTTAACGACAATTTCCTTTATGAAAACAAATGGATCTAATGCAGAAATAAAACACTTTGAATTTTATTTGTCAATGATAAAGAAAAACACTTAAAGAGACATTGAACAAACTTACTTTTCAAAGGAGGAAGAATCAGGCAAATTCACTGGTCTCTAAGAGGTATCAGACAATTGAAAACACAACAAACAAATGGCTGAGTATGATGAAAATGAAAAATTCAAAGGGAATTTGGTTGGCTAAGGGGGCAACGCAGTCTCTAAGGGGAGACAGTGTGTTGCAATGCACCCTTGAGTGGGAGACAATTCATTGTGTCTTGACCAACAATGTGTTGGGTGCAACAAAGATTCAAAATTCAAGCTACAGAACACACTTCTAATGCAATTATTTGATTCAAAAGTCTAATAATTGATAGTAGATGCTACTGGGTGGATAAGCAGAGGCAAAAACACAAGGGATGAAGGGAAACTCCCCAGTGGAATCACCAATTTGTTATGCGGAATTATGATCTACGGATAAATCAAATTCCCTAAATGTGGTGCTATGCATTTAGAACAACCGATCAAAGACTTTGTAGACACTTTCTCTAACAGTAAATAGACACACAGAAAGATAGAAGGACCTACTTGTGATCCAAGCACTTCCTATTCTCCTTCTGTCGCTTTTGTTGTATCTTCCAATCCAACTTAGATTGCTAGATTAGTTCCTGCAAGTATAAACACTAAACAACAAAGAGATTGCAATATACGGATGCCTATTTATCTTAATCAGTTAAATCGATTGACTATGAAAGATATATATCAGTTAAGAATCCATCATATGAGAAATAAAAACATAAACAGATACATATATAGGAAAATGAACAACAATATTTATTAAAGAGTAGAAGGGGGAGGTTACAACCAATGATCGATTTGATGTCACCAGCTCCAGCATCATCCCAGCCCCATCACAATCAACATCTCACCAACAACGTATCACTTCTATCACTCTCTCAATTGAGAATCCAACAACATTTAGTTACCAAATTTCTTCCTTCCCTGGCACTGGGATCTGTGCTCAATTTATAGGGAAACTGATGGTAGTTCCTCAATCAATGACTTTCTAATAACATGCAAGACATGTTCCCAATCTCAGAGGTGTTAGATGGACACTTGGATTCGAAGTTTGACACATATGGACTCTTCTAGAAGGCACTGGCCATGTGGAGATTCCGGAACAACGATAATTTCGCTCCCATTTGACTAACGCACTCTTGAATGTTGGGAAGTGCATTGCAATGCACCCTTGAATGGAGGGATCTGCATACACAATGTAGTTAGTCCCTTGAGAGGCAGCGTTGGTGAGCTCATAAGTGATATAACATATACCTCAAACCTTGGAAATCTTGTAATAGAAGTCATGGATGATTTGTTCTTGTCTTAGGGCATGTAGCAATTGAAATGATAGGGGATGATAGACGCTATTTCATTGGTCCTAGGGATGATGTCTAGTTTGACTAGGTCATGGGGGATGATGCCCAAATTGACCTATAACAGGGCTGTTAGTCAAGGCCTTGCGCAAGGACAATGCTATTTGATACGATGCTACACATATGTGATTACCAATCCGATTCTTCTTATGATATTCTTCAGTTTGAAAGTGACCATGTACTTGTATGAATACCTCCCTAGTTAAGAGGGAGTGTTGAAAAGTGTAACTAGATCTTAATATTGACTATGTAATTATGAAAAGAAGAAGAAAAAGATAATAAATTGTATTTGTTGTACTTGATTCATGGGTTTCATGAGCAAGAATTTTATTATAGGTTAATAGGATTCTTCTTGATGTCTATTTAGGGTTTGTCTTATGTTTACAAATGTAAATAGAGTCATGTATATGACGATAATTGTCATCATTAAAAGCTCCAAGACCTTGTCATGAACCTTATAAAATAAAGGCTCTAACAGCCCTCGAGATAGCTCTCCTTCAAACACTGGAAAATATGTAATAAAGTTGACACTGTATGCCATGAGAAGTCGACCTCATAACAGATGATCAAGTTGGCCTAGCAGTCATGTCAGCTCCCAAAATAGTCAGATCAGTTCACAAAGTCAGGTCGGCATATATACAGGGACAAACAACTATATATACACTAGTAGACTTCGCAGAAAATACAGAAAATTGTGGACATCTCTGAAGTTCAGTGCAGATCTTTTGGACGAGGTTCAATTCGGATTTTGGATGAATTTCAGAGCATATTTTGGACGGTTTTCAGGACAAATTAAGTTATACATATATTTGTGTAATGTATTAGTGTGATAGGTGCCACAGTATGCTGAAAAAAAGTGCAGATTGTTCTTGAAGAGAAGTGCAGATAATCGTAATGAAATTGCAGTGTGATAGAGTCAGTTCAAAGGCAATGTTGAAGTGCGGATTTGTCTAGAGATGGTCTGCGGTCTATCCTGAAGTGTAAACATTGATAAAAGGTGATTTTATCAAGTATCTGAAGTATCAACTATATCCGAAGGAAGTGTTGGTGCAGAATAGAGCAAGTTGGTGAAGGAAAGAACGATCAACATTGAAGGACATCAAAGGAGTAAGGAGAAGGTCCTGGATGCATAAATAGGTCAAGTGTCTAATTCTTGGTCATGGTACTTGTCATCTGAAAATCTATAAGAATAATTTCTTGTGGGTTTTCCTCTCCAAGAGGGAGAGGTTTTGCCTTGGCTCTAGGAGCCTAATTCTTGTGTCTTTTGTATTTTGATAATTGACTTGATGAAATATTTAATAAACTAATGAAGGGAAGACATAAGTAACTCAAGTGACCTCAAAAGTAATTATCAAGAAGATAATTTTGAATTAATCTCTAGCCCTCCAAATTCTCAAAACTATATCGGGTGGTGGTGATAGAGTAGTGGCATCAATCGATGAAAAATTCTTTGCCTATCAGTGTCGTTAACTGATGGGACTACCCACCGCTTGTTGGTGTTGTCACTATGAGAGCCTCCTATATCGGGCAGTGGGGTGGAACGATGACAACATTTGATGTGAAAATGGCCTTATGCCAGCACCATTAATTGATGGAATTGCCTACCTTCATAGTGGCCTCATTAGCAAGGTGTCACCTCAGAATGGTGCAACCAGGGTGCGGGTTGATCAACGACTGTAATTCATCTCGAGTCCCCCCTGGTCCACTATAAGTTAACTAGGGGGGTTCGACATGGGGACTCTCGTCATGGGTCCCTCATTAAAGGAGCACCGCCTTTAAGTAGTGCGATTGGGTTGTGGGAGAAATCAACGACTCTTGTTCACCCTGGGGCCCCCTTGTTCGCTGTAAGTTAACCAAGAGGGGGGTGTCCGAAACTAGAAACCACCCACAAAAGAAAACCACTCGGTTTTTGGGTGGAATTGTGCCATGGAACCCTCACACATGGGTGGTTACCTTGTAGATGGACCCACAGTACGAGTGCCACCTTGTAATCTCATGTGCTTTGCCTTTAATCTACTCTAAGTTGCATAAATTACAAATTCTTCTCCTTGAAGAAGTTTTTGGAAGAGTCCAAGGAGTTTATTTAAAATTCAAATGGAGATGTTCACCCACAACAACAATTACTAGACTTTTTGGTGGGTCTCTATATAACATAAGCAATCAACTTCTCTTATGTAAGTTTACATACTTCCAACTAGGATCGTCTCATATTCATGTAGTATGATGTCGATTCCATCCGCTACTACTATAACTACTAAATACACCATGCCTATTCTTAACATTTTTTTTTCACGAACAAAGTTCACGGGAAACCCAGGCGTACTTCCCCAGAATTTCTGGATGGTACGCGCGGTAAACCGTTCGGCGCAATAAGCGGTGCCTGACCCCAAAGACTCAAGGATCGAACCCATGACCTCCCACAACGGAAAGGACCACGTATTGGCTCACTACCACTTGAGCTAACCCTTGGGGCTCCCTATTCTCAACATAAACATCAATAAGTTAGGGTTTTGAACCAAAAACCTCGTAATCTTTACGTTTGATGCTTTGTCAAATAATTTACACATTGAACACTGAAAATACATACAATGTTATCTCTACCTAAAATAACAAATTTGAAACAATGTGAAAAACCAATTTTGACTTTACTGAATTAACCAAACCCATAGACCCTACAAATGAAATTGATATTGTTTGAGGATGACCCCGAGTAGAGGGGGAGATTTATTGGGCTCTACGCACAAGTGCAACTCTAAATGCCATGATGCCCTCTATAGCCCCAAAAGTAAGTAATAATGATGACTCGAGAAAAGAAAATGATTATTAGTGTATAAAGTTTTGCGAGCAAGGCATTTTGTTTATATTTAACAAACAATATAGGATGGAAAGACGGGAATACGGATCAGGTTTGATGGGTGAGGTGGAGGAGCAGGAAGCGTCGATTAGGAGAGTAAATCGGACGGTGGCGATGTGTTGAAAAGGGCGCGAAATTGAAATTCGAAAAAATGTTGAGGAAACACGTGGTATATTAAAGGGTAAACGGGTTAAAGCTCACAGCATTCCGTGTCATTTTCGATTCAAGAAGTTGTAGGGCAGAGGGGACGGAAAAAAATGGCTCGAACGAAGCAGACAGCCCGTAAATCCACCGGTGGAAAAGCGCCGAGGAAACAGCTTGCAACCAAGGCTGCCAGGAAATCTGCACCGGCAACTGGTGGAGTGAAGAAACCTCACAGATTTAGGCCGGGTACTGTTGCTCTCCGTGAGATCCGAAAGTACCAGAAGAGTACTGAACTTCTTATCAGGAAGCTGCCCTTCCAGCGTCTGGTCAGAGAAATTGCTCAGGACTTCAAGACGGATTTGAGATTCCAATCCTCTGCCGTGTCCGCTCTGCAAGAAGCGGCGGAGGCATATCTTGTTGGCCTCTTCGAAGACACTAATCTGTGCGCCATACATGCCAAGAGGGTCACCATCATGCCCAAAGATATTCAGCTCGCTCGCCGCATTCGTGGAGAGAGGGCTTGATGTTTCTGTAATGCCTGCAAATAATAAATGGTGTGTTTTCACACCACTCTTCGCTTTTAAAAATTTGTTCATCCTATTTTCTATTTCTTGATTTGTCTTTGGCGAATGAAGTTTATTCTGTTGCCATTCAGTTGCATGTAAATTCTGGTTTTCACAGATGTTGCACATGCCCTAATCAAACATGGGCAGTAAGGCCATTTCCATGTCTAATCGTTGTTATCGGTATTCAGATCCTTTTTCTCTTATAACTGACTGTGGTTGACTGTATTAAAGCCACTTTTCATTCTGGAAGTGCTCATTTCTTCTCTTGCTAAAAGCGCTGATCGGAGTTTAATGGTATATTTTTGCAGGAGTTGAATGATATATTTTCGCAGGAGTTGTCCAAGTCAAGTATTGGAGTGTCGTTTATGTATTTATTTATGTTAGGGATATGGTTACTGCAATGCAGTCGAGTCCTTTAAATATCTCCTACAGTGTAGGGTGGGTATCGTATTTAGTGTAGAGTTTACCTTTGCCTTGGTCGAAGGTTTTATTTAGTGGATTAGTTTCATATCTATATTAGGTTACTATTGTTGGCTCATTAGGGCTACTTTTCATTCTGTCGCTTATTTTCTGCAAAAAGCACTAAACGTAGCTGAATAGCGTACTTATGCCTGGGAGGATGGGCTTGTTTTTATTTATCTTGATATATGGTTTACTGAAGTAGAATGTTCTTATTGGTATTTTACTGGTGTATATTTTATATTATTATTAAGTTTCAAGTGAGGATGGTTACTGAATGAGATTTGTAGATATTTTAATGTGTTACCAATAACAAGTGGGATTATTATTAAGTTACAAGTAAAGGTTGGTATTGAATGAAGTATTTGTAGAGATTTTAAGTGTAATTAATCTATTTACTTGATTGAATTATTGGTTTATGTATTATTATTTATTATTGTGCTTAATTGTATAAGATAGTCAAATTGATGCACATGTTTAGCTATATAAGATAACATATGATCTTAATTAACATGTTTAATTAAGATAACATATAATCTCAATTAACACTTGTTTGTTTGTTTGTTTTGTTTTTTTAAATTTGGAAATCTATGATTGTAATTATAGTTTTTTGTTTTTTGTTTTAAACCTTTAGGGCACCCAAAATATTGAAGTTTGATAGCTATAACCTGAACTATTGTTAATTTTTTTTTGGAGAAATGCATTGCCATTGTACATTTGCTCATTTTTTCTCTTATGATTTTATTGGTTTATTGTTGATTTTTTAATCTTTTGGAATTTGTTTGTATATATTTTAGTTGTTTTGTAATGACTACAAAAACATGTTCTCTCTCACTACTGTTGAGATTTTCTGTTTTCAATAAAATAGGCAAAATCTCAGTAGATGACAACAATAGGAATTTGTTGCTAGATTAGCTCCAGGTTGTTGGGAGAGAGTTAATGCATCCTAAATTTGATGTGAGAGGATTTATGAGGCAGTTAGATTCTCTTTGCTATATAACAGGTATCCATACGAATTGTTTGGTGTGTGTGAGAGTTTGTAATCTCCTGTTTGATTAATAAGATTGCTTATGCTTATGTTGTGTGGACGTAGCTCAGATTGGTTGGGTGAACCACGTTAAACCTCTGTGTTTCCTGTGCATGATTTATTTGCTGTGTATATGTGTTTTGTCTGCTGTGCAATCTTGGCTCTAACAAGTGGTATCAGAGGAATGTTGGAGTGAGTTGAATTGTTGGTGCGCAGAATTGTTGGTGCGTTGAAACGGATCGCCTACCTGTGTTGTTAATTGCTGGTGCGTATTGCTGTATGCTGCGTGGACTTGCGTGGTGTATTGGAGCGTTGGTGATGTTTTTCCGATTGATTGCTGGAGGTTTGCAATTGCTGCGTTGAACATTGCTGGAGCTGTCCAAATTGTGTGGATAGTCCATTACCTGCGTGCTGTGTGAAGTATACAACAGCGTGTGGTTGCCCGATGCTGATTTGCCTGGTGTTGCTGGAGCGCTGGTGCGTGGAGAGTCAAACCTGCGTGCAGTTTTGTGCTGATGCGTTGAATGGCGACAATATATTTGTTTGTTGAGTATGTTTTGGTGCGGTTTGGTGTTAAACACTGTGCGCTGAAAACCGGAAAGGGTATTTTTCCATGAAACTATGCTATGTTTGCCAGAACACGCATATATGAGCCGCGTATTTTTCTGTTTTTTGAATTTTTTATTTGGGATTGGCGCGGAATAAATTAACACAGTCTCGTCAAAATGCTGTAATGGCGTGGAACTGAATGATCTCCATCAAGTGGTATCGATTTTAAAGCCATTTATAAATCGGTTTTTTAAAGCCATGAAGTGTGTCGATCTGCTACGGTCTTTTATTTTTTAAATCGTTTTACATTGAAGTTAATGTGTATTGAACCAATATAAAACAATTGTGAAGAATCGATGTTTGAGTGGTTTTAAAAAAAAAAAAAAAAAAAAAATCGATTTGTATTATATTTAAAATTGATATTTTTTAATAATCGATTTAAATGGGGTTTACTTAAATTGTAATATGCCATGATATTATAAGGCAAGGGCAATTTTTTTTTAAAGGGCATTTTTTTATTAAAAAGGGCATTCTTTAAAAGTTGGTTTTGGAGATTGTTTGTTTTAAACAAGATGGCGAAAACAGAAAGTGCCCGTTTTGAGAACGATGTGGTTGGAGCCTTGTTGTTTGAGGAGACGAGGAAGAGGTCGAATGCAGACACCTCTACATCAGAGGTAATGATGGCCAGAGGTCGCTCGAGAGAGAGACAGTCCGGGGGTAAGCATAGCAACTCTCGTTCAAAGTCTAAAGTGAAGAAGAGCAAAGCAAAGTGCTGGTTTTGTGGCAAATCGGGGCATTTGAAGAAGGATTGCTGGAAGCGACAACAATCTTCTAAAGAAGCTTCTTCAACAAAAAAGAAGGAAGCTAACACGACAGATACAGGTTCGGCATCTGGTTCAGGTATGAGCGACGAAGTGTTTTCTGTTAATATGTCAAATCATGATCAACATTGGTTGTTAGATTCCGGTGCATCAAACCACATGTGTATTCATAGAGAATGGTTTAAGACATATAGATCAGTGAATGATGGAGTCGTGTACATGGGTAATGATGTTACTTGCAATATTGTTGGGATAGGAAGTATACAACTGCAAATGTTTGATGGCACAACTAAATTGTTAACAGATGTGAGACATGTTCCAGACTTAAGAAAAAATCTAATTTCTTTAGGAGCATTGGATACGAATGGATATAAAATTGTAATTCAAGGTGGAGTTATGAAAATCTATAAAGGTATCTTACTAGTAATGAAAGCTAAGAAAGTAGGAAATCTGTTTCAGTTAGAAGGAAGAACAGGGTCAGTTCATGTGTCTACGGTGTCTGAACATGACAGTAGTTCCATTCACTTATGGCATCAAAGATTGGGGCATATGAGTGAAAGAGGGTTGAAAATTTTGGCTGATCGCAAGTTACTTCCAAATCTGAAGTCTGGAAAGTTAGATTTCTGTAAACATTGTCTGTTTGGAAAACAAAGTAAGCAAAAGTTTAAAACAGGCAAACATACTAGTAAAGGCATACTTGATTATATCCATTCAGATGTTTGGGGTCCAGCACCTACAACTTCATATGGTGGTTCGTCGTATTTTGTATCGTTTATTGATGACTTTTCTAGGAAGGTGTGGGTCTACATGTTGAAAAGAAAGTCTGATGTTTTTTCAGTTTTCAAACAGTTTAGAGCATTGGTAGAAAACAGCATTGGTAGAACAATAAAATGTTTAAGAACTGACAATGGTGGTGAGTTTACTTCCAAGGAGTTTGACATCTATTGCAAGGATGCAGGGATCGAGAGACATAAGACCACAGTTTATACTCCTCAGCAAAATGGAGTTGCTGAACGCATGAACAAGACTCTTCTAGAGAGAGCAAGGAGTATGCTGAGTAACGCCGGGTTGCAAAAGGAGTTGTGGACGGAAGCAGTGGCAACAACTTGTTATGTGATAAATCGATCTCCATCGACGACAATAGGTTGCAAGATTCCGCAAGAGGTATGGAAAGGACACCCTTGTGATTATTCTAAACTCAGAGTGTTTGGTTGTGATGCATATGCTCTAGTGCCTAAACATCAGCGAACAAAATTAGATCCAAAGTCTAAAAGGTATATCTTTGTTGGGTATGGTGTTGGAACAAAGGGATTTAGATTGTGGGATCCTACTACCCGCAAAATCATCATCAACAGAGATGTAAGGTTTAATGAATCCTCTCTTGTACAATTTGATGTAGATAGTAAATTGAAACAGGATGATGTATTTGATTTTCAGCACATTCAGTTTGATAGCATTTCTAATGATAGTCATGATGACCATAGTTCAGATACTAGTCATGAACAGGTTTCAGAATCAGAACATGAACAGGGTTCAGGTTTAGATCATGAACAAGTCTCAGATACTGATCGGCAAGAAGGTCCTACAGATGGTAGTCAGCCAATCGAGGAAGCGCCAGTAACATCCTTAAGGAGGTCGACAAGAATCAAACGGCCACCAAGAAGGTATGATGATTATGTTACTTCAGTTGCATTTACTGCTAATGACGATGAACCTCTGTGCTATCAGGAAGCAATAGAAGGTTCGAAAAGTGATAAGTGGAAAGCAGCTATGAAGGAAGAAATGATGGCCTTAGGTAAGAATGGCACATGGGATCTGGTTGAACTTCCAAAAGACAGGAAAATTGTGGGATGCAAATGGGTTTTCAAGGTGAAACGGGGTGTGAATGATACGGAGGACAGGTACAAAGCGCGACTGGTTGCAAAAGGGTTTTCTCAGAAAGCCGGTATTGACTTTCATGAGATTTTTTCACCAGTGGTTAAAATTGTTTCAATTAGAATTGTGTTAGCATTAGTGGCTTTTCTTGATTTAGAGTTGCAGCAATTAGATGTTAAGACTGCATTTCTACATGGAGACTTAGATGAGGAAATTTATATGGAACAATCGGAAGGGTTTGTTCGGCATCGCAATAAGAAATTTGTCTGCAGGCTCAAGAAGTCATTGTATGGTCTGAAGCAGTCGCCTCGACAGTGGTACAAGAAATTTGATTCTTTCATGTTGAGTCAAAAATATATAAGAAGTGAATATGATCATTGTGTTTACTTTAAGCAGTTAAGTAATGGCATGTTCATTATCTTAGTGTTTTATGTTGACGATATGCTTTTAGCAAGCAAAAGCATTGAAGAAATCAACCGGTTAAAGACTCAGATAGCAAGGACATTTGATATGAAAGATCTAGGAGCAGCAAGACAGATTTTGGGCATGGAGATTTTCAAAGACAGGAGTAATCGTAAGCTGTGGCTATCACAACAGAAGTATGTTGAGAAAATACTTTTGAGGTTTGGTATGAACAATGTGAAGCCTGTGTCAGTCCCTTTAGCTTCCCATTTTAAGCTTTCTTCCAGTTTATGTCCTAATACAGATGAAGAAAAGGATTATATGTCTCGAATTCCATATGCCAATGTAGTAGGGTGTTTAATGTATGCGATGATTTGTACTCGACCAGATATTTCACATGCAGTTGGGGTTGTCAGCAGGTATATGGCAAATCCGGGTAAAGAACACTGGTCAGCAGTGAAATGGGTGCTTCGGTATTTGAGAGGCACAAGTAGTTATTGTATTACTTACAATAAGAGTAGTGAATTTGTTTGCGGATATGTTGATTCCGATTTTGCAGGTGATTTGGATAAGAGAAGGTCAACTTCAGGGTATGTCTTTACTCTTGCAGGTGGAGCTATTAGCTGGATGTCGAAGCTACAAAACATTGTTGCTTTATCCACTACTGAAGCAAAATACATTGCTGCTTCGCATGCTTGCAAAGAGGCGGTTTGGTTAAAAGGTTTGCTTGGTGAGTTTGGTAGGTTACAGGACAACATCAGGTTACTTTGTGATAGTCAAAGTGCAATACATTTGGCTAAGAATTCGGCCTATCATAGTAAATCAAAGCATATTCCAATTAAGTACCATTTTGTAAGACATGTTATTACTGAAAGGGGAGTCTCTCTTGAAAAGGTGCATACAAAGGAGAATTGTGCAGACATGTTCACGAAACTAGTTTTGTTAGAGAAGCTACGCTGGTGTTTGGCTTCTCTTGGCTTGCAGAAGAGATAAAATAATAATAACAGGGCATCAGGCTAATTGTTGTCAAGGTGGAGATTGTTGAGATTTTCTGTTTTGAATAAAATAGGCAAAATCTCAGTAGATGACAACAATAGGAATTTGTTGCTAGATTAGCTCCAGGTTGTTGGGAGAGAGTTAATGCATCCTAAATTTGATGTGAGAGGATTTATGAGGCAGTTAGATTCTCTTTGCTATATAACAGGTATCCATACGGATTGTTTGGTGTGTGTGAGAGTTTGTAATCTCCTGTTTGATTAATAAGATTGCTTATGCTTATGTTGTGTGGACGTAGCCCAGATTGGTTGGGTGAACCACGTTAAACCTCTGTGTTTCCTGTGCATGATTTATTTGCTGTGTATATGTGTTTTGTCTGCTGTGCAATCTTGGCTCTAACAACCACATGAATAACAAAAATTCAAAAGAAATCATTTTTTTTAAAATTCAAATAAATTCATTTTTTTAATGATAATTATTGTATCCTTTCTTCCTTTAGATTTTATTGTTATTTAGTTAAAGCATTTTTGTAATTAGATTTATTATTGTTTAGCTAAAGCATTTTTGTAATTAGATTTATTGTTGTTTAGTTAAAGTATTTTTGTAATTCTATTTATTATTTATTTTAAGTTCATTTAGTTAGTTTTTCAATGTTTTTTTTTTTCTTTATTTTCTTAATTTATTTATTTGTTAATCTTGAATTTGTTTTCTTTCAATCTCTTTTAATCTCTTCCTTACAATTTTTAGTGTTATAATATTGTGTTTTTTTATTAATTTGTTGCAATGTAACCAAATTCACCATTTGTTCATTCAAGAAGATAACTAGTCTCAAATGTACATATATACATTTTATTTCCAACATAGTAATAATTTTATTTTATTTTATTTTTATTTTTATTTTTATTTTTTCCATTGAGATTCAACTTTTCTCTAAACACATTAAAGGTAAATCTTTTTGGGTCAATGTTTGGACCTTTGGAGATGATACACATTAATGGAGTGAATCAATAGTGCTTTTGAAGATGATACACATTAATGGAATGAATCAATAACTTGGGTTTGTATGTGCTAGTTTGTATCTTTTTTGGTAATTTGATAAGGATTGAGCCACACATTTTGAAATTTGCATACCTTGGGAGTGAGTCATAAGCTTATTAGTCTCTTTCCCATTATTTTTTTTCATCAGGATTAATGTATGTAAATTTATTAAAATCACAAGTTTGATGGTTAACTCTTGCATAATTGAAGTGCCTTAGGGGGTTTTTAGGGTTTTGAATCCATATATACAATCAAAACTAGTTTAAATAGCATAAATCAAGATTTTACTTCAAAATTTTCTATTGGCTTTTAACAAGACAACTCCATAAAATATTAATTGGAAGTTTTGTTGCTTGTTCCTTGATGATGTAGTAAGGAGAGGTGTCTAATACTTGCTTGGGAGTAACTTTGTTAGCTTGGAAGATATTTGGGTTAAAACATTGTGTTAATTTTGATGATTTTCATTATCATATTTGAAATTTAAATAAGATTTGGTTGATTTAGGCACTCTTTGGCCAACCTATTAATCATGAGATAAATTGAGGTCTAAAATGGGCCTCCTAAGGAATATTATAAAATAGCAGTGGAAATAATAAAATTAAGATTAGATCACATCTTTAAATTTTAGAGGAAATAAAGAAAAAAGAAACCTTTTTTGAACTCGTATTTTTAGTTTATCTCTCTATGGTTTTACCCAAACTTCAAGAAGGAGCAATGGTTGGATGTAAAATTTAATTTCTCATCTAAGGAGTACTCATATTGCATACTTTTGATGAACTTTGTTACACAAAAAATGAGAAATATATGAATTTATGCTTCTATTTTGGCTTTAGTATCCTTATATATAGGCCTTGGGGGGTGTTCCTTAAGTGTAAGGATTTGAATTATAGGGATGTACTCAGAATATTTAATTTCCATTAACTTTTATTGAGAGGTTTTAATTGGTTCCTTTGATTTCTTCCCCTTAGGAGACCTAGTAAGAGTTATAGAATACATTCTTATTGGTGACATTTTACCTATAAAAAAACTATGTATGAATAGAGGAACGGAGAAAATCATTTTCAAACACAACAATATTCCATGCTAGAATATTATTTCCAATAGTATTATGTGTTAAATTTGGAAAAGAGGAATATTTGAGGAAAAACATGTTACCACTTGAATAAGTTTGAAAATGCTTAAAACCTATTGCTTTGCATTATCAAATTGGAATTTCAAATCACACTCTCATTCTAAACTTGCTACGCAGGTAGCTTGGAACAATGGATTGTTTAAACATAATGTGATTTGAATGATCCATGTTTGGATATTTATAATTGAAATACCCAAATGTAGTGCCATGTTTGCTTATACTAGATCAAACTTGATTAGATCTTCCAAATCTTTAGAATTAAATGCTAATTGAACTTTTTAGCTACCAAATTAGTGAATAAATGACCTATATTTACTTTTTGGTGATCATCATCATTACTTTAGAGTGTTGTTAGACATCAATGAATTTGTTTGGCTTTCTTATTGGTGCAATAATTTCACTTTCACTTAGAAAAATAAAATGTCTTCGGCTAAAAGACGTTTTAGAAATATAATAATACAAGCAATCATTGAAATCAAATGCAAAAGCTATGCAAAAATTCACTTGCAAAAAAATATAAAATAAAGAAACTTAGAGAAAAGTGGTATCGAAAAATTTGATAATTTTAGGGTGTGTTGTGGACTCAACAAAACCAAGTTGATATCTCCATTAGGTCAATAAACATGATCCAACCATTGGCCAATATGTGAAATTTGGGAAAATACCCAATATTGTTTCTAGAACTTTCCAATCCATTCATTGAGGGATTTGTTGGAAATTATTCTTACATGCAACTTACTTTTTATCCACTTTACTAATAAAGTAGTGATTTATTACAACAAAATGTGTTCACCTAATTGTAGATTCATCTTCTCTTAGAAATAATATTGGAGAGAGTCCAAAGAACTATCAAAGGTAGCAAAGCAAAGGTAGAAAGGATAAAAGTAGATATCAAAAGAGGAGAAACAAAAAATATGTTGTTTGATTGATATAATTTGAAAAGGAAAAATTAAAAATTAACAAAATTTTCAAAATATTATTGATTGTGATTAATTTTATTTTATATTAGAAAATTTAATTTAATTATAATTTAAATCTTTTAGGTTTTAGTTTTTTAACATTTTATCAATCAAATTTACCTAAAATTTAATAAAGATTAATTGAAAATCTACATACTTTAAATATTTTAAAATTTTCATCATATTATGCCATCTCAATCCTGAAAAAAAAGCATATGTGAACAAAAATAAAAAGTAGTATGTGAACAAAATTTATATAACAAAATTATATATTTAATTTAATTAAGTTTGAAAATTTTGATAAATACCCTTAACATTCCATCTTTACCCTTCCATGGTAGCTATACTTTAAATAACCATTGAATTTAGATTCTTTTTGTAATATTTTTCACAAAATGTTAGATTTTTGAATGTTTCTTTATGACCGTTATTATTATTTCTGTCGCTGATAGGGTATAACACATTTGATATATGCATTAACGTTCAATTAAGTTTTATTTGATCAAAAATCAAACTACAATTTGTATATTCATATTATAAAAATAAATCATTTTTTTTTTTAATTTTTTTAATTTATTTTTTTTGGATTTTGATTGTTTGAAGGGGCTTAGGTCTTATTGTGTAATGATGTTCGATCGTTGGTGGTGTATCATCATACTCACATCATAAATAAATGTTCCATAAACTTGGTTTCAGTGATATAATTTCGCTCTAAATACTTGTAAAGCAAACTACTCTTTTTTCAGTGTGTACTATGGTTGATGTTGGCCACTACTTGCTAAATTCTCAGATTTATTTGGCAATGCTGAAACACTCTTTTCTTCCCATGGACCGTCTTTCTACAAATTCATTGAATTGTCAGGGTTGTACTAATTCGAATTGGAATTTTAAAACATGGTGGAGATATTCAAAGATTACTATATTGATTTTTTCCGTTCAAAGTATGTGAAAGAGAGCTAATGAGTAAACACATATCAATATTTTAAATAAAGAATATATAGCTTAAATTATGATCTAAAGCCCAGTATAATATTATGTATAATTTTAATTATTATCTAAAGCTCGGTATAATATTTAATGTTTTGATAAATAAGTGGTATAGAGGAATTCAAAACTGATTCAAATTTGACAACTCACTAACTACAATATTAAATATTATTTAGCAATATCTATATGATTGGTCTCCATCAACACTTGTATTGTTATTAAAATTGATGAGAATTATATGTCTCTTGCAATTTATTTCAATAATGGCGATGATAAGACACTAAGGGAGGAGATCTAATGATTTTTGAAGATAGATCTAGGATTGTTACTTTGGTTCATTCCTTTTATCCCTACAGATATGGAGACCTCCTCTAGTGGTGGATTGGCTATGGATCGGGATCCTCTTGACATGGAATTTTGTCTCATTAATGGTTTCATCATGAGCTTTTGTTTTGATTTTGGGAGTCCCAAATCCTCCTGGGACAAATGGCTTTAACCGTGCACTCCCCACTATTCTCTATTCAGTCACCTCACCAAGTTCCCCATGCAGATGAAGGTGTATTATTTCCCTATGTTGTTAGCAAGATGACAGAGTTTAGAAAGGCTGCCTGACATTGAAGCTATTGTTATCCGCGTTGCGTAGTTGTGGACAACTCTGGCTTGGTGGGTTTATCATTAGGAAGTTGCGTTATATCAAGGCATGTCTTATAACCGTCACTTATGTTCCCCTCAATTCAATATTAGGGTTCTTGGTTCTTTTTGTTCTTATCAGAGTATCAGGTTTTTTGGTAGGAGTGTTCCTCCATGTTCTTTGTGCTATTCTTGCACAATACAGGGTCTAGTCGGTCTTTTGAGTTGGTCGTCGTCCTTTCCACGACTTCCTTACAAAGCTCAGAACCTACTAGGGTTTCTTTCAACTGTTCGATGCTTGTCTGTGGGGTTTGGTACTTGGGAACCTTTTTTATTTGGTTTTGAGATTGTATTTATGTGTTCCCAGGTCCTTACATTCCAAACGGTTCCTTTGGTACATGCCAATCTCGTAGTGTAACAATGTGATTCAAGGTGACTAAATTATACGCTCGCTCGACTCTCTGCACCATCGACTCACCTAATTAGTTGTATGTTTTTGTTGTTTAGTCTCCCTCATGGCTCTCGTCACCACCAAGATTTTACTATTTTGCTCTATAGGCCGCTATCTAGTTTGTATCTGTGTCAAAGCCTCATCCCTCAACTATTTTATGGGAATCCTCTCATGTGGTCAGTCGTAGTAGTGTTTTTTATAGCTTGCACGATATACATGGCACCAAGTTAGCGACAAATAATTCGTCGAGGTGGGGCTGCAAGGCCTCCTCATTTAGGCATTGCCGACTCTTCATATGGGAGTTTGTAGATAATTTCTTTGAAACTATTCCATTGAAGGTTCGAAAGGAGATTACGAGGTTGGAAGCCAAGGAATTTGGCCATCACCAATATTTTTCTAACTTCGAGATTAGTGGAGGTTGTATCGAATGGGTGCTGGACCCTGGAAATTTCAGAAAGGAATGTATCTTCTTCTTGCATTCCATCAACCATCATCGAAAAATGGAGACTCTGTTAAGCATGGTAATCAGGGACACACAAGTTGATAACTACAAAATATTTGCAAGACAAGAAGAAATCATACATATCATGAGGGACATTCGCTACAACCTTGATGAGATAATGGAAAGGTTGACTGGGTGGGAAGATAAATATAGTTTTCGACTTCGACATTGAATCTAATGGACATGAGGAAGATGACGCAGTCATCAACACAATTCCTCTCAAACACTGTAACAGTGATGATGCAGGTTCTTTAGGATCGACAATCATCATCCTTGAATAGTCTTTTTTCACTTTAGTTCCAATATTTCAGTTTTTTTGTATCTCTATTGTTAATATGTATGTTCATTCATAGTCATAGTGTGTATATATATATATATATATATATATATATATATATTATTATTATTATTATTTTTTTTTTTTTTTTGTAAATGGTGGTTGATGGAAAAATGTATTAACTTGACTGACATCCTATTTTCTGGGCCTATAGCTCTGTCTAAAAATCCATATTTTTGGCTTCTAGAAAGAGTATTTTTGGTCACAATGGAACTCACAAAGTTATTACTATTCACACATGCAAACTCTTATGTAACCCTCTTTATTTTCAAAGCTATATTTATAAAAAAGATACAGTAGGCCATTAAACTAAAACGTAACAATTATAATGTATTTATTTTTATTTATATAAAAATTTAATCCCTATAGTAATTATTTTTTAATAAAAATTATTATATTATATATATGAAAAAAATTGAAATTATTAACAAAAACAAAATCATTATATTAAAGCTTATTGTATTGTGAATATCAAACTTAAAATTAATATAAAACTTTTTTAATTATAAAATTATTGTATATTAGAAAATTATCTAAAATTTAATTTAAAAATATTTAAATTATAAAATTATTGTATATTAGAAAATTATCTAAAATTTAATTTAAAAATATTTAAATTATAAAATTATTGTATATTAGAAAATTATCTAAAATTTAATTTAAAAATATTTATATTGGTATATATAGATTGATAGAAAATAATCCTGTTTCAATTCCTTTCCCTTTTAATTATATAATATTATTTTTATATATTAAGATTTATAAACAAGTATTATATAATAATAATAATAATAATAATAATAATAATAATAATAATAATAATAATAATAAGGTAATTTAATTTAACAAATGTTAATAAATTTCATGAAAATTTTCATATATGTTGAAAATGCATATGTTACATTACATTAATGAAATATTATAAAAATAAATCCTCTTTATAAATTATACAATATTTTCAATATAATTATTTAAAATGAAAAACAATTTAATTTTAATAACCTTATTAATAAATTATATAACATATTTCAATTATCTTTTCTGTCAATTTCTATTATTGAAATGAAAGATAAAATAATTTCAATGGTTGTTGATAAATGTCATGATTATATGAAAAATAAATGATACAAAAATATTTATATATATTGAAAAATGGATATGTTATGATAAATGGATGACAATGCTCTTCAATTCTCCCCTACAATAATTTAGTAAGAAACTTTCATCACAAAATAAAATGAACAAATGTGATATTAAAGTTTATAAAAGAAACCATACACAAATAGAGTTCTTATCATTTCTGCCTAGTCAGAGATAATGCAATCATGAATTATCTTGCTATTTTAATTATATTTTTTATTAATATAAAGCTATATATCTTTATTGTTTTTTGCTATAATTTTACTATATTTAAACTAAGCGAGAATAGCTACTCTGTGACCCTTATTCAAATGTAGAATCAAGTTCATACCTTTCAAAATTCAATAATTAAACTAAGCAACAAAGAATAGTAGCTATTTAACCTTATTATAGTTCATGCATATCTTAAACATATTCTTGAAAGCCTTACTTGATATTGACTTTTCAAATTAATATGACTTCTGGTCTATGTCACCTTTGTCGAAAGTTTAAAGTTTTAAGACTTCATTATTCACGCACTATGAACATGTGTGCATTAAATATGCCTCTCTTTTTTAAAAATGACTCCATTTATTAGAGAGGCTATTGATTTCATCCATTCGTTGTTAATAATGAAGAGACTTATTCATTTAACCTATTGCGTGTTAATACCTCATGCCCACCCTCGTCAATCATGCTTTATTTTGTTTTCCACATGTATAGAGCACAAAGTAGGGCCCATTTATAGGCTCCGTTCTGCTACACAACAGGTGTGGCGATGCAACATAGGTCGACAAGCATTTTAGGTCAAGGGAATGTGTAGGCCGCCTTGAATTACACGTTGCAAGACTCCAACTCCGACTGTCGGCGAATGTCTGCCTGCACCATCTTGACACATAGCCGATGGGGAGCTTGAAGGTGCAGCTCTAAGGCACAAAATTGGTTTGATAAAGTTACTTATTTATGATCGACTGGCGACGTATATACCCATGGGTCTGACGTATCAGGCTTCTTATTTAAAGTGGAGTAGAAATGCACGATCGACAACCGAAACTATGATTGCACAATAAGACTCTATCTCGGTGAACTAATCAGAGTGTAAAGAAGTAAAATTAAAATATTTTAAAAAATAAATTAATAATGTTTTATAATGTCAACTTTGGAGATCATTGTTTAATTTTTTGGTCAAATATCGATTAATTCACGGTCAATGGTGAATCAATTGCGTATATCACCTACAACAGGGATAATAAGAGTACTTGAATAAGTCTCAATATTTTAGTGTATCACTACTCATCCAAAACATGGTCCTCAAATTTGATACATGACTAATATAAACAAAGAAGTCACAACAATTTCTAAAAAGAGTAAAATATATGTCATCAACCATCTTCTTTAAACAAATTAAAATTATGCCACAACGACATAAAAATATCCTTACATAGAAAATGGATTAAATAATGGTTCACCCGATATTGTTTTGCAACAAGCTTCAAAAGAGGATTTGAGAGAAATCAATGGAATGATCCAAGATCATGTTTAGAGAGACAACCCTCTAACGAACCCATATGTCCCAAGAAACTGATGCCATTTGAATTCCCATTTTTTGACAAAGCATCAATTGTCATGTTTCATTCCTTCACAACGTGATTAAAGTAAATATTAGTAAAAACAAGTTTAAAATTCAAAATCCCCTCATAAATAGGCATCAACATGAATTTTCCCATGTTTGAAAGCTCTATCATCCAATTAAAAACTCCTTGAGATTCCCCTAACACTTGAATTTTTGAATTCTTTCTTTTTGACTAGCCAGCATCAAGATCAACTTAATAGCTACAAGCTCGATCATACTATTGGTGGATTTTACAAAACTTGCTTGACGTATAAAAATTTGTATAAACTAAATATAGAATATGCCTAGCTCTTCTATTTTTTTTTTTTTTTTTTATATCATTTGGAGAAGCTCCATTGAAATAAGCCCACACCCCATACTTTCCATTAACATATTACTACACAATAGTTGGAGGTTCCTTGACCTTCTCTTGCTTAAAACCATTGATAATATTCATATTTTAAGAAGCGTAATGAATAAGAAGTGATATATATATATATATATATATATATATATCATTTGGTTTACGGTCCCCAGAGATCGATGACCACTACTTTCATGGAATAATTGTACCAGGAATATCACTTCTTGATGGGTCAACCACAAAGTCTAACCTTGAGAGCGTTGATAGAATTGAACATGTGACCTCTCAATATAAAACGTGCTTTAACGACGGGGACTCAAACAATTGAGCTAACACTCGGGGCGAATAGCAGGTGAAAACTTATCAATGAATAACCTAGAATTCCTGGTTAACCAAATACTCCAAAAAACCAATAGTGGAAAATATTTGAATAATTTAACCATTGGGTTTTCATACTAAGACTTTTGGTGGTCACCCATGGTCTTCCCCCTCGACACATCCTTGAGTTTAGTTATGCATTTTATATCCTTCCATACTAAAATAAAATATTCTCAAGAAATGTAAATGGTGCTTTACATGTGTGATTTTTAAATGTAAATGGTTTGATTTTTTTTATAGAAGGGTATTTTGTTAGATATGACCTAGATAGTAAATTCTATTCTATTAATGTACACAGAGAAATCTCAACATCTCAGGTTGAACCATTTGTTCTTCCAAACCATTGTGAGTAATGTTTCTTCCATCTTGATGTCTTTGATAAAAAATGGTGGATTTTTATTTCATATACATCCAAGGGAAAAAATATCAATACCTATTGCAATTATTTCACCAGTCAAGCAGAGGATGATGGATATATAGGTGGTTTTAACAAGCATTTTTCATTTCACTTTTAATTATTTTTTAAAACACATATACTACGATGGCTTCATATTGTTATTTTGTGAATTTAAATGAATTAGAGTTGCTAATTCACAAGCTATATTTTAATAAATGGAAATAAACCAATATTTAACTTAACCAATAATGAGCATACAATCATATATAGAGTTTAGATGATTTGATTAAATAAATATATGATCTCCAATATCTTCATTGTTTTTCTTTGATAACTTTAATGTCGAGTAGGTGATATGTATAAATATTTGCAACAAACACAATGAACTATGATTGTGACTAACAATTCATTATCATTTGTAATATTATTAATAAAAAAATCTTATTAGTAATGATAATAATTAATATTAATAAAAAATATATATAATTAGTTATAATAATTGATATTGGTTGTCAATTAGAGTTATCTTGGGCAGTTTGGTGAAATGGTTGTTATCTTCCCCACCCAGGTTCAAATCCAGTGATATGATGAGATACTGTTATAACAATATTTTCTTTGATTCTTATGAACTCTTGAGTATAACTATGGGTTGGAACAATACCAACAACCTCACTCTAGCCATCAGGTTGAAAGGGAGATTAATTTATTTCCCTCGGAAAAATAAAATACAATAATTGATACTAGTTATTAAATAATTCTTAACAATAAAAAATTATCATTAATTAAGTATAATGATTTTCATTAATTAAAAAAATAATATTTAACTATTAATAAATTATTTTAAAATTGTTAATTAGGTGTAGCTTGAGTGACTAAGAGGAAAAGTTTCTTCTTCCCCTATCTGGGTTAAAATCCCAATTTCTAACATGTTTGATTTTCATAAGTTAATTGTTTTCAAGATGTTGATTTGACCTTGAGCACTAATGAATCTAGTTTACTATGGGTGTCATCCTCAAAATTAGGGGAAGTATTCGATGGGTTGCCTCGTGAAATACATTATGAAAAAATAATTCAAGCGTGCGTAGTTCTTCAAGTGTGTCTAGTTAACGTGGTTGGCAAGAAAAATTTATCCTCCCTAACCAGGTTAAAATCCCATATTGTGATATGATGTTACTCAAGATCCATTTGTTGAATATAATGATTATCATGATATTGTTGACAAAGCCTTAAATTTTTTCAACATATAGTTTACCTTAGGTACCATTATGAGAAATAGGGGAAGTGTACAATGTATCTAGGATATATGTTTTGGGTATATATATGTGTTCATATAATTCTTAAATATGTTATTGAGTATGTCTTATTGAGATCTTATGAAACCCACCAAAATTAAAATAGCGTGACAATGAAGAATTATTTTTCATGACTTAGGCTAGGTGGTATATGAAAACACTAGGCACTTACTAAATGGTGTAGTTTATTAGCCTAAACTTTGAAGATAAAACGTGGGACCTTTTTTTCGGTAGGTGGGTGGGTGGGTTGGGGGGAGGGTAGAGGGGGAGGGCATGTGTATATGTTTGTGTCCTCTTGTCCTATATCATTCCCCTCAATAGTTGGGTTATGATTCTTCACATCAAGCTATGTAGTTCCCTACATAGTGGCCTTGCGATTCCTCACATTAGGTTCTACTAGTTACATTTTTCTTCAAAGATCAGTAAAAACTCCTTGAAATAATGAAATTGAAATTTTGGGAAAATACAACAACAATTATACATCATGCATATTTTTATAGAATATAGTATTGCAACACCAATATGGTTTGTATACAATGTTATATACTTATATGAGACACTAGTTTGATGCAATAATGATGTCCACGATGCATGAAATTTTTTTAGTGACATAAATCAATACAAAAGCAATAAAAATGATACTAATTTGTGAAAATATGACACAAACCATAAATCATATTTTTCTATATTATCATCCTAAGATAGACACAATTAATCACAATTAAGATGCAACAAAAAAAATTCACATATCAAAATCTCAATGCACACTAGCAAAAAAATTGAAAATGATAAAACGGGTCATGAAAACACAAATAAGCTACATTATGAATATATATTATAGTAATGTGATGTTGATTGGATCTTTCTTGGGTGGTTGGGATGAATGATTGTAATGCTTCCACTGAGTAAAACTTTCGCAAGTGACATGTTGATCTCTTAACAAGTATTTGTTTTAATGGCTTCAAGCCTTGTTGTTGACTAACCTTGTGTGCCAAAGATGCTGGGGTTTACTCTATGTACAATCCTTAAAATGAGGGGAATTACTCAAGTGTAATTTTCCCTCCAACCCTTTTTAAATATCCTAGGTCGTGGGAGGTGGTACTTATAGTTTAACTTGATCCCCAAGTATTGCAAAATTGATTTTTTATATCATTATTACATTCAACACATCAAGAGATTTCTAGTGAGACCACTTTTACCTTGATCTAATTCTTGGAACAAAAGTTAAATTTGTTTAGATTTAGGCCTATAAAAAGAGGTCATGTTGGCATGTTGACCACATGGTGCCCATGTGGCCTCCACACAATCATAATCGATCAACTTGGTGGGTCCTTCCATCAAGCCCAAGTTATATCTCTATGGCCATAATTTCTTGCAACACGCAATGTTAAACAAGGAATGGTAGTGGTGGGCGATAAGCAGTAAGGTGGTAGCATGGTTCCTTGAGGGAACTCTTTCTGTGTTGATCATCCTTTGTTGGTGTGCTCACGCTTGTTGTATCATGTAATGACATCGATGGAAAGCGGTGAGCGATGGGTGGTAAAGCATGTTTCGCCTGGGTCCACCCATACCCTTCCATAATTGTTAAATGGTGTTCAACCTTTATATCTGCCTCCAAATCATTGCGAGTCCTAACCATAGAATTTGATGGATGGTGTCTATTCACACATATGGCATGGTTCCGATGGGGTGTAGTTCTATCAGTGCCTGTTAGGTGTTGGCCTGTTGTTATGAAACCAACTCACAAAACAGAAGAAAAGATAGATCAACGACTTCAGAAATAACCTCTTCAAGGGGGAAATATCATTTACATCACATAAATGAAAAATTATTAGATGATAAAAATGACAAGACCTCCTTGGTAAATATAGGAGTCTAAGGGGTCACAATATAATTAGAGCTTACATAACAATAATAATGTAAGAACACAAAATAACAATAGTGGGCTTTATAGGGCACACTAATAAAAATAGGGGGCTAAACTAACAATAAAAATAAGGGGGATACACTAATAATAACAATAAGGGGGATACACTAGTAATAACAATAAGGAAGATACACTTATTATAGGGACCTAACATGCTCCTCTCCTTCAAAAAAGTGTTGTCCTAAATGCTTGAGTAGTTCTAGATGATTCTGTATAAAATTATCATCTCTCATGAGGAATATCCAGCATGTAAGTTCTTCCACTTAATGAGATACTCTGAAATTGATCGATTTCATAGTTTTCAGGTTCCCCTTCCCATGATTTCTTCAAGTTGCAATATGATTTTTCATTCTTCATCAAGTTTTGGAAATATTTTTTGAATTGGGAGCTTGTCACGAATAACCTTCTTTAAGCATGAAACATGGAAAACTAGGTGTACTCACGAATATGAATAGAACTCCAATTTGTATGCCATAGTGCCAATATTTTTCAACACTTTGTAAATACCATAAAACTTGGGTGATAATTTATTATCCTTCTTAGCTTGTTTCAGGAACATTTGTTTGTATGGTTGTATCCTTAAAAATACCTAGTCGCCTACATCAAAAATTCTTTCATTGCGATGTTGATCTACATGTTGTTTCATTTGATTATGCTCTAGAGTGATGTTATCCTTCAAGATTTGTAGAACTTGTTGTTGATTATCAATGTGGTCTTCCACTGCTTGAACCTTAGATTTTTATCTTAAATATGATTTGATGGATGGTGGATGATATGCATAAAATTCCATTAATGAGGTCATTTTTGTTGCACTATGGAAGGAAGTGTTATACCACCATTCAACCAGAAGTAACCACTTGACCCATTGTGTCTATTTATCAGATACAAAGCAACGAATATATCCTTCCAAAAAAAAATTCACTATCTCAGTTTGCGCATCAAATTGAGGATGATAAGATTAGTTATGAGCTAATTGAGTACTAGGACAAGAAAATAATTACGTCCAAAATTTTTCAATGAAAATGGGATCTCGGTAACTTACAATAATCTTTGGGTTTCCATGTATTTTTTGAATTGTTTCTATAAATGCAGTAGCAACTGTACTGGATTTAAAAGGATGAGATAGTGCACAAAAATGTGCATATTTGGTAAGTCTATCAACTACTACCATGATGACACTCTTTCCTTTAGACTTGGGTAAACATGTGATCAAATCCATTGAGACCTCCCCCCAACGCTGACTTAGAATAACTAAATTTTGTAACAGACCCGGGGTCATAATTTTCTCAACTTTATTTTGTTTGCAAACCAAAAATTCTGCCACAAAATTCTGAATATCAGATTTAAGGCGATCCCACCAAAATTTCTTCTTGACCCTATGGTAAGCTTTAAAAAATATTGAGTGCCCTCCTAAGGAGGAGATGCACAATTCCAAAATAATATTTTGTTTGAGTTGGGAATTCTTACAGAGATAAGTGATCTTTGTACCATAATGAATCATTTTTCCAAATAAGTGTCTCAGATGTACTGGGATCTTGTTGCAACTTTTGAATGAGTGTCCACACCTCTTCGCCATTCTTCCATTCATCCATTGTTTCGGTTATCGAATGAGGTTGGATAATATAAATGAAATAGAGAAATGCTTCCACATTCTCATCATTTATTGAGAGTGCATATGCAACGACATTTTACTTTCCTTTTTTGTAGATGATTTCAAAGTCATACCCAACATCTTTTTGACCAATTTTTTCTGCTCTTCTGAAGATAATCTTTGTTCCAAAAATTATTTAAGACTATCACGATTTGTTTTTACCTTCAAATTTCTTCCCAATAGGATGTTGAGAATATTTGAAATGAAAAGAATGTGTGTATGAACACTAATAATTGTTTGGTTGATTGAAAGATCAATTTACAAGTAGAGTGTTGCAATGGGGTGTGAGATAGAAATCACCGTTATAAAATAAAACCATTTGTAAGGGAGCCCAACAACATGTATAAAAGTATCGTATGTATGAGACATGGCTTCTGGATGAAGCAAAGTTATGTAAATGAAAATTTTGATTTGAAAATTTTGAGTACATCTCATGGAAATTAAATGTTGTGACACATGTGAAATGATGGAGCATGGAGCTTAGGAAGAAGTATGTTGTGGGGATATGGTATCACTTGACACCTTGTTTACCTCATGGAATAAATTCATAACCAATACCATGATTATAAGACTCCATGAGTAGTGCAACAGAGCATGCTAGACCATCATGACTTGGCCGTAAGACTCCTTGTACATTACATTAGATCATGTTGGACTGGTACTTGGTTATAAGGACCTAATGATTACCCATTCAGGAAAACCTTTGGATAGGTAGACTACTTGGAATAAGGGTTTCTTGGGCCCATAAAGGTGTGTAGCTGATGGTAGCCCATGCATCGAAATCCTTGGACAAGTAGATTTCCCAGAATAAGGGTTGCTTGGGCCCGGATATGTGAGTAGTCGATGGGAGAAGAAATATGCCCCACACTCACTTTGATGTGAGCACAAGGAGGCTTGTTCAGTAAAGACAGAGTTGGACTCGTTACCTATGAAGACAAAGGAAGCAAAGCTCAATCATAAATATAAGTATTTGTTTCAAGAAATTGTTGTTGAAAATGTGGTTTAATTTGATTTAAAACTTTTATGATTAATATCATAAGAATTGTATGCTTATGATATAGTGAGCTATTAAAATATCCTTCACAAATATATGATTCTTATCACAAGAAATATCACAGTAGTATCAACATGGTAGTATTATAATGGTGCAACAAAGTGTAGTGGAGCTAAAGACCTTAGGGACTAGGTCATTGTGGTAACACTAGAACCCCGTGATATTGATCACCTTGAGGTATGCCATGAAAAACGTGTTCTGTTGTTAGAGTAAATAAGAGGGATGCCTTGGTTGTGAGACCCCCTCAAGGCTATTCTCGTGTGAAAGAGCCTTTCTAAGGAATGGATTTCCCGAGGGACTGGGAAAGTAGAGAAGGGGATACTTGAACTTGGAAGGTGTATGACTTCAATGAAGAGTAAACCTGAGTAAATCAGTTTTGAAGGAGTCATATGCATACTAATTAGGATAAAAAATTCATTGGATGTGTCCCATGAAGTAATGAGTTGAATATGTTCCCTAAGGAGGCCTTGAGCATAACGATCAACATGGTTGGACATGACAATTCAGGACATGGAAGATGTGGTTGATGTAAGAGCTCTAATTATAAATATTAGCGTTGGCTTGAAAATGGTCCCAAATATGGAAAAATACCTTCATTAAATGCAACCTAGACACTCCCATAAACGGTAATAATTCTGTCTTTTCCAATTTTATTGTTCCAACGACTAGTTTTTTACACCACTATGACCCAGTCAACCTCCTTGCGCACGCGTCACACCTTACTGCGCATATATTCTAGAGCTAATGATAACCATATATAGATTCACCCACCCCCCCCCAACACAAGGCTATTGAATAGGTATTTCAAAGCGTATCAGGTAGTGTCCATTGCATCTATTACTAACTACAAATTTTTTTGATAGTTGTCATCCCAATGGAATGTCGCACCTCTTATGAGTAATTTAGTCACGGGCGTAGTTATCAATTCATAGTTCAGAATTCACTTCCTATAGTATCCAACAAGGCTCATCATGGAGTGCACTTGTCTGACATTCACAGGGGGATAAATTGAGGCTCCAACGACTGCGCGCTATTCCCTAAATCCATGATCACCAACTGTCTGCAGTTCACAGTTTCCTTCATCGGCGCATTAACAATTTCTAGAATCAAAGCTTGGCTAACCATATCAAACATTAGGGGTATTTTGAGGTCTAAAATGGGCCTCCTAAGAAAATTATAAAATAATAGTGGAAATAATAAAATAATATTTGATTACATCATCAAATTTTAGAGGGAAAAAATAAAAAACTACTTTTTCAACTTATCTCCCAAAGTTTTTTCTCAAACTTCGAGCAGGAGTACTCGTTGGATGTAGAATTTAATTCCTAATTCAAGGAGTACCCATGTTGCATACTTTTGATGGACCCTGTTACACAAAAAATAAGAAATACATGAAAAACGTGATTGCAATCACGTTTTTTAATGTATTTCTCATTTTTCATGTAGCAGGGTCCATCCAAAGTATGTAACATGGGTAATGCTTGGATAAGGAATTAAAATTTGCATCCAACAAGAACTCCCACTCAAAATTTGAGTAAAATCTTTGAGAGATAAGTTGAAAATACATGTTGAAAAAATAATTTTATCATTTTATTATTTTTTAATCTTTTTACCCTTTTACTTAAAAAATGGTGAATCATCCCCCATGCTTGACATCATCATCTTGAATCCTACTGGTTCTTATAAAGTTTATTTTGGCTGTAAATTTTTCTTAGGAGGCTCATTTTAGACATCAAAATTCCCCTAATGTCCACTCTCAAATCTAAATGTAAGAATAAAACTCTCTGTAAGCGCAGACCATTCACTAGTGCCTCTGCAGAACTCTGTCTCCAAATACCATTCAGTAGGCACCTTTCCCAATGTGTGAATAAACATATGGACCCATTTAGGTCTTGGTTCTACACCCCATACCTGATTCCATCTTGCCAAATGTATGCACGAATCATCCTTTCCAGAGTACACATATTCCATTTTAATGACTAGACATTCAAACCGCAACCTCATCATGCACGCACATTCCTCGCAGTTGCCCATATTCTCCTTATGAGTTTCCCACCATCTTGCTGGAGTAGCGCACAAGCCAAGATCCAGAGCATGGAATATTTTTCCTTCAGGTACATTCCTTTTAAGCTTGCCTATAAACATGTTATCCATCATAGTGTGGAAAATCACGTACGTCAGATGTTATACATCGTAGAGATTAGGTCACGCAATGACGGCGCAATGCAAATACCTCATGCAACCGGTTTTGCCAGTTTTTGAGTTCTTCATCAGAGTTTAAAAAACAAGAGCTATCCTTCTCCCACTTAATATTTCCATCTGATGTTGGATTAATCCAATCTTCCTCACGCAAGGCCAGCTTATAGATTTGATCTATCTCATCATCATCGTGAACTGGTTCAGTATATATTTATCCCTCTGCATGATCTAGAGGAATGATTACCCTGACTCCATTTCTTTCAAATTCCATCCTCATTTTCTTTAGATTGATAACACCATCCATGTCAATGGCCCAATCCAATCCTAGCAGCGCAGGATAGGGATCAATATCATCTACAATTTGGATGACTTCAAATTCTACCATCACCTTAACACCCTCTATACTGACCAAAACTTGCGACATCCTTCCTAAAGGAATGATCTTCTGCTGATTTTCCATTCACAGTTGAATGGTAGACCACTCCAACTTTGGCTCTCCCATGCGCTGCCATGTCTATTTTGGTAGAACATTAGCGTCTGATCCCAGCGTTAAAATTACCTGGTCCATCTCATAAGTACCAATCTGTGCAGTCAAACACATCTTGTATATGTGTGTTTAGTACAAGGGTGTACAAAATGCACCAATGCTTGGTAGGATTGATTGCTAGCCTACAAGCAATGTCACATGGAAAAAATGGGTTGTTAGATGGTTAGTAAAGCATCATAACATGTAGAAAAACTAGTTATAAAATATAGCATATTACAAAGCGGAAAAAACAAGAAACAACAAATACACATATAACACAAGCTCAATATCGAGTAAACGAACTAATAATACCAACGAAGATCCAATCCCCTTTTATTAGTCGTTGGTGGTAAAAAGAGGTAGAATGCTAAAACACTCGTAGTGAATTCTTAGAGCTATGGAGCTCTAATTCTCAAAGCGAGGGCTCTTCCCTTAAGCTTTTCTCAAGCCTCTCTCTTCTCCTCGAATGAGTGATCAGATAACGGACAACTGATGCACTTATCCTTTGGGATTGAGATGTTGGATGGCCAACAAATGAATCCCTTCATTCCTTTGTTGCTTGGAAAACAAACTACTGGTTTTTTCATGGAAAATTTGGCTAGCATAACAATGTGTTCTAAATTGTTCTTCTCATGGTGGTATTTTATAGGAAAAATTAAAATCTTCTTCCCTCTCTTAGTACAATTGTGGATAGTGACCCAAGAGTGGTGGTTGATTCCATTGTGTGATCAGTTGAGGTCTCAAGGTGGCTCTAGGCATTTTTCCTTGGGCGGCCTCAAGTGGAGAATATTTTTCCTGAAGTGTGCAAAGTGGTCTCGGATGGTGACCTTCCGCAATACCCAGGACTAGGCGACTTATTGAGGGATATCCGTGGAGACTTGCGCTCCTATCGAAGAAAAGGGCGCATGGAGCGCATTGTGCCAGTGTCTTCTGTGCACAATTTAGTAAATTTTACTTTTGACCTTAAAGAAAGTTCAATTTTCCAAATTCTATAATGTTTTTCCACCCTGTAAATCCTTTTTCTTGAAATTTCATGATGTCATTTGCTTCTCTGATTTTCCAGTGATAAAAATCCCCCCTAATGTATGAGGTCTAGGAATAACTGTATAGCTGAAATACATTATAGTTTATGTTTTGTATAACCCATGTTGAGAGAGAGAGAGAGAGAGAGAGAGAGAGAGAGAGAGAGAGAGTAAGTTGCGTGCAACCTAAGGTTGGAGACCCCTAACTATGAGTAAAAGAGGGACCTTTTTATGTCAGAAACCTTTAAGAGATAGCATAAATACAATATTTCTATGATCCCATGCTCGTGATGCTTTGGCTAGTTAAAGCCTATATGACAGATAGAGGTTCTGTCTGTGTCGCTTATATGGTAGTGATCTCCTGATTTGGTTGATGACGACGATTGCTGACACCCTCAGGGGCATTTTTTCTTTGACAATAGGTTGAATGTAGTGCCCATATGCATAATATTGGTATGACATAAATGCTCATTGTATGCATGGGTGTATGACTGGGACCTTCCCATGTAAGCATTGCTGAAAGAGATGCTTATAATGGCACGAGTCTTCGATGAATTCTAAAAAAGTGCAATGGTTTGAAGTACGATACCATATTGACATGAAATTTTGTGTTGTAGTCGAATGTCAAGAGGATTAATGACATCAATTGGTAATGATGATTCCCACAGTGCCATCCGAGGATGCCCCTATTGAGGTGAGGAGCCATCCAAGGTACTACTTCCTTTTTGGAAAATGGTTGTTGAATTCGAAAAAAAGGAAGCCTCAACCGATCAAGAGAAATATTGATGCAAGGGACCAGAGTCTTTGATATGATAGGTTAACATAGGCATGATGACGAGAAATGGCTAAAAAATGATGGTGGGAGTTTAGTGGCCCAAGCTTAGAGCTTAAAAAAGCAATTTGGTGGCAATCATAATGATTTCTGATGAGGAAAGCCCTGGAGTCGGTAGGACATCCAGGGTGGGTATATGTTGGTTATGAATGTTGTGGTGGCTTTGCATGAGAGGTGTGAAGCTCCGACCAAGGGTGATTAGGGACTACTGCCAGGGAGAAAAGCAAATGGATGGGTGAGAGATGTTCTCCGAAAAAATATTTTTACACTTGCAAAAATAATATATAATGGGGTTGGATGTACAAACAAGGAGACGGGTGCCCCAGAAACATGAAAAAAATATCGCTCACTAATGATGTGAGGAAGTTAGTTTTTCTTAGGGTGGGGGCCCCTTTGGTTAGTCTCGGTGCGAGGGAGGTGAAGCGGATGGAAAATATCACAGATGGGCTATGCTGATGGAGGGATGGTAGGCCAAATACGAGACACGGTGGTGCATGTTCGATCTACTTGTGAAAATGGTAGTCCGGGAAAGGGGTTTTATCGTGATATGGTAAAACTTGACTTGATGCATGATGGATGGATGAACACAAAGTGTTTTCCAGACTGGGGTGTTATGGACATGGCGTCGTATTTTTTATGCATGGTCTACTTGAGTGGTGGATGCCATGGAGGGGGAGTCTTTACCGACCGATGAAATTTTTTATCATGTGCAAGGTGGGGAGATGATAAACATGGTCGGGTGTTTGGAACTTATGGTCGATTCTGGTGGAGAAATGATGTCAGGATATGCAAATATTTTCTGGGACTCTATCATGTTGGGGGCAGAATAATACCTTCTCTGGAACCTTCAGTGACTAAGGCAACAAGTGATTCATCGTAATGTATAACACCTGCAACCAATACCCCAAGTGAAAGAATATTTTTCATTCAAATATATTGACAAATGTGCTAAATGAAAAAAACGATAAGAGAGGGCATACCTGTTAGAACTGAAAAAATGATTTTTTCGGAGGTGTGAAAGTGTGAAGCCTGCTTTGGGTGTTATGAGGTGTTGATCACTATGTTGCTTTCAGTTTCACAATTGGCCTTTCTGAGCTCTCGTTATGTTTCCTCAAATAATTTGAAAAGGGCGATATATAGGTCAATATGGCTCATTTTAGTTCATTTGTGTCATTCGAGAGTTGTGAGGTCAGAGTTTGCTATCGAGCTTTTCTTGTCGTTGTGGTCAGCTTGTGTACCAGGGATTCACGTCATTAGTTCCAAGTAGCCCCCTGAACATCCATCATTTTATTTTATTTTCAATTTTATTGTGTGGGGGTCCCTACAAATTAGGTTTGTATGAACCCTTACTTGTTTTTGGCCTTGATCGCGTCAGCAATCAAGGTTTAGGCTCGGAGACTCCACAGGAATTGGAAGATTTATGTTGATATTTCGCGTCTGTTGGAGTTTTTTTGTGTGAATTTCGCATCTGTCTGAGATACAAACACGCGATCAGTGTGCTTGTCTAAGAAACAAGAGTGGCGAAAAGACAAGGCAATTTTTTAAATTTTTTTTTGAATTTTTTAAAGTTTTGATGTCACTGATGTGCTTCTGTATGGTGACAGGATGTTGTGGAGAGAGCGTGACTGGACGGATATTCGTATGGTTGTGGCACAATATTCCAATTCCCTTAGGTTACTAGCTTAGTGGGGTCTCCTCAAGTTTCTTGAGAATGACCTCCTGAGGTCGCATGATCGCCTGCTGCACTACCTGGTCCGTTGTTGGAACAAGAGGTGTAAGGTGATGGTTTTGTGAGGGAAAGACATTGCTACCGATCCAGAGATGGATATATACTTTGTTACTAGTTTGTTGCCTAAAGGTGAGGCACTTCCTCATCCATTCCCACCTAGGAGGGTGTCTCTTCGTCGTTGGTCGAAGCAGCACTGTGGCGGGGCAACCCTTTTGGAGGGGTGCATTCTTATATCATCAGCAAGGGATCTAGCTAAAAAATTTTCTTTGTATATGATCATGCGATTGACTGGTTCATTTTCGTCGCATAGGGAGTTAGGACCTCATATCAGTGTTCTGCGCCGGCTTCGGGCCGTGATTTTTTTTTACTGGGCGCGTCATGTATATGACTGTATGGTGTCGCAGTTGGCGAAGGTTCGAAGAGGCTCTAATCTATTCACCTATGCTAGCATCATGTGTATCATTATGTTTGAGAGGGTGGTACTACTGTGACCTGTAGTGCTAGTTCCTATTGGGTTTCACCGGGACCCTCAGATGAGGCGATAGGTGCCGGTGATTCCTCGAGGTGGGGGAGGAGATGTGGGTCACTATTGGAATGCGACCACTGAGGCATGGTTTGAGGCGAACCCCCAGATGTTACTCAAATTTCCATACTCTGGGATGGACTTTCAGGGAGATCCGGATATGGGTCTTCTTGTTGGTTATGTGTGGGGATCTGAAGGTATGATTTTTATGGTTTTTCTACATCTGTTATGAGATGTATATTTATATGTGTATTTTGGTGACACTGACACTATTTTTTTTTATCTTGTAGATGTGGGAGCAGTTGGATTACCTACTACTCAATTGGTGGGACACCATCCCATTCGAAGTGTTCCAGGTGGAGGAGCTCAGCCCCAGGCTGGGGAGCAGGGTGGAGATCCAGGGAAGCCTCATTGTGGAGGACCCAATGATGGTACTACCCCTCAGGGGAGGGTGGCTTCTGGGCTGATGCCAAGTATGTTGCAGCTATCGCTCGTGCTAATGCGACAAAGGCATGAGTAGCAGAGATGGCGAAGCAACTCGCTGCAGCTGAGGGCCGATCCACTGACCTATTAGATGCTTGGGGTCAAGTGGAGAGGTTGACCCAAGGTATGCCAACCTAGGGTTTTTTTTATGATATAGAAAATGCCTGGCTCAAGACATTGATGGCCTGGGAGAGGGGTTATTTTCTGACTCTACGTCGTGTGGCACTTTCCGTTTTGGCTGCTGCCCCAGTGTTAGCACCAGCTGGAGTTGTGGGTCTAGATGGCCCACCTAGCGGGGCTCAACCCAAGAGACAATTTGTATTCAAGGAAAGAACCCATTATGAGGATGATTCCTTTATTTTTTATGACATGTGTATATATATTTTTGGCTGACCTGTAGGTTAGAGACATGACTTGTTATTTGTACTCACACATATTTTTTGGTATATATGTGATACGTATTTTTTTCGGGGCTTGATGATGTGTCTATGGTTTTATATGATTTTATGGATGTTGTGAATTAGTGATGGATATCTATATTTTTTATGTTTATGGTTTTATGTATGTTGGTTTATACAAGATGCATTCCAATATAGGATATGATTAGCTATGCGATTTGCTGTCTGGTTTTGATTTCTTAGTACATGTGTGAATGTAATATGATCAAATTGATGGCTTAATCTTTTTGCACACAAATATTTTCTAAACAATTGTGAATCTCGTACTTCAAAATCTTGGTTTAACTGCGAAACCAATAACTGGGAATCGAGGTATATAGGTAGGTGGCGGATGCCTTGGTTGAAGGCATCCCTCATGAGCTCGATGACAGCGTCATATTCTGCTTGATTGTTGGTAGATGATATGATGCATATTCCATTGGTGAAGAATGGAAATTGGTCAAGATAGTAGATGACCTAGGCGACTGCTGCTATATTTTGAGACCATCGCGATGCTCCATCAGCACATCCAAAGTAATGGTTGGGGGGCTGATCTATCTGTGACACCAAAGTTATTTTTTATAACAACCTATGATTTTTGTGATAAAAAAAAGTTTTCTATATGCATGATATCTCTAGGGTTGAAGCCTCCTGACCCTTATGGGTAAAATTTCTTGAGGTAGAGCCCATTGACGGGGTTGCTTAGGCATGTTCTGTCGGGTCTCACAAGATGTATGCCCCCTTGAGGAGGCAATTTTTTATGACATAGGGACCTTTCCATAGGGTTTTGAACTTCCCGGGCACTAGGGCTTCTTTCGAAACATCGTAGCGGAGGAATAACTCTCCCTCGGTAAATTATAGAGGGGTGATGTTGAAATCAAACGATGCTTTTACCCGATTTTTATGGGCCTCGTTGTGCTGGAGTGGGTGTTGTCTATTTTCATCCACGAGTTCTAGTTGCACCAAGCGTTGCTCTAGTGGTTAGGTTTTATTGAGGAGTTCGATGGTGGCGTGCAAGTTCAGGATTTAACATTCTATGGGAATCACGACTTCGACCCCGTATACCAAGTGGACGGGTGTGAAACATGTTGATTTTTTCACTGTCGTGTAGTATGCCCATAGGGCGGAGAAAATCATGAGGTGCGAGTTTGTCTTGTGGTTATTCACCATGCGTTGTAACATCGTTTTGAGCACTTTGTTCACATATTATCCCTATCTGTTGGATTGGGGGTAGTATGGTGAAGCGAACTAATGTGTGAATCTGAGGTGATGAGATAGTTCTTGGAAAATATTTTTTTCAAAGTGTTTTCCGTGGTCAGAGACTAACTCTTTTGGTACACCAAACCGGGCGATGTCGAAGGTTGAACATAAATTGTGCAACGGTTTTTCCATGTTGTTGTATGTGGGCATGGCCTCTGCCATTTGGTGAAATAGTCGATGGCTACAATAATGTATTTGTTGTGGTTTCCTGACGACATGGGGTTGCAAGTCATGAAGTCGAACCCCCATTTTCAGAAGGGACCAGCTACTATGATCGGGTGTAGGGGAGCGGGTGGCGCTCTTTCCTTGTGAGAGAAGCGTCAACATCGCTCGCACGTTTTGACTGCTAAGATGCAGTCACAGAATAAGGTGGGCCAAAAATATCCTGCCCGCAAATTTTTTTGGGCAATAGCCATTCCAGAGAGGTGGCCACCGCAAGATCCGTTATGATAGTCATTAAGTGCTTGCTAAACTTGGCTGTGAGTGAGGCATCAACATAAAATGGTTTCGATGCCCCACTGATAAAGGACATCTCCCATGAGGAGGTATCGTGGGGCCTTGTGGCACATGCGCCTGCGGTCATCATGAGTGAGCTTTGGTTTGAACTTTTGGGTTCGTAGGAATAAGAGAATATCTTCATACCAAGGGTCATCGGTCGTCACTAGGAAGATATGTTCGTTCAGTAATGAATCATTAACTGGTGATCCTTTGGTCTGTCTTGGGAGGTCAGTGATGAACTCAACTAAAATTAAATCCTTATTACTTTTGGGGGAGCTAAATTTTTAGTCGAAATCTTGCAGTATAACTATCCAGTGAGTGTATTTATGGTTCATCAAACGACGAGTGAGCAAATATCTCATGGGGTTGATATCTGTGATGACTATTGTCATCCTTAAGGTAATGTAGTGGCGAAGTTTCTAGACTGTGTGTATTAATGTTAGGGAAATCTTCTCTTCGGGCTCATACCTTAATGCGGGGCCTAATAATTTTTTACTAACGTAATAAATTATGTGTTCTTTACCATCAGGGGCCTTCTATGTTAACACCCTGGCCAAAGCGGTCTCAGAATATGATAGATATAGGGTGTAATCTTTGTCGTAGTTTGGTGGATAGATCAATTGTGTTGAAGATAATGTGTCTTTCAGTGCCTCAAATTATTGTTGAGCTTGATCGTGCCATTTGAATGGGATGTCCTTACAGAGGAAGTGTAGGAACCCCTGAGCGCAAGTGGCGTAATCTGGGATGAATCGTCTCAGAAAATTGGCCTGTCCCTGCAAACTTTGGAGTTTTTTGATGGTTCGAGGTGGTGGTACCTATCATAATAATTATTTGGAAAAAATAAATGATCATTGAGAACTTATCATAGGAAGCAATGCATTTGTATAAAATTCTTACAAAAATTCTTTGGTTGTGGGAAAAACACATTTCAATATGTAAATTTTAAATCATACGTACTATTTTGATTTTTCCATAAAAATATTAAAAGAGAATGTTCCTCACTTAGAAACAAAGGTTAACTAAATTGCATCACACATTAAGAATAAACACTAACTCACTACCAAGAGTAGTATTTTAGGTAACTGAACATCCAAGATATATTAATGAGACTATTCACATTCAATCTTTGGGAGATCTTGATAAGTGTTGGAGAGCATAGAACTTTATCTTCAGTGACCTTTACAAGATGCAGTACAACAGTGGAGACTGTTGCGACAGCATGGAGATAGCACAAAAACCAGAAGAGTCACAAATTCTCCCATAAGAGGAAACTAGACTCCAACCATGGGTAATTGACTTTGTAAACTTAACTTATATGCATAATAGTTCAACAATATTTTGGAATTCCATGTGGCTTATACTCCTCCAACTTTTCCATTATATAAGCTTGATTTTAATGAAGCTTCTAAAGGTTATGCTGGAAAGTTGGAATTAGAAGTCCCACCCGAAGGCACGAGGGAGAAAACGGAAAATGGATCTCACAAACGTGCAGTCAAAGGCACACGGGTGGTCACAACTTAACATTTTTGATAAGGCCACCCTCGCACGACCCTACCCGACCCGAGACCAGCCCGAACGTGTTTCCATGGGCGCCCTCACATGATCCAACCCGACCCGCCCGAACGCATTTCCTTGGACGCCCTCACATATCACGACCTGACTTGACCCGCCCGAACGCATTTCTTTAGGTGCCATCACACAACCCGACCCGAACCGCACGAACGCGTTTCCTTGGGTGCCATCACATGATCCGACACAGATTGCACAACAATATGTTTACATGAAGAAGACACATTTGGGGAAGATTGTTCCTGTGAAATTGGGCACTAATATTACCAAACATTTGGCACGTGCATATGGTATTATGATAAAAAATAGTTGCATCAATAGCACAGGTGGACCCGAATTCAGCAAAAATCCATCCAATGTCAATTTTGTGCTACAATACCTCTTCTGTTATAACATGAAACTTGTAGAAATTTGATAAATGATATGTTATACATCAAGATTCTCTTGATCACGCACTATTTTAACTTCATGCATAATACATAATCTCTTCTACCATTGATCATTAATTGCGGAAATAAAAACAATCGTATGCGCACATTAAAACCATAAACAATCACACATATGAACACAATATTTTATGGGAAAGCTTAAAGCTGAAAACCCCCAAATATATTTATATTATATGTCATAGAGATCATGTAAAAATCATTCTACAAATCTCCTAACAAAGCTCTCAGTACAATCTCCAATTGCTACACACTAATCAGGTCCGATCTAGCAAAACACATGCTCCAATCTCTGCCACCTGCTAGCCTGCCTCTACTGCGCAATCACTACTGAAGAATGGCTCTGAATGAAATCAAATTATTCTAGCCTTGCTCACGTAATCCTCATTGGCATCTCCAATCACTGGTTGTTGCAAATCATGCAACACTATAGTCACAACTGATAGTTAACCTGCTCTTTCACCTATCTCTCCACTGGTCTCCACTAAAACTGTCCATGCACTGTAGTTAACTGATGTATTCTTTAGTTGATTAATGAGCTAATAATTAGTGAATTAATTAATAATCAATTCACACCACTCTCACTAGTGTATCAATCAGTTAGACTAGATACAACTAGCTCAACTATGTTTAACTCAGTTAAACTGAACACAACTCCATCAACTACCTCAATAACTCCACCAAACTCTGTCACATGAGTTCTAACTGAAGTCTCCATGCAATAGCTCTACTTAACCTTTAGGAATAGCGTAATTCCTTCTGTCAGCTCCTGTGCCACATCTGTGCACTTAACTGAAGTGCTCCTAGAGAATAAGATAATGTTTATAGTCCAAATATTATTAAGAGCTAATAATATTCGACATATCTATTTTTAGACTGGCAATCTAAAAATAGATTCCGTCCAATATGTCTAAAAATAGAAGTCCATATATTTTTTCCGACTTGACCAACCATCCACAAATAGCATCCTGCAACTCATAGAATATGATCGACATGTCTAAAAATAGACATAGTCTAAAAATAGACTTGCGCCAAAAATAGCCTGCGGGCCCACTTAGTGAAGGCGACTTCTTTCCACTAAGCTCATCATCTTGTTGTAATCTCAAAAAAACTAAGATATATGACAATAAAATTTATTTTGAAAGAGTGGGACTCAATAATTCAATTCATATTTACCCTTAATAGTCACATCACCATTCCATCTTGTAGATTTACCCCAATAGTCACAACACCATTCCAACTTATATTTCTCATAGAAAGAAGTAATTTTGGTATCTTGGAGGCCCTATGTTATCATTCTTGAAAAAAATATGTGAAGCCTATTATAATTTATCCCTTTGTATGTAATATTCCAAAATTTTAGCCTTCAACTAAATGGAATATTATAGTTTGTTTTATCACTAGGTCGGTAAATAAATGGGTGGGGAGGCCCATAAGTCTCTTGAGCAACAATAAAAACACTTCAAGTGTAAAAGGAGACCCTTGTAGTAGCTAAATAAAGCTCCTCCATGTGTGAATAGGGTTTGGATCATTTTGATTCAGTCAACTTTGACCAAGTCAACAACGCTGTTAAGGAGGAGTAGAGATTAATTAGAGAATAACGCAGTTTTGGAGGGAGATGGATCTCATGAAGGAAATGACCTAATTGAGTGGGGACAAGGACATGCAAGCTCAAATTCTACTTAAGGAAGAGGATGGCAGCCATTTGATCTTATGTTTGAGATTATTATTTTGATATTGGTCTATTTAGACTATTGCTTCCTCTTGCTGTTTAGCAGGGTTGATGTGTTGTTTAGCACAAGGTGTTCCCGAGCGGGAATCCCACCTCTTTCCTTGAGAGGCCTCTTGGGAGAGTATTGCACTATATTTCTCCACATCCAGGCTTCAGGCGAAGCACCAATCTTCAGCTACAATGTTATTTCTACATAGAATAGTGCTGTGTTACAGGGTGTTGCAGTAGAGGGTTGATAACACCACTTCTAGGTCTGTTTCTCAGTAGAGGGAGCCTTCCTTCTCTTGAGAAATAAGATAGGAGGATTTCTTGGCTCATTTCACATCTTGGCACTTGGAAAAATTATTCCTCATCTCCTACAGCAAAGTCCCTTGTAGGAATTGCGTCATTTCTCTTAGTATTGCAGTAGTAGGGTCAAGACCCTTGATCTTGAGCTTGTTCCATGGGGTAAGGGCCAACCCTTCTCCCGGGAGGATTGTATAAAGAATTCTCTTCTAATCTTTGTATTATTCATATATATATATATATATATATATATATATAGAACTGCAGTATAACTATGTTGTTTCATATCTAGATCTGTAGATATGGTATTTTATACTTGTACTTTCATGAAGCCTTTGTCGGGTTACTCTTATATTGTATAAAAAGGAAGAGATCTCCACTTTTCTCAGCCATTAAATGATTTCAAACTCCATATATATTATTTATTGTAAATGTCTGCATAAACCCTCATTAAAATAAATCTGTCACATGCTTCAGGATTTTCTATTGGCATAAGTCATGGGGTTTGGGCATTTTTGAGTTGTATTGGCTTGGGGAGAACTGTTTAGCATGGCTAGAGCGATTTTTTTTTGCTCCCATTATGTAAGTGAGATGTATAAAGTATGAAATAAGGGATCCAAGTCCCATTTCTCATTGTTTTTACATAATTTTTTGAAAACAACGCTTTCATTGCATATATTGCTGCATTTTCCCTTTTTGGGATATTAGAGTGGTATCAGAGCATAAAATTGGCTCAGCCTATGGAACTAAGCCATTATGCTATCAATAGAAGAAGGATAAGAAAATATGTACAGAAAAGAGAAGAATCCATTATGTGGAGGAAGGAAGGAGGATAGGCTCTCAAAGCTTCTTCCTAAATCTATACAGAGCATTAAATAAGATCTCAAGAAAATGAGAAGGGAGATGGAATCTCCAGAGGAGTTTGGATCTAGAGCCAAATCTAGATTTTCAAATGATAGGTGTGAGCATGCAGCTACACCCTATTATTCACAACGCAGTCAAATGTCCAGATCTATCATGAGAGAGATGAAAGAAGGAGGAAGGCCTAAGAGGGAAACTCTTAGTGATTTTCTGCAGGAGTATGAATCTAAAACTGAGAAGTTTAGAGATCATATCACTTTCCAGGAGTTTTGCAAGATTAATGTGAAGAGGAGCAAGAAACATGACATGGATAGATTTTCTCTATCTACTTTTTATGGATCACCAACATATTCAGCCAAAGCTTGGGTGGAGGAGCTACACACCTATTTGCAGCACCACCAAGTTTTTGAAGATGAAGCCATCAGAGTTGCAACACTGCATTTTGAAGGTAAGGCCTATGCTTGGTGGATATTTGAGTCATTTTCATTAATAAATGCAAATACTTCTTCTTATGCAAGGTTCACTAAGAGATTAGTGGAAAGGTTTGATGGAAAACATTCTAAAACACTCTTGGTAGAGCCAAGCAAACCAAGACAAAAAAAAAAATTGCATGGGTTGGAAGAACCTAAAAACTCAAATCCACTTCAGAAAACTGTGGGAAAAGCTCACATCTTGCATAACACCTTGCTAGAGGCAAGATCTCTGTCTCATATCTTTGGAAAAGAGGGCATGAAGGTTCCTTTTTCAAAAGAGGATCCTCTTATTAAGCATGTGACTCCTGTTCATAATGAAGAGGAAGAGAAGGATGGGGGCAACAACACTATCACATCTAGAGCATATCTAGTCCCTCATGTAGAGGAAGGAGGAGCACATGCTCCAACAGGAGGAATTCTTGTATCGTTGCAAGAAATTCCCCAGGATCTCACATATGGAGGACAAAGCACAATTAATGAGCAACATTATTGTGAGACATTGCAGATGGAAGGAGAAGGTAGGGAGGAAGGAAAACATCACTTGATGAGGAGCATACACCCATATCTATCTGAGAGAGCTAATGCAAAGAAGAGGCAGACTGATTTGCGCTGTGAGGGCAAGGGAAAAGTTGCCCATCCATATGTATAGTCTACTCTTGACATTGATTATGTCTCATTACATGGAGGCATTCCACCAGATCTGGAGTTGGTAAGTGACATCTTTCCATTTGGTTCACCACTCTTAGATTTCGGAGAGGTGAAGACTTTGGAGGAGTCTAGTACATTGCAGAGAGTTTGGGATAGACTCAAGGAGGAGGGAGACATCCTCCCATTTTCAACATTACCCACTCTCACTACATATACTGCGTTGACAGAAGTTACTGCAGTGATGGAGGATGGCACCTTCATGGTGCAAGGGAGTTGCTCCATGGATTTGGAAAGACATAGGGTACTTCCTTTGAGGAAGGAATCCTCCATACATTGGAGTAGATGGAGGCCACTCATGCTTACATTGGCCAAGATCAGGAGGTTCTTTTTGGATGGTAGCTTCTCATGGGAGGCCAACTTCCAAAAGTCACCACTTCTATTTGAGCATGAGCAGCTGCATGATTGGCATGGAAGCACCTTGGAGGATGACTTTGGAATTTGGTATGTCAAAGGAGAAGACAATAGCATGTGGGGAGCTTCACATTTTAGATCTTTAGCGCTGTCTCTTAGGAGGATTGATCCATATTGGAGGTCTCAACTCTTGGTAGAGTACTCCAAGGATCTTGGTGCTTGCAGGATACTTGATGACCCGGAGGGAGATGATAGATACATGGTGATTGGTGAGGTCATCTATTCTTATGGTAGAATCTTCCTGAATAGAGTTTTTGAGCTCAAGGGGAAGCTACTTCATGCAACACATATGGACTTTCTTTCCATGCACTTAGATGCATTTCAAACTTTGATGGAGGAGTTCACTTGGGAGGGCATACAACAGGATATATATCAGCATATGGAGAGATGCATAGCCTGGATGGTGATGGAGAGGATGTCACAACCACTTCCCTACTCTTTGGAGGTGAGGGAGAATTTCCGGTTGAGCCATTTCATCTCAAGGTTCCAAGTACATGGTGGAGAAGGTACAATTTCACATTATGTTTTGTACTTCTTTAATTTATATGAGCAACATGTTGTACCAAGGAGGATTATCCCTTCTTGCATATTATATGATGATGTACTTGAAGCCACTTGCAGCATTGAGATTGGCTATTTTATTGGTGGTTTGTGGGGGAACCCACATGATTCTTGGAGTACACCATTGACACCACATTGTACCTTCATGATTCTATCTTATAGAATGATTGTGGCAGAAAAAAAGTGGTTGGGAAAGCACTTGTTATTCTTTGATTTGAGGCAGGCAGGCGATGCACTGCGCTGGTTCCATGTGGGGAACTATGATCCACCTCCCATTTGTCATATGGCAACTTGTTTTAATTGGTTTCTGCTTCCATACCTTTGTGATGTCTCTATGGGAGAGTGGCACAAAGGGTGAAGGTGCCCATTGGGAGTGTGATTCTCCCTACTTTAAATGATGCATGTTTAAGGAGAAACAATGGGCAGCCCATGATTTCCATACTACATCTCTTTCCTTCATGTGGGAAGAACCATTTGGAGAGTTGGAGTTTTTGGAGGAGGCACTTCATGGCTTATTTGTTTGATGGGGTCACTTGGGCCATTCTTGGAGGCCATGATAATTCAGCCCAGGGTCAGCAACAACCCCATACTTACCATAAATGGAGGGAGAAACAACTTGGATGGGGCAATCTAATCTCTCCATGTAGCCCCAACACATTGCATAAATAAGGGGTTGATGATTTCTTTGATGAGCTACCTAGAATGGCTCATTTCATTTGGATGATAGCATGGGTAGGTGAGACTCTCATTGGGGATGAGATTCCCTATGTTTATAATCACTCCTACTTTGAGAAGGCCATGGGACAACAAGAAGGTTTCCACTTGCACCTTCCACTTTTTCATGATGTGAACCATTTGGGTTTGCATACTTGGGAGGAACCATTGGAGGGAAGATTTATTGCAGATTATGTTGAGCAGTGGTGGGGACTATTGATGAAGAGGCCACAAGAGGAGGAGGGGAGGAATTTTTCTCTCCTTATACAGTTTCTTGAGGACAAGCAACATTTTGGAGGGGAGGACTCTAATATTTCAAAATTTTAGCCTTCAGCTAAATGGAATATTATAGTTTTTTTTATCACTAGGTCGGTAAATAAATGGGTGGGGAGGCCCATAAGTCTCTTGAGTAGAAATAAAAACACTTCAAGTGTGAAAGGAGACCCTTTTAGCAGCTAAATAAATCTCCTCAATTTGTGAACAAGGTTTGGATCATGTGATTCAGTCAACTTTGACCAAGTCAACAACGTTGTTAAGGAGGAGTGGAGATTAATTAGAGAATAATGCAGTTTTGGAGGGAGATGGATCTCATGAAGGAAATTACCTAATTGAGTGGGGCCAAGGACATGCAAGCTCACATTCTATTTAAGTAAGAGTGTGGCATCCATTTTATCTTATGTTTGAGATTATTATTTTGATATTGGTCTATTTAGACTATTGCTTCCTCTTGCTATTTAGCAAGGTTGCTGTGTTGTTTAGCACCGGGTGTTCCCGAGAGAGAATCCCACCTCTTTCCTTGAGAGGCCTCTTGGGAGAGTATTTCACTATATTTCTCCACATATAGGCTTTAGGCCAAGCACCAGTCTTCAGCTACAGTGTTATTTCTGTAGAGAATAGTGCTGTGTTTCCAGGTGTTGCAGTGGAGGATTGATAACACCAATTCCGTGTCTGTTTCTTAGTAGAGGGATCCTTCCTTCTCTTGAGAAATCAGCTAGGAGGATTTTTGGGCTCATTTCACATCTTGGCACTTGGCCAAAGTATTACTCATATCCTACAACATAGTCCCTTGCAGGAACTACGCCATTTCTCTTAGTATTGCAGTAGCAGGGTCAAGACCCTTGATCTTGAGCTTGTTCCGTGGGGTAAGGGCCAACCCTTCTCCTGAGAGGCTTGTATAAATCATTCTCTTCTACTCTTTGTATTATTCAGCTATATATATATATATATACAGAGCTATAGTATAACTGTGTTTTTTCATATCTAGATCTGCAGATCTGGTATTTTATACTTGTACTTTCATGAAGCCCTTGCCGGGTTACTCTTATATTGTATAAAAAGGAAGAGATCTCCACTTTTCTCAGCCATTGAATGATTGAAAAATCCAGATCTATTATTTATTGTAAATTTCTGCATAAACCCTCATTAAAATAATGCTGTCACATTCTTCAGGATTTTTTGTTGGCATAAGTCATGGGGTTTGGGCATTTTTGAGTTGTATTGGCTTGGGGAGACCTGCTTAGCATGGCTAGAGAGATTTTTTTTTGCTCCCATTCTGTAAGTGATATTTATAAAGTATGAACTAAGGGATCCAAGTCCCATTTCTCACTTTTTTTACATAATTTTCTGAAAACAACGCTTTCATTGCATATATTGCTGCATTTTCCCTTTTTGGGATATTACCTTGTAGCTATAACACACCAAAATTTGACTATGAATTGTAATGTACATGTAGGCAAGTAGGCAATAGGTCATCTTTTTTAATGGAATAACTACCATTAAAGGTGGTTCCCACATTGATTTAGTAGCAAACCAGATAACAACCCATGTGATGAACATTGTAAATAAGATGAAAAATACAGTTGCGGTGAAAGCACACACGATCAAGAATAATTTATGGATCTTTGTCAATTCTTTGATTAGAAATCCTACTTTTTAATCCCAAACCAAGGAGACACTGACAACTCGTGAGAACAACTTTTGGTTCAAAGTGTGAACTCTCTCAAGAGTTTTTGAAGAAAGTTGCTAAATGTGGAGTTGTTGAGAACATATTATCATGGGAAGACTTCAAACGGATAAAGGATATTAAGATAATTGATGGAACTAAGAGACAAAGGTTAACTGGTATTACCAAGCTTGATGATGCAAATGATGCCGGAAGCAAGAATTCTGAGAAATGCACTCTGATTTTAACTAAGGGAGATTCAACCAAGGCCCTTGCGATGGAAGGGTTGGTTTTTGTTGGTCGAAATAATTATGGTGTTTTTCCCCTAAAAGGTAAGTTGTTGAATGTAAGGGAAGCCAAGCATAAATAGATAATGGAAAATGCTAAGATTCAACGTATCTATAGAGACCAACCCTATATTTTACTAGATGAGCGCTAGGCTTTAAATATTTTTTTTCTTTTTTTTCTTTTTTCAGTAACTAGGAAATGAAACCATAATCATACAAGTTTGAAACTCACTAAAATTAAATCTTGTATATCAAGTCCATAAATTTAACCTCATAACACATACATAGATTTAACTTGATTATAGGCACAATGAAATCATCATAATTAAAAACAATATACTAACACATGTACCGTTCACCCTTAGACGAGAACCAAACTTGACTTGCCGCTACTTGAGCTCCTTTGTTGTCATCTACCTCCAAGCCTGAATGTTGACGTGCTTAATCCGAATGTAATGACCCACCGGTTGACCTCCCAACCTACTCCTTGGGTACTCTCCTTCCCCGCGGACCCCCGAGATACAATGGGGTTGTACAACGAAGGAATGTGCTAGCTGATAGAGGTGAGCCCCTCTTGGCTCAAGAGTCCCCTCTCTATAATAATCTACGTCACCAAACTCAACTATAGCTCGTAACCACTCAAAATGACATAATCTCCTCCATCTTACAATAGGGTAAAAAAAAGGTCATTTTCCCTTTCATTTCCCTTTCTTTTATAGAAGGTTTCATAGGTGAAATTACCCCAAAATTTGATTATTCACCCACCCATGTGTCACCCTCTCATCAAGACCCTCCAAAAATAATTTACTTAATTATTCATTTAAGATAGTATTTCCCTCAACCCAACAAGACTTCCTATTTCTTCTCCTAGTTGTCTCTTGATTCCCCCTTTTCTACTCCTTAATTTGTTTTTATTACTGAAGTTAATTTATAAGTCTCAGATTTGGTCCCCTAACTACCTCCATTTTCCTTTTAGATGAATATTCTTATGTTGGCTCTTGCCACATGGAAGTTCTCTAAATTTCTCAATTTTAATTTATTAATCTTATTTTAATTCACCACCCTCTTCTCTTAATGAAGTTTTTAATAAATCTTTATACTTAAATCTGTCCCTCTTTCCCCCTTTTTGCCTAATTAAGTTACTTATGTACATTATCCACTTAATATTTTGTTTTAATCATGGAAAAGGTAGAGTTATCATGGTAAAATATTTTATCTCTTCCTATTCCTCCCTTACCCTAAGTTTTATTCTTGATTTAATTCCTTTGGTTCTAACATCCTATATCACTTGACATGAATAGTTGGATTTTCATATATTGATTATATTTATTAGTTTCTTTAATGATGTCGAGGGTGTCAAGTTGGTCATGCCCTTCAAGAACTTTCATTCGAAGTTCCAAGGGTGTCATGCCTAAGAAATTATTTTTGATGCCAAGGGTGCCAAGTCGGTCGTGCCCTTCAAGAATTTCTCTTGAAATTCCAAGGGTGCCACACCACTTGCCCTTCAAGTATCCAGTGGTTATGAGGGGAAATTATATGTGCAACGCCAGAGACCCCTATCATCTCGTATGTTTCCTGGTATAGTGAGACTAATGGTGCTGGGGATCAAGGAATCCGCCTTGATGCGCGCCCCCCCAGAAAATCCTCGTGAGCGAACCAAATTTGGGACCTGCCCCCACGACATCGTGATCTTCAAGGCGAAGGTATTTTGACCTTTCCAGCCTAAGTCACGACGGGAGTGCTAGCGGGTGAGATCAAGAACACTATTCCACCCCTCCCATGTTGTTCCATCCAATTGTACAACCCCATCACCCATATGTGAGTCATTCGGCCAAGCAACTAACATGTTCCTGCAACCACTGACATATCATCAGAGTATATGTAATATATATAACAAGTTTCAAACTGAACTTAGAATTTCAAAGACAAAATATTAATTTCTATCAAACCAGATGTTATCCACTCATCATATGCGAGTGCCTCTGGTGGTTTCCTATCATACTCAATAATCATCAGTAACAAAGTTCTCAGTGTTAGTCATTATCATAATAGAAACATCATCATGACCTATTCATTCACATTATTGTTTATTTTGAATCAGAACTAATGTAAGTAGCTACATATGGGACACATCCCTCATGTTTATCATAATCATAACATCAATGGTAAATTAACATATCCATCAAAGGCATTATCATCGTAACATCAATAGAAAACATATCTATCCATAAAATCTATCATCATCATGATATCAATAGAGAACCTGCATATCCATTAATGCTACAATCATATCAATAAAGAACGTGCATATCCATAAATGCTATCATCATCATAGTATCAATAAAGACATACATAACCATCACATCCACTAATAATAGAGTCATGTGTCTGGATCCTCAACCTGAGGTCCTCAAAGAATAGAGTGCAGGTCTTAGGGCTAAATAATGTTTAAAATTCATATCATTGTCAGTCAACTAGAGTAGGTCACTACAGTATCAAGCAAATCCTTGGTCTGCAGCATGGAAAGGAATATGACAATGTCAAATCTATGAGATATGGCCATCTTATGATTATGAAAGATTAGGATCATGATGGTTCACACATAAAAGGATTTCTTATCAACTTCATACACTCTTTTTGGCCATCTCTACTCAAGATTCCTTCATTTCTTGTTGAATTCATTACTCTTATTTTCAAGGAAACCCATAAAAATGGATGGGTATTGTCTTTCTATACCATGCATGAGTATGAATCATGGAAAGAATATATGGGTGGATCAGCATCAAGATGGACCATAAAGTACTATGAAGGTCTCATTACAACTACTTCTAAAGAGGGGAAAGAATATTTTAAAAATTTGGAAAAACATAAAAAAGACTTCATGTGGATAAATGAGGAAGATGGAGATGAAATTGAATTGGCCATCAACAAGAAGAAAATAGAGACCAGAAAGAACTGGCTAAGAAATTTTGAGCCGAGAACATATTTGGACCAGACTGACACGCTTATCAAGTACATCGATTTTGTAAACAAGGAACTAATCCTATTTTCCATGGCTGATTTGCAAAGATCCATACCATCCATTGTTGATGGCTTGAAACTAGGGCAAAGGAAAATATTATTTTTTTCTTTCAAGAGAAATTTTGTTATGCAAGCAAAGGTTGCTCAATTCTCAGGTTATGTCTCATAGCATTCTGCTTACCATCACGGTGAGCAGAGTCTTACTAGCACAATTATTGGAATGGCACAAGATTTTGTTGGAAGTAACAACATTAACCTCCTCGCTCCACTTGGAAAATTTGGTACCGAACCCAGGGTGGAAGATATCATGCAAGCGCTCGATATGTTTTCACATGCATGTAACCAATAACACACTTCTTTTTCCCAAAATATGATGATGTACTCTTGGACTACTTGAATTAAGATGTCCAAAAAATTGAGCCAACATGGTATGTGCCAATTATTTCAATGGTCCTTGTAAATGGAAGTGAAGGAATTGGAACTGGTTGGAGTTCCTTTGTACCTAACTACAACCCAAGGGAATGCAATAAGATGGATACGATACAATGGTGGTTATATCACCATAATTAGAACAAGTAAGCAGTTGGAACCTATGACTCCAACTACATAGTGCTCATACAGAGTGTAAAGTGTGCTAATACTACATATTCAACAAGCAATGGAAGCTCAAATTATTAGGGAGAATACTAACATCACAATAGTAACTAGTATCACTATTACTGCTTGTATGTATAAGCTTCTATCACATCCGTAGGAGTTACCAACCCAACTTAACTAGTACAATATGGACATTCTTATATTCACAATACATAGCAATTACTCTAAGATATCATGTTTAAAGATTATAACAGGCTAAGAAATCACGTTATTCTCGTAGTTATGGTTACAAATATAATATAAATCATAATCAAGCCTTGATAAGCATATCATGTTACATATTTATCACGTTGGTTATGTCATTACCTATCACCATTTCATGAGTACTAGTAAGAGGAACATGATTAAAACAAGTAGAGTTCAAGCCTGATGTTGAATACGAACTAATACCACATCTTCATCATATCAAATATTAGGGAGATACAATATCCATGTACAGAAAATATACATAGATAAGAACCATGTATTCATTAGAGTGATTCCAGGTGATCAAGTAACATAGTATGCCCATGATATATGTAAAGCTTACATACGATATTGCTTGTATTTCACCTATTGCTTAAGCTTAGAGCTTGAATACCATCTATATTATGGATAATGCTTGGATATGTATAAAAATTATAGTAAGCTTAGATGTAGCTATAAAAGGGTGTATATTACTAAACCATAAACTGCTTAGTAATCATAATAAGGAGAGTAATACTCATAGCTTAAAGTGATACACATAGTGCGTGTATTAGTTGCAACTACTTTGTTCTATCAAATTGATAAACATGTTATATATTAATAGTAATGGTTATAGCACTATGTAACATGAACATGATGAAACCTGATTCCATATATAGTATGGCTTAGTTTAGATAGAGCATGTAGAATGATAACCAAGCTATTGTATGTATTCGGATTAGTTATGCTTACTCAATCATACATAACACATGCAATATCACTAGTACAAACTAGGTGTGTTAGCTCTTTTATCACCCCGAGATATAAAATATGTTCGAATTCCATTTATTTATCATTAGTATTAGGATATGAATCACATAATAGTCTGATTTCAATTACTAATCTTAGACTGATCTATGTAATAACTTGAATATGGTTAAGATATAGCTTAGATAGTGTTGAATAGGGAAACATATACTGCTATAGAGATCAACTTCACATGGTCATGATACATGTAGAGAGATTTCACTATGGCTTGTGTAATGGTTCAGTCAAATCAATTCTATGCTTAACCAAGCATACAAGATTAGCTATTATATAAACATTAGCTATCAAACTATGTTTCTGTTGGTGTCCCGTGTTTTGCTAGTTTGGAAAATCAAAAGACAAGGCAACATCAGAACCAATATTTAGAGTTACAGGATCTAGTACTCCTGTTCTCAGAGAGGGATCTCTCAAAAGTTTTTTTGCAAAGGTTTATCTTGTGTGCTTTGAGTATTGGTTTTAGACTAGTTATTAAGTGCAGTTGTTTATTTGTTTGTTTGTTTGGTTGGAATGAGACAAAAGAACACGAAAGGCCTAGGAAAGATATATAGGACAGAGACATATCTGGTTCATTGGGCAATGGAGTCAAGAAAGGGTCATAAAAAAATCATCAATGGATATGGGATATCAAAGGGAAAATCTAACTTGGCCACAAGATCCTTTTGTTTTTGGAATGAGATGAACATTAATGATTTGGAAAGAGAAGTTTAATTCTCAACAAAGGGAATTTGAAATCACAATTTTGAACAATAAAGAGCTCTTTGATAGACAGGGCTAACCATAAAATGTACAAATCACACCTTTAAGAAAATAATTACTTCAAAACAACTTTTAAAATGAAATCTAAGATTCGGGGAACACCCTATTTCCTCAAAGATTTTATTTCAAATGACTTAGCAAACATAAAATATTCACTGATAATTGCAGTCATAGAAGAGGGAACACCTAAAAACATCTATGATCATAAGTATAACGACCTTTAAGCCAACTGTTTAAGTGAGGACAAAGGGCAAGATCAAAACAGACCTCTTTGATTCACTGTAAGCAAAGAAATTCAAAGGGAAACTTCAATAACAGTTTTTGAGTGGCAGCAGACAAGCAGGGCAAACCATAATCATGCTGAAACCAATTGTTCAAACTATTAAGGAAATAAACAAGCATGAAGACTAAAGAGAAAGATTAAAGCCTCTAAAATACTTCAGCAGCAGAAAACATTAAACAGTGAAGGGTGAACAGGTCTAATGTGCTTCCAAGAGTCATTTCTTAGCCTAACACTTTCAGCCTACTGTAGTAAGAAATTATGAAACATAATGAAAACAAAGGAAAACATAAAACAGTTCAGAATACTTCACCAACAGCCAAGCTCATGGATCCAATGATAGAGCCTTCTTAGGAACAAGCATGCAACAACATCATCAAGGTTTCCAAGACTCCAGTTTCTTCTTCAACTTCAATGGACTATGTATTTATTTCAGAGAGTTTCAGTATTACAACTTGTGATCAAACAACAACCAATCAACCAACAATTTCTCATCTTCTACTGAAGTATTTATAGAAGAATGAGGAGGTGAGATCTGATAAAATATCTCTCAGGACAATTAATACAGATTCAAGACTTCTCGGCCTTTGAGGGGCTCGATGGAAAAGTTTACAGGTGTATTATTGTATTAACTGCTTTACAATTATGAATTAAACTCGGTGGGAGCCTTTGTTTGACTTTGAGGCTCTGCGTAATGTTTGGAGTAACTCTGTAGATATTTCTGCATTTATTTCCTTGCAGAAGTAACTCCCTGGCTGCGCTGGAGGTGAATATCTTCATTTGATCAATAACTTCGGCCTCTGTGTTGAATGCTTTGAGGCACAGGTGGCACTTATGGTAGCTGAGGAATCAATTTGCCTCAAATGTGGCTGTGGAGGCCTTTCTGCCTGTTAAACACTTATGATTTTATTTAATTGTGTTTTAACTCTGGGAATTAGGCTTTTGATAATCATTCTTAGCCGTAATTCCCAAAAATGTCTTCAATCCTCTGTTATGCTCTGTTTTTCAATACTGATACTATGTTAACTGTGTTTTTAGCAAAACAGTGTCTTGTCGATGTGTAGGGCCGCGCTGGGCTTTTTAAAAGGCATCAATGCCCATGAAACATTGATAAAACATCGAATCCAAACCTTGTGAATGGTTTCCATTGATAAACCAAAGGCACGGGAAACGTCTTTCCCGACCTTCGGACTTTCTTTCGAATAAATGGAAAAACCATTAATCCCTGCAAAATACACAAAATATTAGAAAAATCCTGCGTTTTTTAGGTTTAACTGCTTCAAAAGGCGAGGAAGGAGCATAGCCATTGGATGAAAGCATCCAATGGTGGAGATTCATTAAGAAGAGGTTAAAGAGGAGCAGAGAAATGAATAAGCCGAAGTGATTTTGGACCGTCCGATCTGGACACGTGGACGGTCCAGATCTAATCATAGGATCGCAATCGGGGGAGGCAACATATTGCAGCGATTAAAACATGCGATGTGATGAAGCGCAGGCTGTCGATCTAAGGATGAGATCAATGGTGTAGAATGAATCGGGGGACTGGCCGATCGGGGGAAGAAACAAATGCAATGCGATTGAAACTGCATCGCGATTGAGCGATGGCTGTCGATCTGAGGATCAGATCGACGGTGGGAAACGAATCAGAAGAATGTCGATCGACGGGAGAAAAAGAGTGTGTGTGATGGAAAACCCCGATGTGATCAGGCGCTGGCCATTTGATCGGCTTTCGATCAACGGCAGAGGTTTCTTTTAGAATGAAGCGGCAAAAACCTTTATGATATATGAAAAACCCAAAGTTTTAATAAAAACAAAGGTTTTTAATGGATCGGGGGGCGAAAAGAATATATATAAGACCCAATCGCATCGGAATTTTTGATGCGGGTCTTTTTGATCAACCCATTGAACTTTCTCCGATTGTGATTGCGCGATCGGTCTTTCAATCTGCCCATTGAAATATTTAACACGTGATTCTGACTTTTAGACCAAAAGTTAGGATAAATGGGTTTTTGTATTTTACAAAGGAAAAATGGATCGGGATGGTTTATTCAATGGTTTTAAGCGTGGAAGGCGGGCCCACAAGATATATATATATATAAAAGAAAAATGATGTGATCGGGGTTCTTTATAAAACAAAGCTTAATCGCAATCGGAACTTTTTGGAACATGGCAGAGACTTGCGCTTTTGACAATTTCCGATGCGATAAGCACCGAACAGGATTAGTGCTTGGTTCCAACGTGTGGGCATGTGGGGGGAAGTGGTTAGGAATTAGCCCAAGGGGGCTTAGGTCCATAGTAAATAAAACTTGTTTTTTATGAATTTTTCAGAGTTTTTCAATGGAATTTGATGGTTCCAGTAAGGTTAAAAAGTGAGTTTTTAACCTTGTAAAGATGATTTTCATGAATGGAAGAAGGGAAATCATGAGAAATAGAGGAATTTTATGGAGAAAAAGGGGAGCAAATGAAGGTTAGTTATGAGTGGGAGAAGGGGGAAAATGATGGGTTTTCAGCAGTTTCTTCTCATGAATTCAACAAAATTTCTAAGTATAAAATGGGAAAAGAAATGAAGATTTTGGACAGAGGCAGGAGGCCTTCAAAAATTCTTCAAGAGCCAACACTTTTTAGAAATAAAATTTGTTCCTTGAAGGCTCGAAAATTTTTAGCCACCTTTTGCTATATCTAATTTTATAGGTGGCTAACAGTTTCTACTTAAGATTTAGATACACATGTTGGCATACATACAGTAAGGCTATGTACTTATTACTATGATTCTGGTCAATGTTAATAAGGTATGAAATTAATAGGGAAACATAGATCATTACGTCATAACAAGGAGCCTAGCTTGAATATGGAGATCTTGGTATTTGTAATCTAAGACTTGTATTAAGGATATCATGTTTATACGAATATGTGTTATTTTATTACATGTAGTTACATCAATAAAGCTTGGTCACTGATTCAATGGACTTGATTCATTAGTATTAATAACATAGTGAAATCAATAAGCTTATGGATTCAATAGAGCTTACTACTAGCTTAACTAAGGTGATATAGTGATAGTTACTAAATTTAAGATGGGTATCATAGGTACGATATGGTCTCTTATACCAATATGATTTTAGTTCCATATAACTGTTATCATTGTAACTAATACATGGTAATCATAGAAGAGAGATAAGGGTGAATACATTACTTAGATTAAGCTAATCCAACTCAATTCACTAATCAAAGCTGGAATGTAATATCCCTTTTTCAGGATTGCTCATAAATCAAGCCTCAAAAACGCATTTCCAGCAAAAAATGCAATAAAATAGTAAAATGGACTCTTGGATCCCATATATTAGTCAATATAAATTATAAATCCAATAATAGAGCTGAAACAAAGCAAACTAGGTGGGTTAAACAAATCTCCCACACCTAGGATTGCTAAAAAGTGTTAAAACCCCAAGACTGCAAAATGTCAGAGCAGCTGCTCAAGGGACTGCGCAGTCTAAGAGAGGGTTTACACATAAAATTATAGGAGAAAAATATATCTACTCATGAATTGATAAATAATACTGAAGAACAGAGATCTAAGCTCCTTATACAAAATACAAAAGAAACCGACAAAGGTTTCTTATTAAACACTTTGCATACAAAATGGGAAATTTAGTAATTCACTGAATAACCACTGCAAAACTGAAGTAAATGAGTGTAGAAGGCTGAAATATGTCTGATCTGATGTGGAACCCTCAAGGGCTTCCTCCCATGAAAGGATGAACCTCTCAATCACAAGGAAACACTGCAACGGAGCCACCAAACCATGCAATGAACACTGCCTCCAAAATAACACACTCCCTAGAAGAAAAAATGTTGGGAGGGTATGAGAAATGTGTGGTATGATACCACAGATCTGAAATAAGTCCTGGAGCTCTCCAAACATATCTCTCAAGTGAAGGAAAGCTTCCTCCAAATAGAAACTAGCTTAGAAGCCGGGATTCCAATCCCTTCCACTGCTGCACCTAACAACACTACACAATCTCCGGCAAAGTTGTGATGATGAAGATGGATGAAGCTTGGAATGAAAACATGATGTGGAAATATGAATGCAAAATCTCCCAATGAGCTCCTCAAAGGAAAGAGGTGGGATTCCTGCCCGGGAACACCCAGTGCTAAACAACACTCCAGCTTTGCTAAGCAGCAAAACAACAACAATTCTTGGCAGGAAAGAATAATAATCTACAACATGATCCATAATGCTGCCATCCACTTCCTTATATAAGACATTATTTTTCTTACCCTTGGCCCCACTCAATTAGGTTACTTCTAACCCAAGTTACATCTCCCTCCAAAATTGCGTTATTCATCCTTGGATTCCTCCTCCACTAAAACTACTTTGTTGACTTAGTCAAAGCAGCTTCATTTTAACCCTGTCCACACATGGAGGTGTCTTATTGAGCTAGAAAGAGTGTCTCCTTTCACACTTGGAGTGTTTTTGTCCTCTTTAGGAGACTTATGGGCTTTTCTACCCATTTATTCACCGGCTAGAGCTGCTACTAACTCTAATGTTCCATTTAGCTTGGAGGCTAAAATTTTGGAACATTACATGGAAAGAGCGTATTCAATGATATTGAGCTAAAAAAGGAACAAACATATCTTAGTATTGAGCTTACATTACACCTATGACCACATTAGCTATTGGAATACAAGATGATTTATTAGGTAGAATATTGTATGCTATTACTCTATCCTTAACCTGTATGATGAATATGGACATTGTAGTATACACTAGAGTAACACTGAAACATACTTTTTATAAAAGACCAATATGAGAAAATGTATTTTAGGGAAACAATATACTCATATAAAATATATTTCAACACGCATTTCAAGCTTTATTCCAAAAATATAGAACATATGAAAACAACCCCGATCAAATGCCATTATGATGATGAAACCAACCCCGATCAATATCGCATTACTTACGTAATTAATGATAAGGAGATTAATGGCACATGACAAGCTAACAAACTAGAAGATAGGGTTTGGGCTCCATTTCTTGCTATTCATGATAGGGCAGGCATGTAAAGGCTTACTGGGCAGGAGAAAAACCTTATTTAGAGTGACCATAACCTTAATTTTTTGTACCATACCATGAGTTCGTCCCACATGATCTGAGCCTATACTACGATATCGGTCTATTTTATCACTTTATTATGATATATTGATTGGCTAGGATAAATGGACATATCAACATCCCAGAGCACTAGACATTACACCATTGGCTTGGAACCTTGGTACAAGGGTTTTAAGGGTACAACTGAACAAATAGTTGTAAATGATAATTGTGTGTCTTACACGCTTAGTGGCATCATAGAGGAAATTAATGAGACAACATTAAGAATTACATAGTTGCATGTTCGCAAGTGGACTCGGGATTACAAGGAATTTCTGGAAGCATTGATGATTGGGAACAATAAGATTAAAGAGCCATTCATAAATATGAGACCCCTGAGAAATTTCTGGAGGCATTCTATCATATCTGTCTTGAATTCTATGAAAATAGAAATAAAGTCCAATTCGACAACCTTCATCTTGATTTCCTGAAATTGGACAATAAAGTTAGATTCATCCTGGGAGTTATAAATGGAGAAATCATAGTGAACAACAGGAAATGTGAAGAGTTTTTTCTTGAATTGAAGAGCAAAGGTTTCACTCCATTCCCCAAGAAGGGAAAACCTATTGAGGCTGCTATTGATGGGGAAATAGCAGATGATGAAGGGTCTCTTGAAGACCACATTGAGACATTTAAGGGTGTTCGTGCTGTAGATTATGAGTATCTTCTATCCATGGTAATAGGAACATTAAATTTAGAAAAAGTCCAACAATTATGTGTTGAACGAGATAAGCTTGAGGAAGATGTTGAGGAGATTAAAAATGCAACACCCAAGTCTCTATGGTACAAAGACCTGGATGCCTTTACAAAGGATTTCGATGCTCAAGAACTGTAGGAGACCAAGGATGATGAATATGCATTGAGAAACATGGGAAAGGATGCTTCCATAATCTTCATACAAGTAGGAAAAAACCAGAGAAAAAATATCAAAAAAGTTGTAACTGTTGAAAAAACAGATTCTCAATCAACCACCAACAATCAGGCATCGACTACCTCTATTACTACAAATAATGCACATAATGAAATTAATAAACCTAAGTGTGGAGGCGGCAAGAAAGGGGTTGTGAAAAAGAAAATGGAAGTGGAAAGCGATGAGGATGATGAATTAGATACCAACTTGCAGGATCGATTGAAAGCCTACAACCATGGATTATCAGCAGATCAATCAATTTTTGAGGATCAGGGAAGCAAGCAAAATTCACCAACTGAATATTTTAAACCAAAGTAGAAAGAGACCACTAGACAGAAAAAAAAGGTTTCAGATTTCAATGTTCATTGTTCAGGGTTCAACTTTCAGTGTTCAACATTCACCATTTAGCGTTTATCATTCAGTGTTCAGGGCGAGTCGAGTTCCGCAGGGCGTCGGGCATTTCAGCAGGGTCGATTCGGGTTCAAATTGAGTCTGTGTTCGGAACAGTGATTCGAAGGGTACAGGTGGGAATAGGGAGGTTGGGTGAAGGGTGAAACTTTTTTAGGCGGCAATTGGAATTAAAATTAAAAATTAAATGTAAATAATAATAACAAAAAAAATGTAAATAATAATATTTAAAAATAATAATTATATAAAGTATTAAATTAAAAATTGAATATAAATAAATAAGATATTAAGGTGTGTGTAAATGATTTAATATGTAAAATTTAAAAATTTCCACACACATGACCCGACTCGACCTGAACCTGACTCGAACTCGTTTCCTTAGGCATCCTCACACGACATGACCCGACCTGCCCGAACTAAGGCACAAGGGAGAAAACAGAAAATAGGTCACACAAACGTGCACATAATTAAGGGACATGGGTGGTCACAACTTAGCATTTTTTATACGGCCTCTCTCACACGACCTGACCCGCCCCGACCCGAATTCGTTTCCTTGGGCGCCCTCACACAAAACGACCCGACCCGCCCAAAAGAAGGCACAAATGAGCACCAAATGGAAAACAAGTCGCACGAACATGCACAAAGCACATAGGCAGTCACAACTTAGCATTTCTTATATGGCCACTGTTATCACCAAATTGAGTCCTCTTGGGCTGCTTCAATGGTCAATTTGGAGTAACTGTTTCAAACCAGATTTTGACTGAAGCTTAGCCTCTTCAGTATGAGAGGGCTCTCTCAAAGGTTTAATGATATTTGATAAAGATAGATTTAGATGGCTAAATATGCTTGGAAAAACAACTTGTTTGTGATAAGTGTAGGTTGAAATAATATCAGTATGCAAAAATTGGGCTTATGGAGTCAACAAAGCAATAATTTAGTAGATAGTTCACTTGACATGGAAGCTGAGCCAGGTAAGAGTTTTTAACAGAAGTTCACACACATGAAACAGGAAATAACACAGTCAATTCATCTATAAAGGAAGTCAGAGAATTACATGAATGAATTCTGAGTATTAAAGATGAAAAACACTAAAAATGGTACACATAAAAGATATAGATAAGATATGCACTAAAAACTCAATCAAAATCTCAGGTTGATCAAGAAACAAGTCTCTGTATTACTGAAAACAGTCAATTACATAAAGCTGCAGTTTTGCCAAAAAGTCTCCAACCCTTGACAAATTCGACTCTCTGCCCTTTAATAGACTTGTTACATGATGAGATGATCTGCCTCCTGGCTAGATTCATCGAATTTTTGCTTAATGACACCTTGCATAACCATAAAACATCTATTTAATGAGAAAATGACAGCTATCCTACTTGACAGTCCTTTTCCTAATAGGACTCAAACTGTTCATTATTACATTAACAACATTATCTCCTTAAAACAATTACATTTTGAAAAATATGGTTTCAAATATTTGAATATGGTGTGATGGGACTCATCACTACATGAAATTCTAATTGATCTCCTCTAAAACTGGAAATAAACCCTGTGTTTTAGGAAAATTGGTCTTCATCTTCAACGAATGGTTTAGCTGGTAGTTTGTCTTCATTTCATGGTATTTAAGTCTTGAATAACTACTGTCATAGTCCTTTAACACTTTGATAGTATCTATTTCTTCAAAAATGCCCAAAAATTTTCTTATAAAGCTCCAAAACAGTACGCTACGAAAGTAAGACAGTTTCGTAGCGTACTTTTGTAGTGCGCAAAAATGCCTTTTTCCATCATCATTTCTAATTATTTATTTTTGCAAGATGTTCATTGTGAATTAATGCATATTCCATACCATTTTCATCCCTTGGGAGCTCCAAAAACTGATACAAAATGCAAAAAGGAAAGCTACAATAGTTTCGTAGCGTTTTGTTGTTCTTCAAGCCCAGGCACGCTACGAAACTGCTGAAAACTATGGTTTTTCCAGATTTTTTCCTTGTTTCAAAAAGGAACCTTAAAGTTGTAAAAAATTGATTTTAAACATTCCATTGACCTTTAAAAACATAAACCAACTCAGCCTAAGAGTCTTGAGGTGTTTCTTCTTAAAAAAAAACATCCTTTTCACCTTTAGCAAGTTTTTTCATTACTAAAATGACTTTGTTTTTTCTCAAAACATAGGGTTCAGAGATGAGATCTTTTCTCCCTATCCTTGATATATATTGAAAAAATAAATGAATTTTTTGTAGGTAAATATGTCTTGAAGAAAATCCTCTCCTAGTGTTTTGAAACACATCTCCATCTGTCGAGAATTTGCATTCTAAAAACATGTATAAAACAGGAAAATTTTTCATTCTAAAAATAGGGCAGAAAGACATCCCTGTATCTCCCAATTTGTAGCACCTTTGAGAAAAGTGAAAGAATTATTTGATATGTTCTTGAAAATAACCTCTCTCACTTTCTTAAAAAAATTCTCTGTTTTCCTAGAAACCGCCCTTGAAGTTGACTTCTCAAAGTCAGAAAACATAGAAATGCTTCATATTCACTATGAAACTTTCAGCAGTTTCGTAGCATTTTCTGCCTATTTTACACTGAATTCGCTACGAAAGGAGGGATTCTTGGCTAAAATTACCTTTTCGAAGTTAAATTCTTGGGAAATGAAAACTAACAGCAAATTATGACTAATGAGACATGATGTGACCTATATGGAGGTGCTTTTAAGATGAAATGAGGGTGGTCTTGAAACTTAGGAGTGAACTTACCCTTTTGAGGAGTGAATTGTATGACCATGTCAAGTAATGACTCACAAAATTATGCATAGAGTTACTTACCCTTTAGATGCATAGATTTGTGTGATAGATGTTATATAGGGCCCCATAGGCCAATATTATTATAACATGGAAATGATAGAGGGACAAGACCGATGGGGGATGGGGAGGTTAGTGATGTGGCAATGCCACACATGCTTGACTATGGACTTGTGGAAAAGGTTTGATGATGCGAATCTTCCACAAGGGGATGGACGGATTCCACATGGGAATCATGTGTGGTCCACACAGGGTCCAGCCTATCTTCAAACTGACAGCCAACCAAAGAATGAGAAATTTGGACACAAATATCATCTATATAATTGCCTACTGGATCAATACAAATATGAGAAATATTTTGTAACCCATTGTGGATCATTTCTGATGAAACTACATGATCTTGTATAAACTCTTCATGTTCCAAACTTTCCAAGTGTCCACTGAACATGTGCTTCTGATCCATAAATACAAGAAAACTCACCCCCTTTGATGACTGCAGCAAGTTGACAAAAAGATCCTGAAACTCGTGAATGACTAATTTATCCTGATGATCAACAAAAAAACAAGAATATTATTCATTACTCTCCTGATATGACTACAAATTTTTGTATTATCTTTGTAATGAGACTCCTGTTGAACAAGATAATGAAGTCGACTGCCGGATCGAAGTTTTATCATCTCTACTTTGAAGCTCACAACTAACTAATGGAGAAGGACTTTGATTACAGATTTCATCCAAAACATCAGCTACTGGATCATGGATAACTTGAGACGATTGTTGCAAATTATCATCCATTGGTTCCAATGAGATCAGATGATTTTCTATAGGCTTGTGATTCTTTATTTGAGAATATTATCAAAATTTCTCTTCAAAAACTGAAATGAGTCAAAACTTAATGGTAAAGAATCATCCTGCATCAATTCATAATATGTTTAAGGCTCTAACATTTCATATGTGATTTGAAACACAATGTAACTTAGTGGTTGGGATTATGGAGCAAAAGAAGCTTGCATATCACAAGTGACCTCCTGAACCAATTGATGAGAGGATGCCCATTTATACTGTTGACAACTCACTTATCTCATTGCTTATAGTTTTCTCTTATTTTCACAAATGAGGAGAAACAAAAGGGTAAGGATTCTTGATCAAGAATTTCATTGTGTTCTTCATGATCAATATCAAAACTGAAAGACTACTGATTTCTAATCTTGTGAAAATTTTCTCTCAGAAATTGAAATGAAGCAAAAATCAAAGGCAAAGAGCTTTCACTTACTTTGAAATTTTATGCATTCTCTTCATTGCTGTCATGATTGATATGTATAGGCTGAGTGCTATATTTGAGCAGTTGTAATTGAACTTCTCCCTCCCAAAAACATGTCAATGATTGCTTTGAAGAGTTAGCCTCAATTTCGACAACATAATCATCATCATACTGATCATACTTGGGTAAATCATAAATATAAGTAATGTCATCAAACATTCACATTAGATCAACATATTTCTTCTCCTCGATTTGATCTACAAATCCATTTTCATGATTTTCCATAAATGAACACATACAACAATCAATTTATGATCTATGGTGACTGGGATTAGGGCTAGAGAGGCCTTGTCTTTGTGAGTGATCTATTCATTTCCAACTCCTTATGTGAGAGAGCACTAGAAGCTCCATCTCAACATGAAGTGTGGATATTGTGAGTGATTCAAATCGAGGCTTGGAAAATTATCTAATTTTTCTATGTTTTGTATACATGGTAATAATGGCATTACCCACAAACACATACCCTCATAACCAATACCTAGTTCTCTAAAAATCAAATGTTTCCAATATTCTCAATTAGAGGTGAAGGATTCTCCTAGGAGATCAATATGTTGGTTTGGGGTGTTATTTTCAGCCTTGGATACTTAGTGGTTAAGGGATTCAAGGGTCAAGGGTTAAGGTCCAAGGGATTTAGGGTCAGAGGATTTACCTGTTAATGACTTAAGATTTAGGGAATTTAGATGTTTAACGGGTTAGAAGTTAAGGTGTTTAAGGGTGAAGGATTTGGGGTTAAGGTTCACAAGTTAAGAGGATAAGGAATTATGGCTTACGAGATTCATGTATTATAGGTTAGGGGTTAGTTTCTTAAGATTTAATGAGTCAAGGGGTTTATGGGTTATGAGTTATGAGTGTAGGGTTAGGTTAAGGTATTATGGATTGGGCGTTAAAGGGATATGGAATTCAATGGTTATGAGTTAAGGGCTTATGGTTTGTGATAATTGAACTCCTAATCCCCTTATCACCACTATTGGGGGTTCTCCTATCAATTGCTCTTGCTACCTAAATCCCTCTAGGTCCCAGAGCCACTATGAAATTAGGTACTAATTAGCCCCCTTCTCATTCTATAATGCTAGGATTATAGATCATAGTAAACCATGCTTGCACCTCTAAATTATACCCATCCATGCTACCCTTGTGTCCCCTTGCCCATTCTTTCACATTCCCCAAGGCACAAATAAAATATTTGGATGTATCTTGGATGACTTGTCACATTCCACTAGCTTCATGCATGAATAGGAATTCCCATCATTTAAGAATTTTTTGGAGGGTTTTCATGGCATAGTCAAGGGTCATATTTACAAAAAAATAGCATTTAAGTATATGTTAGAGGGATTAAGGACTATAGGGTTGTTGACAGAGAAAAAATTCAACCTTGCCAACAAGGGGGAATTAACCCGATCGTAGGTCCCAACTAGACCTGCTCTTGTTTGGAATGGCTAATCCCAATGGGTTTTAAGGAATGTTATAAGGGTTATGGGAATAATGAGTTAGTGGTTAAGGGAATAAGGGTTAGGGGCTTAAGGGTTAGTGGAATAGGGGATTAGGGGTTAGAGGTTTATTGCTTATGGGTTAGGAGAATAATGAGTTATTGGTTAAGGGGTTAGGGATTGGGGGCTTAGGGGTTAGGGAATTTGGGTGAATTTAGGGGTTAGGGGATTTAGACGCATTTAGGGGTTAGGGGTAGAATAATGAGTTTGTGGTTAATGTATTAGGGATTGGGGGCTTAGGGGTTAGAGGAGTTAGGTGTAGTTAGGGGTTAGGTGAATAATGAGTTAGTGGTTAAGGGATTAGGGATTAGGGATTGGGGGGTTAAATGGGTTAGGGGTTGGGAATTAGGGTTTAAGGGGTTAGAGGTTTAGGGTTTAGGGGGTTAAATGGGTTAGGGGGTTAGGGGATTTAGCAGTTAAGGATTTTAGGGGTTAGAGTTTATGGGGTTAAATGGGTTAAGGTTTTATGGGTTTATGGGGTTAAATGGGTTAGGGGTAAAGAATTATGGTTTAAGGGATTAGAGGTTAAGGGTTTAGAGGTTTAGAGGTTAAATGGGTTAAATCTCTGACAGCTGGCAGCTCCAAAACATGAGTGAGACTCAGTAGGTAAGGGTTGCGCAACACCTGCACAACACACTTTTTTTTGGGTATATCTCCCAAACTGTAACATATTTTTGAAAACTGAAGGAGGTTATTTTATATGATAGTGTTAGGAAAAATACCTCTCTCCATTTCTCCAAATCCTTCCCCATATTCTCACAAAATTAATTTCAAAACCATGTCTCAAAACAAGAAATTTACAAACAACAAAAAATGAGTTTTAAAGATGCATTAATAATGCCTGATCTGTTACACCTGTGTGAAAACTAGAAGAGGTTTTTGTACTAATTTTCCCTGTCTTAAAGAAAAACCTCTCTTAGTTTTCCATAATTGGCCTTTATGACATTGAATCTTCAACTTGCGTGCATGTATATGAAAATTAACTAGATGTAGAGCAACATCTTCTCTCTTTCCATCTCTAAATATTGGGAGGTAAGTTGACCAATCAACAGTAGGCATGGGATTCAGAAAATTAGGAATACGAGATATGTACATATGTAATATCCCAAAATTGGTAGTGCATCAATAGAAGACATAAAGCTAGAAATATGCAGAAATATCAATAGATCAATACATGAGAAAAATATACAGCATTTCCATTATGATTATTAGCAGAAAATGAGTACAAGATCTTGAGGAAAAGATCACTCAAGATGGGGCAAACAAGCCTCCCATGAGACAATACATCAAAATGTAAAATACTGCTAATACATGAAATGTTGGAATGTTATAACTACATTTTCTAGGAGAGTAGCAAAGAAATTAGGAAATGGAAATATATATATATATATATATATATATATATATATATATATATATATATATATATATATATATATATATATATATATATATATATATTTGTTGATAAAATGCTCCAAATATGTCGGGAATAGAGATCTAAGCTCCAAAACAGATTTCCAGGACAACCCAGAAAAGGTTTTTGGAAATACCCAAAATACAATAATAGCAGATATAGTCCTAGGACTGAATAATCACTGCAACTGAAATACTAATAGGAGGTGGCTAATATGATATAATGGATGGTTGATCCTCCTCCAATATATCTCCCAAACGCAGGGTTGATCCCCTCACATGAAACCCAAACACTCCAACTAGGGCAATAAACCCACTGTTGCAGCTGCTCTCTAAAATAACGCATTTTTTGAGGGAAAATGCATTGTAGCTGATGGTAGCTACTTATCCTAATGCTAAATAATGAAATGAAGTGCTAAGAACTTCCTCAAAATTTTCCCGGATGAAAGTCTGCTCCCTCCGCTGGAAAACTAGCTCAAAAATTTTCCCTAACAATCCTCTACTACTTCTACCCTGTAACACAACACAACTCTGAATAGAAACTGCATTGTAGCTAAAGACTAAAGCTTGACCTGATGTTGGAATGTGCATATGCAACTCACAATAATCTCTCCTGGGTAGGCACTCAAATTCCCCCGAAGATGAGTGTGTGATTCCCGCTCGGGAGCACCCTTGTGCTAAACAGAACAATAGACTCCGCTAAACATCTGAAGAGTGAAAACAGTCATATAGATCACCAAATCAATAATCAACAACATCAACATCTATGGCTGAATTCCCCTTCCTTTTATGCATTGTGAGCCTTCTCACCTTGGGTCCCACTCATTAAAGCCACTACTCTCATGGAGACTTCCTCCCATTAACACTACGTTGTCTCTCATTTATGATCCACTATATCCATAACAGAGTTGTTGATTTGGTTAACATTGACCTTATCCACATGCTTTAGCCCCTGTTCACACATGAGGGTGCTTTATCCAGCTATTAAGATGATCCCTTTTCACATTGAGAGGGATTTTATTCTTACTAAATAGATTTATGGGTCTCCCTACCCACTTATTCATCTATCAAAATTACAAAAGAAAAAATTAATATTCTAATTAGCTGCAAGCTAATTTTGGAATATTACAGTCCTCCCCTCCCAAATGTTTCTTGTCCTCAAGCAACTGCAAGGATATAACTGAAGAGCCTCCTCTCCTCCTCCTGTAGCATCCTCATGTGATAAGCTTCTCCATTTTCACATTGAGAGGGATTTTATTCCTACTAAAAAGATTTATGGGTCTCCCTACCCACTTATTCATCTATCAAAATGACAAAAGAAAATTTTAATATTCCAATTAGCTGCAAGATAATTTTGGAATATTACAGTCCTCCCCTCCCAAATGTTGTTTGTCCTCAAGAAACTGCAAGGATAGAACTGAAGAGCCTCCTCTCCTCCTATTGTAGCATTCTCATATGATAAGCTTCTCCACTGAACAAGATGCTATCTCATCAATATGTACCCAAGTTGCTCCTCCCAAGTGTATAAGTAAGCCTTTGGTGATAATCCAAATGGCTCTCATCATGAAAAAGTGGGATATACATGGAGGAAACTATATGCTGTCAAGAGGCGTTCTTGAGGCATGGAATCTGAAGAATGTGGGGAACCTTCATTACCATGTGAAGCTCCCATCCCTAATCTATCATCCACACAAAATGAATCACCCTCCAAAATGGTAATTCATAGAAAAACCCTTCCACCTTTGGCTCCTGCAATGCAGGTGGGCTGCATAGCTGAACATGATAGACCAAATTGTCTACCCCACATTGTCTCTCTCTCCAATTATGATAAGTGTAGAGCTGCTGCTAATCTTGGGCTGCAATAATGTTGCCTTCAAGAGGAAAAAAGGCAACTGGATCTTCAAATACCCCCTCTCTAGTTTCATGAATATTGCTTGCCCAAACAATCCCATATAAAATGAATAGGAAATAATCACAATATGTAATCCAAATGAGAAAGATATTGAAGGTTATGTGTAATTCTGGATGGTGCCAACAGTTTCCCAAGTGGACACAGCGCAATTTTGCTAACTGTTGTTTCAGAACATAATGTGGCAAGTTGTCTCCCAACCATTTGCTAGTTGTGCATGTTTTCTCATCTACTAGAAAGTAGTAAATGGCATTATATATCAGCTGATCATACCAAGAGTTTAAAAACACTTGCCCAAAGCCATACAATAAAGGGCTATCTCCATCACTAATGTTGGTCTTAGATAGACCATGAAGCCCAAATCGAATCTTGCCCTCTTGTGGAGTAATGCACTGTACATAAATGGTAAGAGAATGCAAATACTTTGTTAGATGATCAATAAGTTCAAACATAAAACTCTTACCATGTAATCTGATTGAGGTCCATGGGTGGTCTCTCCATAGTGGTATGATATATCTCCGTGAGGCCTTGGCGAATGGAAAGGAATGAACCAAGTGCTGCATGTAAGGCCTTCTTCTTATGCTTGGAGATCCAAGTCAAGAAGATCATATCATGGTAATAGATGTCCCCATCCACCACTCCATAACTCTCATATCCCACTTTCCCATAAAGTGCATCATATGTGAAGTGATGCTGGGAACACTCCATCAACAAATCCAAATTCCCAAGTGACAATGTTGTTGGCCTTTGTGATAAGGCTCCTATCATCTCATAGAACCATTCTTTTACATGCCAAATGCCAAAGTCATCTGCCATCATGCTCCTATATGTGGGAGATTGCTTCCTATGTGGAAGTACCTCCTAATCCTCCAAAGTTAAGGAATAGCCCCTTTGCACCATGATTATGCCATCCTCTACTCCTAAAACATCATGCAAGGTATGGGATAAAATCAGCCCATACTCTCCCAAGAGTAACCAAAGCAACAATAAATCTTGCTGCCTCCTCACACCATCATCATACAGACCATGGAGTAAAAATATGATGATTGACATGAAAAATATCACATCACCCCAATACACCTAAACTCCTTGCTGCCACATGACGCAAGTGTCATGCCATGTCCCAACCATTAACACACCCTTTGAAATAGGATATGTTACATGATGGCCAAACTCTTTCAAGAGTAGCCAGTGCAGCCATGCCTCCTGTTGCTCTGTGTCATAGATCTGAAAGTGGCTCACCAACCCCTTGCTCACCATCCACACCCATTCATCCAAATGTGGGTGTCTCCCATTGGCTCCCCGTGATTTGCAAGATTGGAAAGAAAAAACTCTGCAGGGAACCACATCAAACCACTTTGGAGTCCATGGACCTAGCCTTCCTGGACTCAGAGAGGGCTCTCTCTATATAAGTGTTTATAAATGATATGTCTTTATGCTTCTACTTTGATGTTAGGGTAGTTATGAAGTTCTGAGGACTTTTTCATTTTGATTGATTGGATTGGTTAATAGATAGAATAATGGTGTGATTATTTGATGAATTGTTTCAGTAGAATAGATAGAACCTTGAGAAACATTAATACATTGGGTTATGGAGTCATAAAAGGATTTAATTGATCATCAACTCTGCAAGGGTTTTCATAGGGCAAGCTAACTATATCAAGTGGATCTCTTAGATTAAATGGAATATCAAATGATAGTAAGTTGTGAAAACAGTAAAACTAAAGGGAAATTAAGAATCCTTTAACTCTACTTGAACAAGAAAAGCCTTTGAGGTAGTTTTTTGAGACAAACCAAAGGACAGGGCGTACCATAGATTTCTTTGGCCAGACTTTGATAAGTAAACCTTTAAGACAACAATCCAGAAATCCTAGGATTACTTTCAGACAAAGAAAACATTTAAGATAACAGTGAGTGCAACTAAAGAGCAAGATAGACCTGTCTTCTTTAACCAAACACTCTAAAGACCTTCAAAGCAACAGTTCAAGACAAACCAAAGGATAGGGCATACCATAGACTTCTTTGGCTGGAATCTACTAAGTAAAATTCAAAGAAAGGCCCTAAAAACAATATTTCAAGCTACACCAAAGGACATGGCATACCATAGACTTCTTTGGCTTGACTTTATTAAATCATTTCTAAGACAACAAGCTAGGTGGAACCAGAGAGCAATTAAGAATTCTCCAATGAGACCTTGTAGAAGAAAACATTGAGATAAAGAATGCAAATAGAAGTAGGGTGCCAAGACAACATATCCTAATCTAAAATTTATGTTCTTTTATCAGAGAAATAATGGACAGAATGGAAAACATTGACAAAGAAGGAAAATTTCATCATTAACATAGCTCAAGCATCCTGTGAATGTGCTTGTATTATTGATGTTCAAAACAGTTACATTACTCCAGTACAATAGATCTTTGCAACTCAAAGCTTCCTCAAATCTAGCCTAGCAATCTTAAACTTACTCGAAAACCAGCAATCAGCCAACTAACCAACCAACCAACACTAAAAATGAAGAATACATGCAGTACTTATCTGCAAAATGAGGAGTTGATTCTAAGCTAGGGTTTCAGATGTGTATTTACTATAGAGTTAATGAGTTTTTGACCTTTGAGACCATGCAAGGTCCAAGGCAAAAATATCTGAGACTAAATCACTGTAATAATAACCCCTAACTTAACAGTTGAGCTAAATTTTGGAAATATTTGACTTTAAGGCTTTCTTAATAACTTTTACAATAACTCCTGAGTGGTTGAGAAATATCTCTGACTATTGTAATAACCATTGATGTCTTTATTAAAAATAAAACATGTTGTAGGTGTCCAGTTGTGCTCCTTTGAAGAAGTAATTGCTTTTGGTTTAGTCATTCGAATCTGCTTTTGTGTTGATCTGTCTTTATTTTATCCTTTAAACTCTGTTTTAGACCTTTAAACTTGATTGATCCTTTACTGTCTTCTTTACTGTCTTTCCTTTTAATTTTTCCTTTATCTCTAATTTGTGACTAACCTTTTCTATTAGTCCTTTAATCCTTTATTTGATCTCTAATCCTTTGATCTTCACTGTTGCATTCCTTTGACTGTCTTCTCCTTTTCACTGTGCCTCTGTTTATAATTTGTTGCGCCGAGGGTGGAATTTTCTGTTTCTTGGAGCGCTTGAATACCTGCCAATGATCATGATTCATTGGTGATTATGTTTGATTTCACGACTCCGGTCCTTTTAATGAAAAAATATCTCTGGATCGTCACCCAAAACTCTTATTCAAACCATTTTGGACCCTTGGAATGCATTTCTTGCATTCCTTTCATGATACCTACACAATAAAAACAAACTATTAGCTTAAAACATGCGTTGAGGGGATTTTTTGCGTTTATTTAGGGTTTTCGGGTTTTCGGAGCATTTGTAGAGGTGGAAATGGTAGATCGGGGCTTTATCGCAGAGCCACAGAGCTCTAGAAATTTTTAATCGGATGGCACTATCGGGATTTGGTGGGAGGAAGAAAAGTGGTTTTCGCGAGCGAGGGAGGTGGTTTTCGCACGGGATGAGGAGTGGTAAATTCTTTCAAGCCGACGAATGCGATTCCAATCGGCAGGTGACGCGTGGCGGAGGGTACGATTGGTGAAACCACCCATTTCACATGGAATTGGGTTGCTAACCCCTACACAGGAATGAGTGCGATATGCTCTGTGGGCTGTCAGATCTCAGGGGAGAGAGATCTACAGCGGTTGGAGGATATGGAGTGATGGGCAAGTCGGATGGTGGGGTCGGGGTTTATTAAATAAGCAGAGGCGCTTATTCTGAGGGTAGGGCCAAGGCTATATGGCTGCGAGGGTTAATTTTTATGTGGGTGGGCTTAATAAAAAAAAGCGAAAGCGTGTTTTTATAATAAGAGGGGGAAGGGTTTTAAATGAGGTTTTTAACAAAGAGCGGGGGATAAAAACATTAAAGCAGAGGGCTTTAACATTTATAAAGGGGCGAGGTAAAACATAAAGGTTGGTTTTTATTTATTAAAATAGAGTTTTAATATAAAATATGGGTCATGAAAGGTTTAAATTATTGATTAAAAATAATGTAAAAAAAGGAGTTTTTTACATTGTTTTAAGGAAATGAGGGAAATTGATGAGGCGAGGGGGTTAATGGGTTTTTTGGAGGTGAAAGTGGGTGCTTTGAGTAAGGGAAAATGGTGATAATTAGAGTTTTAAGCCCAGACATGAGTTTTTTAGAGCATGATGGTGATTTTTGGAAGGCAAACTGAGAGAGAGTGAAAAAGGTTTTATGAAGATAATGAAGGCAGTGAGATTTTTCAAGATAGCTAATAGTCAAGGAATGTTGTCTTCAGCTGATTATAGAAAATCCATAGTCACCTAGTGAAATTGTAGAATACAGGAGGATAATAGTGGGTCCAGCTAGGGAGGGCAGCTCGTTTAGGAGGTGAAGAACCTCAGAGTTCAAATCTCTGGAATTTGTTGATCAGTGCCTTGTTTTCACTTGACAGATTTCTCATTCTTCAATTACTGTTTTGTCGGTGTTCTTTGAAGCTGTGATTTTTAAGATTTGAAAAAAATGCTTGCTTCAACTCAATTCTATCTACCCATCATAATTTCCTAGCATTTTTTCTTCATTAGGGTGCATTTAGATTGGCAAACCCTTGACATCATTTTTGTTTTGAAAGAAAAACTATCTATTTCTACCCTTATATCGTCCAAAGGCTCAAATTAAACTGATGAGCTCTTTTATTCTCTACCTAATCTACTTATCTGTCAAGTTTAAACAGTTTGATAGATTTTCATTCTCTAATCGATCAATAGGAAATTGAAAGCATGACCCAATCAAGATTAAGCAGTTTGATTTGTCATGAGCTGTAACATTTTGGACAAGCTACACACATAATTTATTTTTGCAAAAGGTAAAACTAAACTTGAGGGCTATAAGTTGGAATTTTTCATTCATCCCTCTCTTTTCTCTTTTGTTCAGATTTTGAACTTTGGAACCAATATCTTTTCCTAATCTAATCTACTGATAAGCCAATTTTATATAGTTTGGAAAATCCTCATTATTTTTCTATCTTATCAGCAGAAACCTAAAACTTGTTCAATAATGATTAGGCTATATGATTGAACAAGACTTCCTTTTTCAAAAGTAGTGGCATTTGGACTTGCACACTTTTAAAAACATTCTTTTTTGGTATGGGGCTTTACCTTTTCTTTTATCTGCCCTCTTTTCTTATTTTCTCTATTTTTGTGTGTATTTTTCTGATCTTTTCATTTAAGCAGTGTTATATACAATGAATAAAGCTTTAAACTGAGGTCTTCAAAAAAAATAATGCTTAAGCATCCTTCCATTGATAGGACCTCCAAATAATTCTGTTCCATCCATTTCTTGAAGGAAAAATGCATTGTTACCTCTTGCTGAATGGATGATGTATGGACCTTTCCATAGATTGTAAAATTTTCCATGTTTTCCTTTTTCCTCTCTTCTTGAATCCCACTTCAACACTTTGTCTCCAATGTTGAAATCATTTGCCTTGGTTATTTTGTCAAAAAGCTTCTTTATGTTTTCCTGCACTTGCTGTGTTCTGTTATATACTTCTTCTCTAGTTTGCTGCAACTAGACAGTCTGGTTTATTCTTCTTTGCATATCATTTTCTTCAGACTGTGCTTCTTGGATGAGCTTCATCACTGGTACTCCCAAGCTTGTTGGGAAAATTGCATCTGCTCCATATACTATCTGATAGGGAGACATTCCAATTGATTTTTTATTTGTTAATCTGTCTGCCCATAGTGCATGTACTAGTTTGTTGTGCCATGATTTTTTGTTCTCTTCCATTAACTTTTTAATGATGTTCACCAAAATTTTGTTTGAGGATTATACCAACCCATTACCTTGAGGGTAATAAGCTGTAGAATGGCCCAATGAAATCTGATATTTGTGGAAAAAATCCACCATTTTCTTAGATCTAAAAGCAGCAACATTGTCAATGATGATTTTTCTAGGACAACCAAATCTAGATAAAATGTGGTTTTCAATGAATTTGATGATTACTAAGTCTGTGGCAGTTCTAAAAGGGATGGCCTCTATCCATTTTGTAAAATAATCAGTTGCAATAAGGATCCATTTGTGTTGGGCAGAGGAGGCAGTTTGGATTTCTCCAATAAAATCAAGGCCCCATTGTTGGAAAGGAGATTCAACAGAAATAGGACGTAAAGGTAATGGCAACAGTTTTCTTTTGCCTTCAAATATTTTTCATTTATGGTAGGCAATTACCATTTTATGGATTCCTTGAAAGAGGGTGGGCCAATTGTAACCAGCTCTAAGGATTTTATTGACAGTGGTTTTCCAATAGAGGTGGCCTCCACATTCTCCTTCATGAAACTCATGCTTGATCTTATCTGCATCATCCTCAGGAAAAAATTTAAGCAATATACCACTAGCACTTTTCCAATATAAAATTTTATCTAAAATGCAGAAGTTTACAACCTTTAACTTTAAGAATCTAGCCTTTTTTTTTGGACAAACTAGGAGGAACACTAAGATTAAAAAGGACATATAATATATCAGCATAACAAGATGAATTTAGAAATGATTCTTCAATAGGTGGAGTTTCCAACTCCTCTTGTTCATCTAATGCATTAATCATATTTATGTCCAGTGCTTGAAAGTTTATTTCAGCCATGAGTTTAGCCAGTCCTTGTCTTTTAATCATTTTAGTGGGCCTGACTTCCAGATCATATTCTAATATAACAGCAATCCACTTACATCTTTTGCAATCAGGGTCTTGTGTGAGTATGTCTTTTACCACTGAGTGAGGCACAAATGCAATGATGTGTGAGTCTAAAATATAAACTCTAAAATATTTTAATGCCTTGATTAAGGCAAAATCTTGTTTTTCCATTATGTTGTATTTCAGAGGTGCATCTCTTAATGCCTTGCTGAAAAATGCTATGGGCTTCTCTTGTCCTTTTATGTTTTTCTGCAGTAGGACAACAACAACTGTATGTTCTGAAGCAAAGGAAAATATGAAGAAATATTTGGTAAAATTAGGGTTGATCAGAACTGGTGTTTGGGTAAGTGCTTGTTTTACTAGTTCAAAGGATTTCTTTACTTCTAAGGTCCATTTGACTCCTATTTCTCTTTTCGGCATGTTTGTGATGTTTCTTAGGAGTTCTGCAAGGTTTGGTATGAACCTTTTTAAGAAATTAATCTTTCCCATGAAAGATTGCAGCTCTTTGATATTTCTTGGATGGTTGATTTGCAATATTCCTTCAATCCTTCTTGGGTCAATCTTGATCCCTTTTCTTCATCAGTTTTCGAGTAGACTGTGATGTCATAAAGGTATATCACAATGAAGTAACCTATTTCTTCTGAGAAAGCAATATCCATGGCTTTTTGAAAGGTGGTCTCAGCATTCATTAACCCATAAGGCATTTTAACATACATGAAGGTGCCCCAAGGTGTAGTGAAAGATGTCTTGTGTTGATCATCTGGGTGTACCAGCACCTGATTGTATCTTGAAAAGCCATCTAGCAAAGATATTCTTTTAGAGCCTACTACCCTTTGTAAAATGTGATCCATTTTTGGTAAAGGGCAGTTGTCTTTTAAGGAGACTTTGTTTAAATTTCTGAATTCTATGCATAGTCTAATTTCTCCTATTTTCTTCCTCACTGATACGAGATTTGAAACCCATTCTGAATATCTCAGAGGGACTATTATTCCAGCATCATACATTTTCTTAATTTCTTTCTCAACCAGAGGTAGTTGCACAGGGTTTATTCTGCGCAGTTTATGTTTAAAGGGCTTCTGGTTTTCTTTGAGAGGGATCTTATGCTGGATTATCTCTGTATCATATGACTTTAAATCTTCATAGCTCTAGGCAAACACATCAGTAAACTCTTTTAAAAGCTCAAGATATTTTTATTTTATATGAGTTGGCAGTGTTTTGGACAGTTTTATCATTTTGGGTTCTTATTCATGCCTATATTGCACCCTTCTATTTCAGCTTCAGTGGGTTCCATCTTTGGCTTCCTAGCAACATCATTAAAATCAAACAACTCTTCTAGAGGAACCAGTCCCTTTGGCAAGTTATCATTATTGGACTACAACACTTCAAAGACTTCTTTTTCTGAACTAGTGCACAGTTATGTTTTATGTGGGTGTTCTTTGGTTAACAGATTTACATCAGCATTATCAAGATGTTCTTCTTTGTAAGATTGTTCCTCAGCAGAGCAGTCTTCTTCATAACCTGAGTCTGAATTTGGCACTTCAAACCAATTCTGGACTGCAAGAAATCTTCTATATGTTTATCTCCTTCAAAAACTTACCAATATTTTATGTTATCTGGGACTGCTGGTCTATATTTGACTTGCACTGTGTATTGCTTGTTATAATAAGGTTTTTGACATGTATTGGCTGTAAAAGCTAGACCATTTGCAAGTATGTTCTGATTTCTTGGGACAAAGGTAAGGTCATATTCTTGGAAGGTCTTTAAGAGGTCAAGGTCATCATCCCTATATGCTTTTAATCTAGGATGCTTAGATGTGTATTCTCCCTTAATCTTCCTAATAACTAGCTCTGAATCTCCATGGAAAATTATGCTCTTAGCTCCTAATTTCTTCAGTAATTGCAGGCCTAGGAGGAGTGCCTCATATTCAGCTATGTTATTTGTGCATTGAAAGTTTAGTTTGTATGAGTGACCTTCTCCATGATTGTTCTATGTATTATGCACTCATATACCTGCTCCTGAACCAGTTTTGCCACAAGAACCATCAAAACTCATACTCCAAAGGGGTTCAATTTTAGATTTATCATTATTTTGGTTTTTGGGGCTACCACTATGCTTGTCACTGTTTTGTTCTTTGTGGTCTTCACTATGTTTTTTGTTATATTCTATTTGGGCCACTTGTTTTAACTGTTCTTCCTCCCTTTCTTCTTCTCCTACAATTATTTTCTCATTTTCTGCTACTTGTTCATTGACATTTTCATCATTGTAAAGGATAAATGAATCAAGGTCAGTGTGGATGGAATAAAGAGGGGATTTGTCTGGCTTTTATTGATTGCTAACCATGTATTTCATGTGAGTTCCCCTATATAGTCTTCTTGGTTGACTGAAAACATGGATGGTAGCATAGGTCATGTCCATTTGGAGGGTGCCTTGTAGTTTAGCTCCCCATGATCTTGAAAGGAGCATGCCATATTTAAGAGGAATATCAGCCACTACAATGTCCATTACTAGGCTCTTGGCCGGTATTTGTGCTAGATTAACAAAGATATATTTGATTAGGCCTAGACATTTAACTCTACTGGAATCAAAAGAGTATAAATCTTTGTATGGTCTAGTTATCTCAAGGCATATTCTTTTCATTACTACTTTTGGCATGAGGTTGTGTGAAGCTCCTGAGTCTAACATGAAATTATGGATAATTTTATCATGGATGTTTAAACTGATATAAAATGGAGGAACACCTCCCTCTTGAAATTTACCTTCCACTTCTGGTCCAAATAGAAATTCAGGTTTTTCATCATTTAAATTGACAGAATCAACATTTTCTCCTATGTTTAAAGCTTTCAAAAGTTGGGAGATATATACATCTTGAGTGACTAATCTAGTAAGAGGAATAGATATTTTAATCTTAGCAATTTGATTCTCTATACTGAAAGGTGTCTGATTTTTTAAAATGTTGAAATCAAATTTTTCAGACACTGTCTTCACAACAATTTCAGCTTGCTGGTTTTTATTTGGAATCTCAGTTAAAGCAATTTTGTTAGGGGCACTAACTGTATTTCTAGTGCTTCTTTGGTCACCACTACACTTGCCACTAGGTTGGCTATTTTTGTTTCTATTTTTATCAGAAATTTCAGCCACTATGTTCAGAATTTTTGTTGTCTTTTTAGGAATGTTTTCAAGGCTCTTCCTAACAGAAATTTTAGAGGTCTTTATTTTGAGATCATTTTGGATTTTCTTGATTCTGAGGCAATATTGTATATGATCTTCCATGATGGCATTTTCAAAGCCTTGTTTATAATCTTCATATTCTAGGCTTTCTTCCTCATTTGGTGCAAATATGCCTTGTTCTTCCTCAGTGAGGAAAACAATATCCTCATTATTCACTCCCATTAAATTGATATGGTTTTCCTTTGTTTCTTCAATTATCCCCTCATCTTCATCAGCATATTTTTCCTAGAAAGGAGGCCTAATTTGCTGATCAGGACCTCTTTGTCTTATTTGAGGGGGGTTTCTCCTAATGTTTTGGTTTTGATTCTGATTTTTATTTCTGTTTTGAGGAGTTGTTTGGTTTTATCTAGGGTAATCTCTCTCATTTACATTCATCCTCTCCATCATCCTTTCCATGGTTTTTACTAAGTTATCAATATTTGTATCATATGTGGAGGCTACAACTTCTTCCCTATATGTGACTCTTTTTTCATTCTTCATTCTATCTCTTTTGGCAATCAGATTGGCTTCTACACTTACTGCTCCACTTTGCATGTCTTCTAATGTGAGGGGTTCTCTTTCTCTTAATTGATAAGCCATCTCTGGATAAAAACCATCAGGGAATTTAATTAGAGCTAGACCTTGTGGAGGTTTCATGTGTGTAGGTGGAGCATTGTATACACTATTGAACCTAGTGCAATATTCCCTGACACCCTCCCCAACATCTCTCTTAATGTTTTCATACTCTGATAATATTTGGAGAGGGGTTTTCTTAACTTCCCATTTGTTTAATAATAATTGATGAAAAGCAGGGAGGTCATTTATGCTATTAGGGGTTAATCTTTTAAACCATTTTCTTGCTTCTCCCCTAAGCTTTGAGCAAACATTCTAAGTTTAACAGATTCATCATCTAATTATTGTCTGTCAAAGTAGTCATTCATTTTGTCCACGTGTTTTTGAGCAGTAGTAGAACTACTTGCATCATATAATGGAATCTTGGACTGGTAGTCCTGTGGTAGAACAAATAAAGGCAATGGTAGAACTAGTGGAGCATACCATGTTGCCATGATCGGTGGTTGGGGAAACAATGGAGGGTTAACAAGTGGAGGATTGACAAAAGGAGGTACAGGGTTAAATGGAGGAAGGTGAGCAGTGGGGGATGAGGTTAGTACAACATAATTCTGTTGTAGGGTGGAGGGTTCTAAAACTGTCTGAGTTATCCAATTATGGGATCTAGTCCTAGACAAGCTTTGTTCTAGGGGTGAGTCAGATAGGATATTCTACAAGTCTTTAAGATTTTCAGGTAGGGAACTTGCTTTGTGGATAAATCTGCTAACAGTTGGATTTTTAGATCTAGGAGACTTCTTAAGGATGCTTTTAGGATTGTCAACTATTGCAGGAGGATTTGGGTCAGGATTAGATTTGGTACAAATTCTTCTAAAAGCCAGAAATTTGGACCTAAAAATTAGAAATGTTTAGAGTTTATAACAGTCTTAAGACACAAACCAATCTATAAAAGAGATAATTAATCCACAAAAGTATTCTTGCTTGGGTTTTTTTATGTTTAATGACAGAATGATTTTCTTGGTGGAGTTGGCAAGCTTACTGAAAACCAGTGGAGTCACCAAGTGGAGGAATTTTAGTTGTTTTATGGCTGGTTGTTGTCCACCATCAACAACCAAGTACCATTCTTGGCTAACACTTGATTCATCTAAGTTAAAATGAGGTTATCTGAGTTCTTGTGGTGATATTAAGTTGTGTTATACTCAGTATCCCCAGTATGGTCGCCACTATGTTGGCTCCCCATGATTTGCAAGTTTGGAAAGAACAAACTCTACAGGGAACCACATCAAACCACTTTGGAGTCCATGGACCTAGCCTTCCTAGACTCAGAGAGGGCTCTCTCTATATAAGTGTTTATAAATGATATGCATTTATGCTTCTGCTTTGATTTTAGGCTAGTTATGAAGTTCTGAGGACTTGTTCATTTTGATTGATTGGATTGGTTAATAGATAGACTAATGGTGTGATTATTTGATGAATTGTTTCAGTTGAATAAATAGACCATGAGAAACATTAATCCATTGGGTTATGGAGTCATAAAAGGATTTAATTTTTCATCAACTCTGCAAGGGTTTTCATAGGGCAAGCTAACTATATCAAGTGGATCTCTTAGATTAGATGGAATATGAAATAACAGTAAGTTGTGAAAACAGTAAAACTAAAGGGAAATTAATAATCCTTTAACTCTACTTGAACAAGAAAAGACTTTGAGGTAACTGTTTGAGACAAACCAAAGGACAGGGTGTACCATAGACTTCTTTGGCTAGAATTTAATAAGAAAACCTTTAAGACAACAATCCAACAATCCTAGGATTACTTTCAGACAAAGAAAACATTTAAGATAATAGTGAGTGCAACTAAAGAGCAAGATAGACTTGTCTTCTTTAACCAAACACTCTAAAGACCTTCAAAGCAACAGTTCAAGATTAACCAAAGGACAGGGCATACCATAGACTTCTTTGGCTGGAATATACTAAGTAAACTTCAAAGAAAGGCCCTAAAAACAATATTTTAAGCTACACCAAAGGACAGGTCATACCATAGACTTATTTGGCTTGACTCTATTAAATCATTTCCAAGTCAACAAGCTAGGTGGAACCAGAGAGCAATTAAGAATTATCCAATGAGACCTTGCAGAAGAAAACATTGAGATAAAGAATGTAGATAGAAGTAGGGTGGTAAGACAACATATCCTAATCTAAAATTTATGTTCTTTTATCAAAGAAATAATGGACAGAATGGAAAACAAAAGGAAAATTTTCACAAAGAAGGAAAACATCACCATTAACATAGCTCAAGAATCATGTGAACATGCTTGTATTAGTGATGTTCAAAATAGTTACATTACTCCAGTACAATAGATCTCTGCAACTCATAGCTTCCTCAAATCCAGCCTAGCAATCTTCAACTAGCTCAGCAACCAGCAATCAGCCAACTAACCAACCAACCAACACTAAAAATGAAGAATACATGCAGTATTTATCTGCAAAATGAGGAGGTGATCCTAAGCTAGGGTTTCAGATGTGTTTTTATTACAGAGTTAATGATTTTTTGACCTTTGAGACCATGTAAGGCCCAAGGAAAAAATGTCTGAGACTAACTCATTGTAATAATAACTCTTAATTTAACTGTTGAGCTAACTTTTGGAAATATTTAACTTTAAGGCTTTCTCAATAAATTTTATAATAACTCTTGTGTGGTTGAGAAATATCTCTGATTGTTGTAATAACTGCTGATGTATTTATAAAAAATAAAACATGTTGTAGGTGTCCAGATGTGCTCCTTTGAAGAAGTAATTACTTTTGGTTTAGTCATTCGAACCTGCTTCTGTGTTGATCTATCTTTATTTTATCCTTTAACTTGATTTATCCTGTACTATCTACTTTACTGCCTTTCCTTTTAATTATGCCTTTATCTCTGATTTGTGACTAACCCTTTCAATTAGTCCTTTAATCCTTGATTTGATCTCTAATCCTTTGATCTTCACTATCACAGCCCTTTGACTGTCTTCTCCTTTTCATTGTGCCTCTGTCTGTAATTTGTTGCAGAGGGGGGGGGGGGGGGATTTTTTGTTTGTTGGAGCGCTTGAATACCCGCCAGTGATCATGATTCATTGGTGATTATTTTTTATTTCAAGCCTCCAATCCTTTTAATGAAACAAGATCTCTGGATCGTCACCCAGAACTCTTATTCAAACCATTTTGGACCCTTGGAATGCATTTCTAGCATTCCTGCCATGATACTTGCACAATAAAAACAAATTGTTAGCTTAAACTTGCATTGAGGGGATTTTCTACGTTTATTTGGGGTTTTCGGGCTGTCTGAGTGTTTGCAGAGGTGGCAATGGTGGATCGAGGCTTTATCATAGAGCCACAGGACTCTGGAAAGTTTGAATCGGATGGTGGTATTAGGATTTGGAGGGAGGAAGAAAAGTGTTTTTCGCAAGCGAGGGAGGTGGTTTTCACATGGGATGAGGAGTGGTAAGTGGTTTTGGGCCGACGGATGTGATTCCAATCGGTGGGTGACATGTGGCGGAGGGTATGATTTGTGAAACTGCCCATTTCACATGGAATTGGGTTGCTAACCCCCACGCAGGAATCGGTGCGATATGCGTTTTCGGTCGTCGCATCTCAGGGGAGATATATCTATGGCGATCGAGGGATATGGAGTGATGGGAAAGTTGGATGGTGTGGCCCATGTTTATTAAACAAGCGGAGGCACTTATTTTGAGGGTAGGGTGAAGGCTATATGGCCACGAGGGTTAATTTTTATGCGGGTGGGGCTTAATAAAAAGAAGCAAAAATGCTTTTTTATAATAAGAGGGGGGAGGGTTTTAAATGAGGTTTTTAACAAAGAGCGGGGGTTAAAAACATTAAAGCAGTGGGCTTTAAGATTTATAAAGGGGTGGGGTAAAACATAAAGGTCAGATTTTATTTATTAAAACAGAGTTTTAATATAAAATATGGGTCTCGAAAGGTTTAAATTCTTGATTAAAAACAATGTAAAAAAAGGAGTTTTTTACATTGTTTTAAGAAAATAAGGGAAATTGATGAGGTGAGGGGGTTAATGGGTTTTTTGGAGGTGAAAGTGGGTGCTTTGAGTAAGGGAAAATGGTGATAATGAGAATTTTAAGCCCAAACATGAGTTTTTTAGAGCAGGATGGTGATTTTGGGAAGGAAAACTGATAATGAGTCAAGGAATGTTGTCTTCAGCTGATTGTAGAAAATCAATAGTCACCTAGTGAAACTTTAGAATACATGAGGATAACATCTCCTACCATGCTCCAATTTGGTATCCCTCCAATGGAGAATATCATCCTCCCAAATCTGATCACTATCTTTGCACTTCATGGGATGTTGAAGTGAAACCTCTTGGATATCTCCACATGAATACCACTCATCAATGACCAAGTTGAACCCATAAGGTTCCAAATAAGTTGTAGGCAATAGCTTCTTAGTGAGACATGAAGTTCTCATCAAGAAGGATCCATCATAATAATGGGAGATGTCGTCCATCATAAGATGTCTTCCATCAACCATATGCATATCCACTACTACACAAGTGGAATGGTCATTGGAATACTCCAATAATAGTTGGGACCCCAACTCATCACTGCAGCTCAATGACAGCGTTGCTGATATCCATGATGGTGCATCTGTTGTCTCATGATCATGCACAATGTTGAACATACAGTTATGCATTGGATTGATTAGGATTATACTCATCCTATCCTCCAAAATTTTACACTCCAACCCAAAGTGTTGTGTGCAGCTCATCAATGAGATACTAGGATGACTATATATCTCCTCCTTTAACAAGTCAAGGGCCCTCTGCGCAATGATAGTTTGCTGCTCCAAATCAGCAATGTGCTTTGACCCTAGGTCATGCAATTTCCATGATGGCATGTTCCCACAACTCTCCATATGATGTGCTGAAATAATAGGAAGTGGAAATTTTTGCATACCTTGGTTAAGTTGATCCTTGGGAACATCTTGTACTGCTACAAGGGTTCCTCCTTCCAATGTAATGACTCCTCCAACTACTGGTGGTGGTGATGGTTTCTCCTCTACTGTTGCACCAGCGCTGGTATAAGTCTCCTCCTCCTCCTCATGTATCTCCTGAATAATGCATGGGACTCTAAATGTCAAGGGATCAAGACCACTTTGCAAGGGTGCAAGTGTTGCTTCTCCTGATGCAAGTACTCCTACAACAAGTGGTGGGGGAAGTTTATTTTCCTCCGGTTTCTCTTATGAAAATTCTTGATCAACCTTTGAGTAAAATCTGCATAAGCAATCACTCTTGCATGTCTCAAATGGTTGAACCACCAAATGTTTGCTTCACCCTCAAGGTGCACTATTGCAATCTCAACAACTTCTCTTTCTACTATGAATGTAGCAGGAAGAATGCATCTAACTTCCTTCTCCAAGCCCTTGCTATGCATGTGGATGACCCATCAAATGTAGAGAATATAAATATATTGTGTCTTTTTCTTCTATTGCTGCAAGGCCTCCTTTCTTCTTTGATTTGAATGAACTGTTGGAGAGTTAGATTCTCCTTGAAATTCGTTGATTGAGACTTGTACTCTACAAGATAATCACTTAGAATCTCATGATCTAAGTTCTCTCCCTCTCCATGCCTTGCATCTTCCTCTTCAAATAAAATGGGTATAGTGGATTTCTTTGGAGCTCTATGCAATACCAGTTTCTTTGGATGCTGATAGGAAGTGCATGGACCTTCCTCATCTTGAAACCTTCTTGAGGTCTCATTGCATCTCTCCTCTCTCATATGCTTGACCTCCTTAGAGAGGTTCTTCATAGATATGAAAAGATATGAGGCAAAGCTCATTCCTTCCATCATTTTATATCTCTTTTTCTTATTTTTCTTCTTCTTCTTATTCTTCTGATAGCATATTGGTTGAAACTCACAGGCTGAGCCAATATTATGCTCTGATACTAATGTAATATCCCAAAATTGGGAGAGTAGAAATACAAGACATAAAACTATAAATATGCAGAAATATCAATATATCAATACATGATACAACCATAGAGCCATTCCATTATGATTATTAGCAGAAAATGAGTACAAGATCTTGAGGAAAAGATCACTCAAGATGGGGCAAACAAGCCTCCCATGAAACAATACATCAAAATTTAAAATACTGCCAATATATGAAATACCGGAATGCTATAACTGTGTTGTCTGTGAGAGTATCAGCAAATGGAAAATGGAAATATATATATTTGCTGATACAATGCTCCAAAGATGCCGGTAATAGAGATCTAAGCTCCAAACAAATTTCCAGGACAACCTAGAAAAGGTTTCCGGAAATACCCAAAATACAATAATAGCATATATGGCCCTAGGGTTGAATAATCACTGCAAATGAAATAATAATAGGAGGTGGCTGATATGATATATGATATGGATGATCCTACTCCAATATATCTCCCAAATGAAGGGTTGATCCCCTCACAGGAAACCCAAACACTCCAACTAGGGCAATAAACCCACTGTTGCACCTGCTCTCTAAAATAACGCAGTCCTTGAAGGAAACTGCTTTGTAGCTTATGGTAGCTACTTAGCCTGATCCTAAATAATGAAATGAAGCTCTAAGAAATTTCTCACAAGTTTCCTGGATGAAAGGCTACTCCCTCCACTGGAAAAGTAGCTCAGAAATTGGCCCTAACAATCCTCCACTGCTTCTACCCTTCAACACAACACAAATTTGAATAGAAATTGTGTTGTGGCTGAAGACTGAAGCTTGGCCTGATGCCTGAATGTGGATATGCAGCTCACAATAATCTCTCATGAGTAGGAATTTGAATTCCCCCGAGGATGAGTGTGGGATTCTCGCTCGGGAACTCCCTTGTACTAAACAGCACAAAAAACTCCACTAAACAGCTGAAGAGTGCAAACAATCATACAGACCACAAAATAAATAATCAACAACATCAACATCTATGGCTACCTTCCCCTTCCTTTTATGCATTGTGAGCCTTCTCACTTTGGGTCCCACTCATTAAATCCACTACTCTGATGGAGACTTCCTCCCATTAACACTGCGTTGTCTCTCATTGATGATCCACTCTCTCCATAACAGTGTTGTTGATTTGGTCAACATTGACCTTGTCCACATGCTTTAGCCCCTGTTCACACATGAGGGTGCTTTATCCAGCTATTAAGATGATCCCTTTTCACATTAAGAGGCATTTTATTCCTACTAAATATATTTATGGGTCTCCCTACACAATTATTCATCTATCAAAATGACAAAAGCAAAAATTAATATTCCAGTTAGCTGCAATCTAATTTTGGAATATTACAACATAGGTGCATACCTGGCATTTTTTCTTGAACCCATATTGCACATAGTCAACCAAAATTAATGACCTTTTACCAGTGGAGTCACCAATATGAAATTTCAATCTGCTGGATCCTTTAAACTTGGAGTCGCCATGTCAATGATTCAACATTCGGATGTCCAACTGTTGTTCACCATCAACAATTATATTTTATCTTTGTCATTCATACCCGGGGAAAATGCGACCGTTCGGTCCCCGTCAATGACGCCAATATGTTAGCACTCCCTGATATCTAGTAGGGTGGAAATATACTCAAGAAGGTAACTACAAACCACTTTTGTTTGGGGTACTAGTCTTTCCCGACTAGAGGGGGCTCCCTCACTTAAAGAAACTAGATAGTTCACAATTATAAACCTCTTTGTCACTTTGGAAGTGGTTGCAAATAATTCCATTGTCTCAAAAATCTCACAACCTATTCTATGTTGATCAACTCGTTCATGGAATAAGTATATAATGTGAAATCTATTGCACCTGGTGCCACCGAAGTTCCGAAAGCCACTAGAATTCTCAGTATCACCTTTGTGTTGTTGTCCAACTTTGTTTTTGGATGGTAAAGTGTGGCAGTCTTCCCATCAAAATATATTGAGGTGAGATCATCGTTGGTAGGAATGAATTCGATCACTTTATCTTGGATAAAATCCCCTCGATGGTCATATCTCAACTCAGGTGGGACGTCTTTTTCATTTGAGAGATCTCCGATTTAACAACAATCAATTGGAGGGAAACATTCTGAGTTGAACCTTCTGATTGAATTTTTATCCTTAGATGGTTTTAGTGCAAGTTTCGATATTTGGTTCTTTCTCACTGTGTGTTTCTTGAAGAAAAATATTTACAAAAGAGCCAAGAAATGAACTTACTGAAATTTCTAGGCTTATGAAGCATCTGAGGGGAGGAAGATACGAGAATTCCATCGTTTTGTAACTAGAGAAGCATCTACTTGGAGTGCAGGAAATTGTTACGGCCAAGTATATTTCTTCTTCAATTTTTATTTTTATTTTTATTTTTTCGTTGATTGTTGATATTGCAAATGCAAGATCTGCTAAGAAAGTGGTTCAAAAACTTGGATTTTTACGGATTCAAATGTTTTAAGGGAAGAATAATTTCCTAGAGATTGATTATAAATTTTTTTTTTTCACATCTTCCATTCAATGGTTCTCTTTCTTTCAATCCACAGAAGAAAGATTTGATTGAAGTTTGTGAACTCGTTAAATCATCCTTTGTTTGTGGATTAAATCCCTATGAGGAATTTATTCATTCAATCTCATCGAGAGAAAGAATTTTCTGTCAAAATAAGGGAGTGAAAGAACTGGGAAAATTATTTAAGAATCTAATGGCCTTTTTATGTGATCTGATCAATGATCTGCTATGATGGGATAGTCATAAACGGATCGCACAAACGTGCACAAGGAACACAGGCGTCGGTCGCAACTAAGCATTTTTTATACGACCACCCTCACACGACCCAACCCACCTAAACGCGTCTCCCTAGGTACCCTCCCATGACTCTACCCGACCCGACTTAACCCACCCAAACATGTTTCCATGGGTGCCCTCACACGACCCGACCTGACTTGACCCGAACACATTTCCTTAGGTGCCCTCACACGACCCAACCCGACCCACACGAACATGTTTCCTTCGGTGCCCTGATCACACGACCCGACACAAATTGACTCGGCTCGCCTGAACGCGTTTTCTTGGGCGCCCTCACACAACCTGACCCGACCCAACCTACCCGAACACATTTCCTTGGGTGCCCTCACACGTTTCCTCAGGCACCCTCACAAGACCCGACTCACCCAAACACATTTTCCTGGGCACCCTCACACAACCTGACCTAAAAGCGTTTCCTTAGGTGCCCTCACATGATCTGACCTGACCCGCACGAACACGTTTCCTAGGGCGTGTGCCCTCACACGACCCGACCTACCCGAACGCATTTTCTCGGGTGCCCTCACACGACCCAACCCGGTCCGCCCGAACTCATTTCCTTGGGCACCCTCACCTGACACAACCTGACCCTACCCAACCTGCCCAAACGCGTTTCCTTGGGTGCCCTCACAAGACACAACACAACTCGACCTACCTAAATTCATTTCCTTGGGCAGCCTCACACTTCATGAGTCGACCCGACCCACTTGAACGCGTTTTCCTGGGCGCCCTTACACGACATGACATGACCCAACCCGCCCAAACACGTTTTCCTGAGCACCCTCACAGGACACGACCTGCCCGAACCCGTTTCCTCAGGCGCCCTCACACGACACGACCCAACCCAACTTGCCCGAACATGTTTCCTCAGGCACCCTCACACGGCACGACCTGACCTACTTGAACACGTTTTCCTAGGCACCCTTACACGACATGACTCGACCCGACCTGCCCGAATGTGTTTCCTTGGGTGCCCTCACACGACACGCTAACCTGACCCACCTGAATGTGTTTCCTTGGGCGGCCTCACATGGCACGACCCGACCCGAACGCGTTTCCTTAGGCACCATCACACGACCCGACCCTCCCAAACATTGAAGGCACGAGGGAGCAAACGGAAAATGGTTCACATGAATGTGCACAAAGCACACAAGCGGTCACAAATTATCATTTTTGATACGTCCTGTCTCACACGATTCGACCCGAACACATTTCATGTGGCGCCCTCATACGACACGACACAACCCGCCCGAATGAAGGGCACACGAGGGATCAAACGGAAAACAGATCACACAAGCATGCACAAGCAACATAGGTGGTCAAAAATTAGCATTTTTTATACGACCACCCTCACATGACCCGACATGACCCGACCTGACATTCCCGAACGCGTTTCCTTTGGCGGAATCACATGACGCGACCCGACTTGACCTGCCCGAGTGCATTTCTTTGGGTGCCCTCACACGACCAGACACGACCCGACCCAGAAGCGTTCCTTGGGTGCCCTCACACAACCCAACTTGCCTGAACGTGTTTCCTTGGGCGTCCTCACAGTACGTCACGACATGACCTGACCCAACCCGAACGTGTTGCCTTGGGCACCATCACATAACTCGACTCGACCCGCAGGAATGTGTTTCCTTGGGTGGCCTCACACGGCATGACCCGATCAGAACCAACCCTACCCACCCAAACGCATTTTCATGGGCACCCTCACATGACTCAACCCAGACGCGTTCCTTGGTCGCCCTCACATGACCCAACACGACCTGACCCGGACGCATTCCTTGGGCGCCCTCACACGACCTGACAAGACCCCACCTGGATACACTCCTTGGGCTCCCTCACATGACTCAACCTAACCCAAACGATGTGTTTCCTTGGGCGCCCTCACATAGTACGACCCTACCTGACCCGACTTGACCCGACCTAAACGCGATTACTTGGGCGCCATCACAAGAAAACGTTGTTATTCTGATGCTTTTGTCTTAAACGTCACTATTCCGATGCTTTTGTCCTAAAATTTCCTTATTCTAACACTTTTGTCCTAAACTTCGTTATTCCGACGATTTTTTCCTAAACGTCGCTATTTCGACACTTTGTCCTAAAACGTCACACTTCTGACGCTTTCCCTAAATGTCGTTATTCCTACGCTTTTTTCCTAAATGTCGCACTTCTGACGCTTTTGTCCCAAAACGTCACTATCACGAAGATACCCCGAAACGTCGCTATTCTAAAGATGCTCCCTAAATGTCACTATAGCGACGCTTGCTGGCAAGATTTAAAAAATTGAGAAAATTTGGGGAACTTTTCAAAAATACGTCAAAACTGTCGGAACTAAAGTGTCGAAAAATTGACAATGTGTACTAGTGATCATCAATGTCAAGTTCTGACTTGTATTCACTATCCTCTTCATTTCACTTGCATGCATAAGAGACAAACTTGTCTTCTTATTATGTGCTTTAATTATTTACTAAATACCATCCTTAAACAGGTGATACTTGTTCCCATGGTGATGAAATACAGCTTTCCTATCATACAGATAAGGACTTCCCAATACAATACCAGATATTTCAAGCGGTACCACATCAAGCTCAACTTCATCAAGAAAGTTTGAGTTGATGGTGAATCTTAGTAAGCACTTCCTTGTAACCTACAATTTTCCATTCTTGCAAATCCAACCCAAAGGATATGGTCTTGGATTTTTAATAGTTTCAAGGCCTAGCTGCTTAACCAAATCTTAGGAAATCAAGTTAGCTTGTGACCCACTATCAAAAAGTGTATGAATATTAGTATGCTTATAGACAACTCTAATGTGGAAAATTTATGTTTTTGTATCTTCGTCATGAATATCATTTGAACAATTTGAAGAACTAGTGCTTGCAACATGTTTACCTTTCAAACCCATGGCTATAATTTTTGGCTCATCTCCTGAATCTGACCCTAAATCTTGTTCAGCTATAGCAACAGTTTTTCTCTTCTCTTTGGCTTTCAATCTATTTAGTTTCGATTTTGGATGAAGTTGCGAACAGTGGTCTTCATCATGGCCAGTCTTTGAAAAGTTTTTGCATGTGAGATTTTCCTTCTCTTTTTTATAGAAATATTTATTTTTCCTCTTCCATAAAACTTTCCTTTCCCTTTACCCTCACTTTCCTCTTTCTCCTCTATGCCTTGCTTTCCCCTTGCCTCTAAGTGTGTGGCTTGCACAAACTTCATCTAAATTGCTTGGGTTAAACATAATAATAGTATGCTTCAAATAGAAATATAAACCTCCAATATATTTTAAGAGTGTGTCTTGGGAATTAAAATTTACTCCTAACAACAAAGCTCTCTTTCTAAACTCCTAGGTATAATCTTGAACTATTTGACCCTTGAGCTGCCTAAAAATTTTCCAACTCATAATAGATTTTTTCATGTAAGCTAAAGGATAAAATTTTCTTTTAATGGCAGAAATAAACTCAACCCAAGTGATGGATATCTTACCATGGATTCGCATTTCCTCTTGAGTCTTTGCTTCCCACCAGACTAGTGTTTCTCCTTCTAGCCTCAATGAAGCCAACTAGATATTTATGTTATCTTCATGAAGGTTTTGAATTCTAAAATACACCTCCAAGTGAAGTATCCAATTGTCTAACTTCTATGCATTTACCTCACCATTTTACATGGGTAATTCAAACTTTATGTCCAATTTGAGTAATAGAGTATTTCCTTTTGGGGTCTTGGAATGAGTATGGGTATGGGTGGTTTTTGTGGTGGAAGTGGAAGATGAAGCTGATGGTGATGATGAGGATGATGAAGATGGTGGAGATGGAGGTGGCTTTCCTCCATTTCCCTTTGAACTCTTCTCTTCATCCTTCTTATCATTTGAAGTTCCTTATCCATGTGGGAAATTAGAACCTCCTCCTACCATTCCACCAGTGAATGCATTAAACATAATCTTGACCATCCTCTTCATGTCATTGAATTATTTCCTGACATCCTCATCTTCTGAGTGTCCTTCATTATCTCCAACACCTGACATGATGGTTTCAGATTCAACTTCAGTTTCTGGTTCAATTTGGACCTCCTCAACCTCAAATACAGACAACACTTGAGGTGCTCCAGGTGCAACTAGGAGTGAAAATTCAAGTGCATATGGTGTCCTTGTGCCTCTCCCTCTTCTTGTCCTAACCTCAGGACTAGCAACCAATAATTTCCCTTCCCCTCTTTGCAATATTAACCTTGTAAGCATCACAAAGTTGCAACTCTTAAAAATCTTCTCCACAAACTCTAGCAAAGCAAGAAAATAACCTTAAGAAACCTGATGCTCTGATACCACTTGATCTGAACTTGTATTTTAGTTTTTTTGTGCTAATTAAAAGTTTAAAATTATAATTTATTTGCTTCTTGTTTTCTTATGGTGCTTTAGTTTCCTTGGTGTAGGCGAGTGTCAAAATAGGAAATTGTCTTGAGTTTTATGTTGAAATTAATGAAAAATAAGCAACATAAGTAAGAACTGAAAAAAAAAACATAAACATGTACATCAAACCATAAACAGATCCATCAACACAAGTTTTTTATCAAGGAGTTCACCCCTCCTGGGCTACATCTCCTTGGTCCAGCTCCATAGCTTGGGCCTCTTGTATTAACTCAAATTTGGAAAAATTGTTGTGTACATTATTCAAATGCTCTTGAAACCTATTCTATTGTCTTAAAAACATACAAATCATCTAAAAATGACTATCCAATTACCAAAAACTGACTCTGGCTGGTCCAAAATTGACCTCCTTCCCTGGTGGCCATGGGCTCCCATGAACTTCCATGTAGAAAAATCACATGTAGAAATCATTTTCAGCCTTTGAAACTTATACCATTGTCTTTGGAATTCCAAAATCATCTAAAATTGACTATTCAGTTTCCAAAAATGGTCGAATATTGCCTCCATTATGGCAAAACAAATTTCCCTAGTTTTCCTCCACTAAAACTGGAGGAACTCCAGCTAACCTCGCCAAAACTGGGGGTCCGCCAGATTTTGCGTGCTCCACCAAAAGAGCTACCAACTTAAACTGTGCGTTTAATTAATATAACTATAGTTTATTTTAATTAATCCCGGTGCTAAATGTGCTTAGTATTTAAGCTCTAGCGCTGGTCACGTGGACAGGGGGTTGGCCCTCTCCTCCATCCATTGGCGCAGAATTGAAGGCTCATATCCCAGCGCGTTGCAAAGGCTTCCAAGTTTCATGCAGATGGCACATTGGTTAGAAGGTTGGCTTGTGGGGTAGAGGTCTGGGGTTCAAACACGACCCCGCTCCCATTACTCCAAGCCTTTTGCATATAAATAACATGGACATTGTAATTTGATTAACCCATCGAACATATCATTTATGTGGACCTTTGCTTTAGAATGCAAATTATGGTTTTGAATGCGTAATTGAAATTTGGTTTAATATATATTTAAATATAATTTAATATAATATATATTATTTAATATAATATATATAATATGTCAAAACATATAATATAATATATATAATATGTCAAAGAATGTTAGTATGGTAAATTGTTACGAGCGGAAAAAACCACAGCGACGTAGGCCTGCGAGTTGCGGGTTCGTGGCGGCAAATGCTGCATCCACAGGTGGGTTTGGCTCTCATCAGGGGCACTAGGATTCTATTAGTGGAAGATGGGTCCCCCCACATGGTAGAGCATAATCGCCATCCCACAGGTTTTCGATATGTTTCCCGCGCCGTTATTTTGGGTCCCGCGATTTGGACTAGTTTCGGCTTGATCGTGCTTCGTTTGACCACACCGTCGTGGTTGTATCCCGTATTTCGTTGGAATATTTACTTGGTTGCTATCGCTTTGGGGAGAGTGACCGACTCGGACCGTGGTTTGCGAATATCTATTGCTAGGATTAAGATGGGCGCCGTTGTAGCCCTAAGAGACAATCAAGAAGTTGCCACATACCGTGCTGTTTCAGGACATCTTATATAGCAAAGAGAGTCGAGGACCACACAAGGATAATCTCAGCAGAATCAGGCTCTCATACTATTTCTTTGCAGATGGGAAAATTGGATTTAAATGGTACCAAATACTTCAGAAGCTCAACGCTGAAGGAGAAATAACGAATAGGCAAGATGTTAAGCCCCAACATAAATGCATAAGACAATTCCAAGACAGTTCGCTGTAAAAAGGGCTGGGTTCTCAATACTTCACAGAGAATGATGATTGAAGGATGTTTACTGAATACGTAGAAGAACGAGGATATTAACTGTTATTAAGACAATATTCAGAAACATATGCTAACATGTGGTGGGCTTAAGCAATTAAGAATCCACACATGATAACAACATTTGTAAATAACACCTCATATCAGCCAATATAGTAGAAATGTGGATGAATCGAAAATGGGATAGCATATTACACCTGAGCCATATTTAAAGAGTCAAGAAAAGCAATGATGTAAGTATCCACAAGGATAAATTTATTTCAAAAGCAACAGACTACTCGCATTCCAGAATGTAATACCAGATATATGGATGTAAGCGAAATGAATAACTACCTTATAACACACAAGAGAGGATTACACACTGTAAAGAACCAAAACCAGAATCCTTATCAAAGACAAAACTCCTTTTCATTGAGGCCCTACGGGCTCTTTGCATTCATATTAGAGCTTTCACAAAAATTGCATACAAGAAGCTCTTACACAGTCAATTCTTCAGAAATTTTGGACCCTTGTTTTCTCCTTTTCTCTACCTTATATAGGCTTCTTTTCCTCTTAGCGAGAAGATATTTTCTTGGGAAAAATATCTTCTTCGCATAACAAAATTTGTTACATGTCATTTTCAAAACCACAAAATTCATGATGGGGAATCAAGCCTCCCATCATATACAATTAAGCCCTCGGCCATTTTCTTCTTTAAAACAGAAATTTAAACAACAGTTCAGTGAAAACGTAAAATGCAGGAGTGGAAAGAACAACCCACTCAAAAACCTAAAAAGAAATAAACTGAGTAAAAGTAAAATAGGCCGTTAAGGCCACATCATGAGTTGACAGAAAAATCACAGGCGAGGCTGAGTGGAAGCAATTGCTGATTCAGGCGGAGGCACGTTTGCGGACGAACTGGCATGCTGACTCATAAACTGCGCCAGTCTCTGCTGACTCTCCACAATTGGCTCGGGCATCGCTGAGAACCCCTCCACCTCGATAAAGGCTTCGGTGAGAGCGTGGAAACCTGCCCCAGTAGGAAGCTTGTGCTTAATCAAGTGAAGGAGGTTGAACTCTTTTCGGAGGGTCGAAAAAATCGTGTCAGCTTTGGGAAGCTTGTGCTTAATCAAGTGAAGGAGGTCGAACTCTTTTCGGAGGGTCGAAACAATCGTGTCAGCTTTGAGTTGAGTTGCTTTTCCCATCTGAAGGTCAGTTCGGTCTCTTTCTGTTTGCAAGCGTACTGTGTATTGGACCAGAGGCAAGAGCACGGCGGGGGCAGTTGGGTCCCAGCAGGAAGGGAGTCTGGCTGTTATGATTTCATCCCATACCTCGTTGAACCGTCCGACGCTGTCGACCACCTGTTGAAGGGCTCTTGAAGCTGCTACTCGGGCCATTTCTTTGTTGATAATCTTGCGACACTCGATGGCCTCTGTGAATCGGCTAGGGATACCATGCTGATCTATGTCATTTGATCTCAGCTCGCTAAGGAACGAAATGTACTCTCTGGCATGTTGGGCCCTGTTAGACAGATCAAGGTCTGCCTCCTGCAGCTTCCTACTGAGGTAGGGAATAACAGACTTATACTCCCCCATCATACTCCAAAACTCCCATTGCTCGGTTACCGCTGAGGTTATATCTGACCAGATTATGCTTCTAGCCTCGAGCAGGGTGAGATTTCCCTTTGCTCGGCTTCTCATGTCGGCAATGGTTTTCTGCTGATCTGCCGTGATCTTCTTCTCTTGCTCTATTTCCTTCTGCAGCCCCTCGACTGTTCTGGTGCTTTCGGCCAGGGAGTTCTCCAGGTGCACGATCCTTTGCCTGGCCGTAGACACTTGCTTTTCCAGTATCTCGATCTCAGCTCTTGTTGCGGATAGTTGTGCTGGCAATGAGCTAGTTCCACTTGACGCCTCAGTTGACTGGCAGCTGTGTGAGTCCCATCTAGCCTGAAGCTCTGTTGCCTTGTCCTGTAACAAGTTAATTTTTTCGGCCATCTTCTCTTTCTCCTCCACTTGTTTTGATATCTTGGCGGATAGCTCTACTTTCTCCTTCTCCACCTGTACTAATTCAGCCGTTTGAACATGGTGAGCGGCCGGTATACGGGCCTGTCTTTTGGCTGATGCAACCTCCTTCTGCAGATGATCAATGAGAGATGCCTGTGCACTTGTTCCCCCCTCCTCTTGGTTCTTGATACGAGTCACAGAGAACGAGCGGTGTGCTGCGGCGCGGCGGTTGCTTGTTCGGCTTCCGAGGGGCTCCTCAATTTTTTATATTTACACTCTAACTTCTTGGTAACGAGGTGATACGCATCAATTTATCTTTCATCATGTCGCATACCATACGGAACGGGTCACACATGTCGTTGGCTGGTACCTTCTTCATGTTGATGGCCAATTGAGCTTTTGGAGTAGGCGGGAACATCGGGGGTGGGATCCCGGAAACACATATGAACAATACTAGGCTTTCAGTGTCCGCGTTGATGGAGGCGGAGAGTCTGGTATGATACTTCTCAACATATCCCCCCAGATCAGCTTTGTACTTGTCGCGGATCACTTTATTCATCTGATCCCTTTCAACTGCCCTGGGCGAAGTGTGCTCAATGATAGCCTGTGTGACCTCTGTGAAATCAGAGGAAGTGGCGCTGTCTCTTAACACTGTTATCCCGGCCTTTCCTTTATCAAATTCGCCGAACTTCGTGAAGGGTTCCAGTAATTTCTCCTCCCCTATGACTTCCGCCTCACTGGTGGTCGTCCTTTGTCTTTTGGGAGGGGGCGCTGCTTCTGAGGTACCTGCTTCTTCTCCACCTGTGCCTCTGTTGACATCCTCCTCCTCCCCTGTAGCAGATGAATCTGTCTCCATCTGTGAAAACAAGGGCCAAGTTTCGTGGTTAGCCCTCCATTCCATAAATGGCCTCGGCTCATGTATGTAGGGTGTAGACCTGTTCCTTTTCCTTTTGTTTGAAATAATTTCTCGCGGGTCATAAGCCCAGCTTTTCCCCAGCCTTAGGTCCATACCTTGCAGCATTTTCTCAACGATCGGGAGGGCATGTCTCGAGTTTACCACGAAGGGGCCGATTTCAATGGGAAGCCTTAGGATGTAGCCCTTCTTGGCAGGAACAAAATGGAGCTGGTCGGCCTTGAGGGCTTGCCAGATGTACTCGAGTGCATAAACTCGTCGGACAGGGAACACCAGCAACCGGTATGGGGCAACTTAAGCTCCATAGACCCGAATTTCAGTGCAGTCCTCGAAAAGAAACCAATCTCCAGTACTCTGGTATTTTCCGGCTTGCAGCCAGCCTTTCATTTCTGGGAAGACCTTAGGGGAAGGCGAGTCATGAATAATGGTATAGAAAATATACATGAAAGTGTTCACAAAGTTAGCATAACCCTCTCCCTTAGGTAGTTGACGCACAGAGAATTTCCAGTCGAAGACTAGTCTGGGTTTGGAATTGTCAGGGTAAACTTTGTCTAACCCCAAACGGTCAAACTTATCGGCGTGCTGGAACAAGAAGAGGTAAAAAACCATTGAACAGAAACAGAACTGACGGGTTTGTGGAAGCTCCTGGAATTGGGTTTGAATGGCTGTGGAGAGGAAACCATGAATATCTAAAACCACCCCTTTTTGGGACATGAGCCATAAGAAATGGACGCACACCTTGGAGGTGTCTTCCGGACTCCCTACCCCTAAAAGGCCAGCGATCAGAGAGAGAATGGGTCGAACCTCAAAAACGAAGCAGGACAATGAGATGGCTCGCGGCGGGTAGGGAAGCGACGGTGACGGTTATGGGAGATGAAAGCTCGCCGAGCCTCCCATGGCTATTTGATGGTGTGGGATGCAGGCCGCATCCTTCGACAGCACATGTGTGGTCTTGGTAGGGATGCAGAGGGCTTGTTTGATAACATCGGGAGAAAGGGAAAAAACCCTGTTCCCCTGAGGGGAAATGAAAGTGCCTTGATGCAAGTCGAAGGCATCTCTAAGCCAGGTGCTGAAATCAATCACAGAATGGACCTGAGGGGTGATTTGGTGGTATAGGCCCGACACGACTACCCGGTAACTGTCTGTGTTCTTGAGATGGCGACTGAAAAGAAAGGGTTTGATGCTGCGTATGTCGAATGGGTATTGAGGGTCGCAGATACCAGCTTGCAAGTCATAGAGAGGTTCGAAACCAGGGGGATTCCTAGATTCACGGACCTGGGGGGTTTCGGGCTCATTATTCTTTGGCGTTACCTTTCCCATGGCTGACATTCAAGAATTCGAAAAAGTGAAAGGAAAACAGAGGGAGAATGGATAATGGAATACCTGAATGGAAGGTGAATCTTGCTCAGGAAAGCGACGCAGGGAACTATGAAAATGATTGGGGTAGACCAGACGCTCTTTGGTACTTGGTATACGCCGTAGACGGGAACCTGCGACCTTTTACTGGAGTGAAATACGGAGGGAATGTTATCTCTGGACTGGGTAATTCGAGATAAAAAGACGAATGGATAAAACGAATGAAGGCAAGTGTCCTAAGGACACTGACAGTGAGGCACGCGGCGCATAGGGATTGGGTATGTTAGAGTGCAGGTGGGCGCCTCGTGCCGGGTTTAAGGCTGGTACGGGTCTCGGTACCAGCTGAACTAATAGACTTTACCTTACCTTTTTACCGCATGCGCTGTATAACTCTTGAAACATATGAGCTCTTATACCGACTAAAAACATACACTACCCACCGTGAGGGTCCACTTTTCGTTCCGCCATGTCACCACGCCACGCGGCAGGTTCATACTACCCCCTTCTAATGTTGAGTCCCCCACCATGCTACGTGTCACAATTCCGCGGGGGTATGGATCCCTTCCTTCCCCCGCTGCTCGACCCCCTCGGAATTTCCCACGTGCATCTTCACGTGGCTGCACTTTCTTCTGGTACGTCGGTCTTGCGTTCCATTTTTTGCTTTACACTTCATCCTTTTGTGTTAATTCCCTAGCGACTTTAATGCACGTGGCTTTCATTACCTTGTCTCCTTTCGACCCACTTTTGAAATATCTCGCCCTTGGATATAAAATTTAATACATGGCTTGTCCATCCTTTAATACACCCGTGACTAATGTTAAATATTGAACAACATTGGCTCCACTTGGGGACGGCACGTTTGTCCCCGAACGTGTCGAGAACTACGCAGACCGCTTGTTTATCTCATGTGAACGCCAGCTCTTCAGCACCTGTGACTTCTCTTTGGACAAATCATCATGACTCATGCATTATTCAATTCAAAAACGAAAACGGCAGCTAATGTACAATATGATACAATCAGGCTTTCTCAGCCTGCTTCAGAACTGAAAATACGGTTTGAGGAATTGCCCATTTATAGGGGAGTCGAGCAGATCTCCCTGCAAATTCTCCAGCTTGAAATTATTGTTATCACCTTCCTCTGCAATTTTGAAAGGGCCGAACCAGAGAGGATCGAACTTACCATGCTTGCCTTTCCCAGCCCTTCGAACATCCCACCTTAGCACCAGATCCCCTACCTGCAAACCTTTGTCTTTAGCATGTTGATCGAATAGCTCTTTCATCTTCTCCTGGTACTCTACTAGCTTTTGGTTCACCTGATTGCGAGTTTCTTCGAGCTCTACCAGTTGATTAATTCTCCTGATAACATCATCAGGTTCCTCCTGGCTCTCCTGCATAAATCGAGCCACTGGCAAGGCCAGCTTTATAGGGAAGACAGCTGCTCATCCGTATACCAACTCGTATGGAGATTTCCCAGTTTCTCTTTTGCTGGTAATTCTGTTTGCCCACAGAGCGAACTTCAGCTGAGAATCCCAATTCTTCTGGTTCTCGTTGATAGACTTCTTTAGTGCTCGGACCAGAGTTTTGTTTAAGGACTCTGTGAGGCCATTTCCTTGGGGATAGTAAGCTGTAGAGTGACCCAACGAAATATTATATTGCTGGCAGAAATTCGCAAATTTTGTAGATTTGAAAGCTTGCGCATTGCCAGTGATTATTCTAGCGGGGCAGCCAAACCTGGATATAATATTCTCTTCCATAAATTTCATTATAACTGTGTCTGTAGCATTTCTTGCAGGTATGGCTTCTACCCATTTCGTGAAATAATCCGTGGTAGTCAGGATCCATCTATGCTGGCCGCTTGAGGGTGGGTGAATTTCGCCTATAAAATCAATTCCCCACTGTTTGAAGGGTTCGTCCACATGGACGGGAATCAAAGGCAGAGCTGCGAGTTTCTGTTTTTCTGCAAATTTCTGGCATTTATCACATGCCCTGACCCAAGTGAAGACATCTCCAAACAATTTTGGCCAGTAGAAACCAGCCTTCAGGATCTTGTGAGCGGTAGCCCTCCAACTGTAATGGCCCCCACATATACCTTCGTGGAACTCTGCTATAATACTTCCCACCTCTTCCTCGGTCAGACATAAGAGCAGGATGCCTGAGGGATCTCTCCAGTACAGCTGGCCGTTTGCAACCATATATTTATGTGACTTCAACCTCAGTGCCCTGTATTTAGCCTTCTCGCAGCTAGGTGGACAGCTTAGTGTTAGGAGGTACTCCACTATTTCCTTGTACCACTGGCTGGTGAGGTATTTCATCTGTATCTTCTGGGAGGCTATCTCCACTCCCTGCGGTTTTTCATTTTCCTCAGAATATTCGTTTGCTGTCATAGACAGATTGATACCCAAGGCTTGGAAATTTGACTCAGATAGGATCTTGGCTAGACCTTGCCCCTTGATTAATTTGGTAGGACGAATATCTAACTCATATTCCTGTATCTTGGCTATCCATTTTCCTCTTTTTCCCTCACTGTCCCCTTGGATGAGAATGTCCTTAACAGCTGCTGTAGGAACAAATGCAGTGATATGGGACTGTAAAACATACATTCGGAAAGCCTTGAGGGATTTCACCAGAGCATAGGCTTGCTTCTCCAATATGTTATATTTGAGCTCGGCATCATGTAGTACTTGGCTGAAGAATGCAATTGGCTGCTCATAGCCTTCCTCGTTCTTCTGCAACAGAACTCCAACCACTGTATGGGGTGACGCAAAAGAAAAAATCATAAATGGTTTAAAATAATCAGGCCCGGCCAATACAGGGGCTTCAGCAAATGCATTTTTGATTCTAGTAAAGGCCTCTCTTGACTCTGATGACCACTTCACTTCATTGTTCTTTTTTAACATGTCGGTGATGTGCCTAACTATCTCAGCATAGTTAGGGATGAACCTCCTCTGAAAGTTTATTCGGCCTAAAAATACTTGAATTTCCTTTTTGTTTCTGGGCAGGGCAATGCCATTTATGACTTCAACTCTTTTAGGGTCTATCTTCACTCCATCTCTGGTTACAATGTGACCCAAGAGCTTGCCCTCTTCTAATGCAAACAGGGACTTCTGTGGGTTAAGGGAGAGACCATACTTTCTACACTTCTCAAAGGTTCTGCGTAGGTGTTCTATGTGCTCTACATCATTCTTTGAGAATACCGTAATGTTGTCCAGATATACCACCACAAACTGGTCCCGCCCTCCAATAAAAGCAATATCCATGGCCCTCTGAAAAGTGGCCCCTGCGTTGATCAGCCCAAAATTCATTCTGGCATACATGAACGTTCCCCATGGAGTGGTGAAGGCTGTCTTCTTTTGATCTTCTGGTAATACTGCCACCTGATAGTAGCCCGAGAACCCATCCATCATGGACATCCGGGAAGCTCCAACCACTTTCTGCAAGATATGGTCCATTTTAGGCAGCGGGTAATTATCCTTTAGGGATGCCCTGTTCAGGTTCCTGAAATCAACACATAACCTTATTTCTCCATTCTTTTTTCGCACCAGGACTAAATTTGCCACCCACTCAGAATATCTCAATGGCACTATAATTTTAGCCTTCAGCAGTTTCTTTATTTCTTGCTCAATAGAAGGCAACAATATGAGGTTAATCTGTCTAAGTTTTTGCTTATGTGGTTTTGCATCTCCCTTCAGTGGAATCTTATGCTGCATAATGCTGACATCAAAGGGTTTTAGGTCTTGATATGACCAGGCAAACACATCTCTGTAGGCCTGGAATAACTTTTGATACAGTTGTTTGTATTCCTCCGGGACCTTCTTGGACAACTTCACAATTTTTGGATCCTCTTTAGTGCCCAGATTTAGGTCTTCGACCTGGTTTTCTACCACCACTTTATTTGGCTGTAAAGGAACATCATTTTTTTTAAACAGCCTCTCTAAAGGCACTAGCCCTCGGGGTATGACATTTCCTTTCAACTGCATAAATTTGTGGCCGGCTATTCTCTCTTCCAGCTTATCTTCTGGAATGTCTCCAATCTCTTCCTCACAACTGTCAATCTCCATGTTGGAAAACTCCCCAACATTTTCTAGGAATCTCTTCACCTGCTCCTCATCTTCAAACACCTGCCAGTGCTTGACGTTATCTAGGATTGAAGGTCGGTACCTTACTTCGATTTCATATCTCAGAAGAGGGTTCTGAGGTGGGTGGAAGGTACAAGCAGCCACTGCCAAGGAATCTGCCATCCTGTTCTGTTCTCGGGGCATGAATTGAATGTTGAAGGCCAAGAAGGAGTTCTCTACAAGATCCCAAACTTCATTTCTATAGGCCTTTAGCCTAGGATGTTTGGCTTGGCACTGATTTCTCACTTGTCTGACTACCAATTCAGAATCTCCCAGCACCTTTAGATTTTTAATGTTCATACTCCTTGCTGTCTGCAGCCCCAATATGAGTGCTTCATATTCAGCCACGTTGTTTGTGGCCTCATACTCCAGCTTGAAGGACAAAGGGACCCATTGACCCATAGGTGAAATTAGCAATACTCCAGCCCCATTTCCTTCCCTGGAATTTGCCCCATCAAAATGGAGTGTCCAGATTTCAGATCCATAGTCCTGCACTGATGATTCAGCCTTTATCTGACAGAATGAGGGCTCATGGGCGTATTCTTGATCTTCTTCCAACATCAAACATGAGAAATCCCCCTCTCTGCTGTAGACTGGGGAATTAACAGAATCGCCTGCCTTGGTGACTGTTTTGACAAATCTGGTTTCTCGATACAATCTCCTCTCTTGGCCACCAAAGACAGGGATATTGGCATAGGTCAGGTCCAACTTAATTGATCCTCCGATTCTAGTTCCCCAAGACCTTGACAGTAGCATACCGAAGCGGGCTGGGATGTCAGCCACTACAATATCCATAACCACACTTTTGGCAGGGATCTGAGCCAGATTAACTGCCAGATCTTTAATCATGACCAAACATTTCACTCTTTTGGAGTCAAAAGAATAGAGGTCTTTATATGGGTGAGTGATTTGGAGTCCCAATTGCTCCATGACAGATAGGGGCATGAGGTTGTGAGATGCTCCTGAGTCTAACATACAATTATGCAACAATAGATCATGGATCACTAAAGACACATAAAAGGGAGGTGTGGAGGGATCTAACTCTTCAACGTGGGGACCGAAAACTACCATAGGTATTTCCTCTTGCAGGTTAAGACTATCTGGGATGTGTGATGCATCAGGAGGAGAGATGAAGGAAGTGACCTGTGACTGATAAGAAGGTTGTTTCAATAACTCAGACAGGGGAACTGGTATTTTTACTTTTTCAAGCTCTTTTTGTAAATAGAAGACAGATGAAGGCTTATCCACTGACACTTCTTTTTCTTTTGACTCTTTACTTTGCGGGGGAGGCTTAACTTCTTTTACAGTGGGATTATCATTAGGGGATACAACTACTTATGAAGACAAAGGCATTTGATTATCAGATTGCAAATATTGGTTAAGGGGCCTCTTACCTTTTTCCGGGGGTTTTTGAGTATTGACCTCCTTCTGTGCAGGTGCTACCTTTTGGGGCGTGTCCTCCTCCTCATCTTGAGTGAGGGTTCTCTTTCTGGAGGACCTGAGATCATATTTTCTATTGAATTGGGCTTGCATGAAGTCAACGAACTGTTTACAGTAATCATCAATCTCAGGCTCTTCAGCATCCTCGTTGTTCTTCATTTCTGAGTGAACTTGTAGATCCCCCTCCTCACTTTCATGTAAAGGACATTCTATATCATCGCTGTCTGAGAAGACAGGGCATGCCTCCTCTTGTTCACAGGCATGATCTTCAGGAGAAGCCTCTACTTGCCCCTCCAAGTATAGAGGATGCGGTACCTGATCTTGTTGCTCCTTCTGTCCTCTCTGCAGTATCTGCAAGGGTGGTTTCCTGTATTGATGATTGAATCCCCTGTTTGGAGCATTCTGGAAATTCTTTGGGGGTGAATTCTTGGCCTCCATCTCAAGCTTAACCAGCTTACTGGAGAGATTCTTGATCATTCTATTCATTTCCTCAATCTTGTCATTGGCCGAATCTCTGTCTTGGCCTGAGGTGGATACTTCCTCCTTTCCCCTTCTTCTGGCATCGTGTTCTTGTTTCCCTTTGGATTTTCCAGTGGAGAAAAAGTTTGCTTCTATCTCCAACGCGTCTGTCTGTGCATCATCCAGAGTGGCTAGCTTTCTCTCTCTCAATGAGAAACCAAATTCAGAATCAAATGCTGCCACAAAAATGACCTTGGCAGCGGTCTGATGAGGCTTCATCTCGGCGGGGAGACTTAGGTACAATTTGTTAAATCTTCTGATAAACTCTGATACCCCTTCATTGTGTTTCTTTTTCAAAGTGTTAAATTCGGTAAGGACATTACCATGATCTTTCTTTTCCCCCACTTTTTGATGAAAGTGTCCTCCATTGCCTCCCAAGAGTTGATGGAACGAGCTCCAAGTGTTTTGAACCATTTTATGGCTTCCCCATCTAAGGATTGCACGAACAGCCTTATAACTACGTCCAGATGCTCCACATTAAAATTCTCTGCGAAAGAGCAGAAAACTTCAACATGTTTCTAGGCTTCAATGTCACTCTCACCATTAAATCTGGGCAGAATCTTCACATAATCCTGCGGCATGTCATTTAGTACTGCGGGTAGCTCCAAAGGAGCGTATCTGTTTTGCAGGAAGCCAGGGAAATTTTCCATTGGGGGAGGTGGGGGTAGTACAAGAGTCTGAGCTGTAAGAGGAGGAGGAGAAGGTGGAAGTGAAGTATGGATAATAATGGGGATGTAGTGAACAACAGCTTGAGGGGTTGACGAGAATGTAGGGCTGTGAACAGCAGTTATTTTAGTAACTTCCTTAATCTCCTCACTTTCAGGGGTAGGGTGGAAAGAGTAATGCGGAGTATAGCTAGACTCGGCTTCGTCTTTGATATAGGTGCCTCCCCGAGGTGGGCTCTCTGAATAGTAACCAATATCTCTTATGATAGGGTTAGGGCCTTGTATTTGGGCGATTTGAGAGGAAGAGGACGGAAGATATGGAAATTTTTCTAGGGAGAATTCAGGAATCTCGGTATGAACTGACTGCCTTTCCCTCCAGCCCCTTCTATGTAGGATTCTTTCTGGGTCAGACACATAGGGTGTCCTTGATTGAGATGTATCTGACCTTAGGTGTGGCTTACGGGGAGACATGAATGCAAACAGGTTTGACTGTAAAATGATTGTGGAGTCGCCAAGGTGAGGGGTGCACAACTCTCAACTCTTCGTGCTCACCTAACTGAAGAGTGAATGGATTTTGTCGAGGCCCAGGGATCTTAAATTTCTTCAACTTCGTCCCCGGCAACGGTGCCAAAAATATGTTGTAGCTCCTAGAGACAGCCTAGAGTTGCCATAGACCAGTGCCTAGGACATCTTATATAGCAGAGAGTCAGGACCATTTAATAAGGATAATCTTAGCAGAACCAGGCTCTCGTACTATTTCTTTGCAGATGGGAAATTAGATTTAAATGGTACCAAATACTTCAGAAGCTCAACGCTAAAGGGACAGTAATGAATGGACAAGATGTTAAGCTCGAATATAAATGCATAAGACAATTCCAAGACAGTTCGCTGTAATAAGGGCTGGATTCTCAATACTTCACAGAGAATGATGATTGAAGGGTGTCTATTGAATACGTAGAATAAAGAGGATATTTAACTGTTATAAACACAATATTTAGAAACATATGCTAACATGTGATGGGCTTAAGCAACTAAGAATCCACACACGATAACAACATTTGTAAATAACACCTCATAGCAGCCAATATAGTAGAAAAGCGGATGAATCGAAAACGGGACAACATATTACACCTGAGCCATATTTAAAGTGCCAAGAAACCTATGATGTAAGTATCAACGAGGATAAATTTATATCAGAAGCAACAGGCAACTCGCATTCCAGAATGTAATACCAGATATATGGATGTAAGCGAAATGAATAACTACACTTCAACACACAAGAGAGAGTTACACACTGTGAAGAACCAAAACCAGAATCCTTTTCAAAGACAAAACTCCTTTTCATTGAGGCCCTACGGGCTCTTTGCATTCATATTAGAACTTTCACAAAAATTGCAAACAAGAAGCTCTTACACAGTCAATTCTTCAGAAAGTTTGGAACCTGTCTTTCTCATTGGATTTATCTTATATAAGCTCCCTTCCATCTCAGCGAGAAGATATTTTTGGGAAAATATCTTCTTCGCATGAACAAAATTTGTTAAATGTCACTTTCACAACAACAAAATTCATGATGGGGAATCAAGCCTCCCATCATGTGTACACAGGCCCTCGGCCGTTTTTCAAAAACAAAAATTTAAACAATAGTTTGGTGGAAAAGTAAAATGCAAGAGTGGGGAAAACAACCCACTCGAAACTTAAAAGAAATTAACTGAGTAAAAGTAAAATAGGCCGTTAAGGCCGAATCATGAGTTTGACAAAGAATCACAGGTGCGGCTGAGTGGAGGCAGTGGTTGATTCAGGCAGGGGCACGTTTGCGGACGAGCTGGCATGTTGGCTCATGAACTGCGCGCACCTCTGCTGATTGTCCGCAGCTAGCTCGGGCATTGCTGAGAGTCCCTCCACCTCGACAAAGGCATCAGTGAGGGCACGGAAACCTGCCCCAGTGGGAAGCTTGTGTTTAATCAAGTGGAGGAGGTTGAACTCTTTCCGCAGGGATGAAACAATCGTGTCGGCTTTGAGCTGAACTGCTTTACCTGTCTGAAGGTCCGTCCGGGCTCTTTCTTCTTCCAAGCGTGCTGTATATTGGTCTAGAGGCAAGAGTACGGCAGGGGTGGTCGGGTCCCGGCAGGAAGGGAGTCTAGATGTCATAATCGCACCCCATACCTCGTCGAACCGTCCAACGTTGGCGACCAGCTGTTGGAGAGCCCTTGAAGCTGAGACCCGGGCCATCTCTTTGTTGATAATTTTGCGACACTCAATAGCCTCAGTGAATCGGATAGGAATGTCGTGCTTCTCCATGTCGTCTGGTCCCAGCTCGCTGAGGAACGAAATGTACTCTTTTGCATGTTTGGCCCTGTTAGACAGATCACGGTCTGCCTCTTGCAGTTTCCTACTGAGGTATGGTATGGCAGACTTATGCTCCTCCATCGTCCTTAGGAAATCCCATTGCTCAGTCACAGCCGAGATTATATCAGACCAGATTATGCTCCTAGCCTCGAGAAGGGTGAGATTTCCTTTTGCACGGCTTTTCATATCGGCAATAATTTTCTGTTGATCTGCCGTGATCTTCTTTTCTTGCTCTATCTCTTTCTGCAACCCTTCGACTATTCTGGTGTTCTCGGCTAGAGAGTTTTCCAGGTTCGTGATCTTCTGCCTTGCTGTAGACGCTTGCTTCTCCAATATCTCAATCTCAGCTCTTGCTGCGGACAATTGCTCAGACAACGAGCTAGCTCCACTTGACACCACAGTTGGCTGGCAGCTGTGCGAATCCCATCTAGCTTGTAGCTCTGTTGCTTTATTCTGTAACACGCCGATTGTTTCGGCCAACTTTTCTTTCTCCCCCCTTTCTCTTGATAGCCTGGCAGAAAGTTCTGCCTTCTCTTGCTCCACCTGTACCAGTTCAGCCGTCTGGACATGGTGAGTGGCTGGTATGCGGGCCTGCCTTTTTGCCGATGCAACTTCCTTCTGCAGCTGCTCAATCAAAACCGCCTGCTGGTTTGTTTCCCCTGTATCTTTCCCTTTGATCAGGTCTTGGTAGTGGCGCACCTGATTTGCTCTGGCGCGGTCGCTAACTTGTTCGGCTATCAGAAAATCCATCAACTGGTCATGTTTCTGCTCTAACTTCTTTAGTGCGAGGGTGATCTGCATCAATTTATCTTTCATCATATCGCATACCTTCTGGAACAGGTCACACATGTCGTTGGCTGGTACCTTCTTCATGTCGATGGCAAACTCAAGCGCCCGATAACTAGGGACATCAGAATTAGGGTCCAGGATGGCTTCTGCCATAGACATTACCAGGCTTTCGGTGTCCGCGTTGATGGAGGCGGAGAGTCTGGTATGATACTTCTTGACATATCCCCCCAGATCAGCTTTGTACTTGTCGCGGATCACTTTATTCGTCTGATCCCTTTCAACTGCCCTAGGCGAAGTGTGCTCTATGATAGCCTGCGTGACCTCTGTGAAATCAGAAGAAGTGGTACTGTCTCTCAGCACCATTATCCCTGCCTTGCTTTTATCCAACTTCCCAAACACCGTGAAGGGCTCCAGCAGTTGCTCCGCTCCTATGACTTCTGCCTCGCTGGAGGCTGTTCTTTGTCTTTTGGGAGGGGGCGTTGCCCCTGAGGTACCTACTTCTTCTCCTCCTTCTCCGCCTATACCTCTATTGACATTCTCTTCCTCCCCTGTAGCAGATGAATCCGTCTCCATCTGCGAAAACACGGGCCAAGTTTCGAGATTTTCCCTCCATTCCATAAATGGCCTCGACTCATGCATGTAGGGTGCAGACCTGTTCCTTTTTATTTTGTTTGAGATAATTTCTCGAGGGTCATAAGCCCAGATTTTTCCCACCCTTAAGTCCAGACCTTGCAGCATTTTCTCAACAATCGGGAGGGCATGTCTCGAGTTTACCACGAAGGGGCCAATTTCGATGGGAAGCCTTAGGATGTATCCCTTCTTGGCGGGAACAAAATGGAGCTGGTCGGCCTTGAGGGCCTTCCAGATGTATTCGAGTGCATAAAATCGTCTGATAGGAAACACTGGCAGCCTGTAGGGGGCAACTTCGGCTTTATAGACTCGAATTTCGGTGTAGTCCTCGAATAGAAACCAGTCTCCAGTACTCTGGAACTTCCCGGTTTGCAGCCAGATTTTCATCTCTGGAAAGACCCTAGGGGAAGGCGAGTCATGAATAATGGTATAGGAAATAGACATGAAACTATTCACAAAAATGGAGTAACCCTCCCCCTTAGGTAATTGACGCATAGAGAAATTCCAGTCGAAGACTGGTCTGGGTTGGGAATTCTCAAGGTAAACTCTGTCTAGCCCCAAACCCTCAAACTTATCGGCGTGCTGGTACAAGAAGAGATAAAAAACCATTGAACAGAAACGGAACTGACAGGTTTGCGGAAGCTCCTGGAATTGGGTTTGAATGGCGGTGGAGAGGAAACCATGAATATCTAATACCACCCCTTTTTGGGACATGAGCCATAAGAAATGGACGCACACTGTGGAAATGTCTTCCGGACTCCCTACCCCTAAAAGGCCAGTGATTAGAGAGAGAATGGGCCGAACCTCTTCAACGAACATACTTAATGGGAACGGCTCTACGGTAGGCAGGGAAGTAGCCTGGTCGACGGTTATAGAGGAGATGAAAGCTCGCCGGGCCTCCCGTGGCTGTTTGATGAACTGGGCTGCCAAGGCCGCGTCCTTGAAACTAACATATGTGGTGCTGGTAGGGATGCGGAGGGCTTGCTTGATAACATCGGGAGAAAAGGAAAAAACCCTGTTCCCCTGAGGAGAAGTGAAGGTGCCCCGATGTTCATCGAAAACATCTCTGAGCCAGGTGATGAAATTGACCACAGAATGAACTTGCGGGGCAATTTGATGGTATAAGCCCGACACGATTACCCGGTAACGGTCTGTGTTCTTAATATGGCGACTGAAAAGCAAGGGTTTGATGCTGCGGATTTCAAATGGATATTTGGGGTCACAGATACCAGCCTGCAAGTCAAAGAGAGGGTCGAAACCGGGGGGATTCCTAGATTCACGGACCTGGGGGGTCTCTGGTTCATTCTTTTTTGGCGTTCCCCTTCCCATGGCTGTCATTCAAGAATTTGAAAAAGCGAAAGGAAAACAGAGGAAGAATGAATAATGGAATACCTGAATGGAAGCTAAATCTGCTCGGGAAAGCGACGCAGGGAACTCTGACAATGATTGTGGTAGACCAGACGCTCTTTGCTACTTGGTATATGCCGTAGACGGGAACCTGCGACCTTTTACTGGAGTGAAATACGGAGGGAATGTTATCTCTGGACTGGGTAATTCGAGATAAAAAGACAAATGGATAAAACGAATGAAGGCAAGTGTCCTAAGGACACTGACAGTGAGGCACGCGGCGCATAAGGGTTGGGTATGTCAGAGTGCAGGTGGGCACCTCGTGCTGGGTTTAAGGCTGGTACGGGTCTCGGTACCAGCTGACCTAATGGACTTTACCTTACCTTTTTACCATATGCGCTATATAGTTCCTGAAACATATGAGCTCTTATACCGATTGAATACATACCCTACCCACCGTGAGGGTCCACTTTTCGTTCCGCCACGTCACCACACCATGCAGCATGCTCCTACTATCTCCTTCTAACATTGATTCCCCACCACGCTACGTGTCACAATTCCGCGGGGGTATGGATCCCTTCCTTCCCACGCTGCTCGACCCCCTCGGAATTTCCCACGTGCGTCTTCACGTGGCTGCACTTTCTTTTAGTACATCGGTCTTGCGTTTAGTGCTGTGTTCCATTTCCTTTTATATCTCCTGTTTGCTTTATGGCTTTACACTCCATCCTTTGCATTACTTCCCCATTGGCTTTAATACACGTGGCTTTCATTGCTTGGTCCCATTTCGACCCACTTTTGGAATATTTCGCCCTTTGATATAAAGTTTAATACATGGCTTGTCAACCCTTTAATACACCCATGACTAATGTTAAAGGTTGAACAACACAAGTAAAGGTAGAATAGTAGAGTTTTCATCTCACCAAGTTGTAATCAAGGATTTAAAAGATCCCAAGCATGTCCTAGCCTTTGGAATAATATACCAAAATGTGCAAGTTTTCATGTATAAGTGTAATGTAAATTTTTTGATGTATAAGCATGTTTTCCAACAAAAAAAACATTATCCAATAATGTAATACTCATTATATCCAAATAAATCATATTTATATAAAAAAAATGTTAAATAATATAATGTTTTCATATTCAAATGTTGAACAATTGTTAATAAAGTAATACTTTACATGTCAACCCATGTAATTGTTTTTCATGTCCAAGTTTGTTGTCCAACCAAAAAAATGTTATCCAATGATGCGATATTTATTATATCCAAATAAATCATATTTATATTAATAAAATGTTAAATAATACAATGCTTTTCATATTAAAATGTTGTGTTGTTTAAACGTCGGTCTTGCGACACTTGGGAGAAACCGTCGAAAAAGCGACATTTATCATATAGACATCGGTCTTGCGACGTTTGGCTTCACAACGTCACAAGACCGACATCTATATGAGAAATTTCACTTTTTCGATGGTTTCTCCCAAGCATCGCAAGACCGACAAATGTGTAGGCGACATTGAAATTTCGACGTTTCATCCCATAAATGTTGTAAGATCGACGAAGTGTTTAAAACTTTGCAATTCCGACGACAAACATAAACGTCACAAAATCGAAGATATCCCTAAACGTCGGTATAGCAATTATTTGTGGCGGGATTTGAAAAATTGATAGAAATTGGGGAAATTTCCGACATTACGACAAAAGTGTCAGAACTAAAGTGTCGGAATTTCCGCCAAATGTACTAGTGTTACACTGGTGAAATGCATTAAGATTCTTATATGATACTGATACAACCTTGAGTATTTTCCCTCACATGTGAAATATATCATGATCAATTTCATGAGAGGGGCATATTTTTCTAGCAACTGTCTAAATGGGAAGATGTGTGTTGGAGCTGCTTTGTATGCTCGCTTCAAGTACGTTTTGTAACTTTCAAGGTCAAGGTCTCTAATCTTAAAACAAATTTATCCACTGTTTGGAATCCTTGTGGATGTAGCATTTGTCTCTTTTGAAAGAGTGAAAAACACCCCTATAATGGTCACCTTATCTCTCCTCAATATGGTGGCAAAAGTGTTGGTAAGTTTGTCATGAAAACCTAGTTCCTCTACCTTTTTGCAAAAGGCAAGGCAACCAACATCCTGAAATGATTTCTTGAGGAAAGGTGAAGAAATGATCTCATGTGATGAAGTGGTCTCATACCTATTGATCTGACCTCCCTTGTGCCTCTTCTGCTCGGTGGTTTCAAAATCCATTGCTAACCCTAGCTCAATGGGAAAGGGAATTATGGTTTAATGAAGGAAAAAATAGGGGATTTGGGAAATTTTTGGGGATGAAGGGAGATGAAGGGGTTAAGGGCCTCCTAAATTCTTGGGAAAATTTAGGGGGTAGGGAGAAATGTTAGGGTGTAGGGAAAAGTGAAATTTGAGGGAATAGGTGAGGGGAAGGTGTCTAAAAAGGGAAAAAAAGAGTCCTAGCCTAGAAATGTCTAGTTTAAGCTAAGGTTTTGTAGGAAAATAGGGTAAATGAGGGGTATGAATGATGGGAAATGATTAGGAGAGTGTATAGCAGGTGGGGGAAGGTGAATAAGATTCAATATTAGTGTTTACTTAGCAAATTTGTCAATGTGAACATGAAACCAAAAAAATTCACTAAAAACCATAGAAGAGGGAATTTTTATTTCCAAGCATGAAAGGAAGAAACAAGAGTTGATTTGAAAGGCCCACTTGTCTATGATACATGAGAACCTTCTTGATAATGTAGAAACCACCAAAAATGAAAATTTGTGCCAAAATGAAGAAAACACAACACCCAGGCAAAAGCACAACGTAGCAAGTGCGCAACACATGCACAACGAATGTGCAACAAAAGAACAACATAGTGGAGATATGGGCACTATTGGGAAAAAAAATTTCTATTCTGAGGGTGAGAGTGAGTTTTATTGGTTGAGAGAGGTTTCTTGAAGATTAAATGAGCAAATGAGAAGCTCATTTAGTATTTTGTAGCTTTGAAAATCAATTTTCACCTTTGGTGGTTAGGTGGCCCCACCAAGTCTTTTTCACTTTTTAATTTGAAACTACAGATTTAAAACCTTAATAAACATATTACGTCATGATTGAAATGAAATTACACTTTTAAAACCTTTATTGAACATTTTTCACTATTACTACTCATTCAATTTTGAGTTTGGTAGTGAAATCATTGATTTTATGATTTTGACCCTAAAACCTAGTGATGAAACTACATGAAATGAGCTGAATGATGACCATGATAATGTGAATGAGATGATGATGTTGACATTTCAGTGGTGACTCATCAAATTGTATGATGGAAATGACCAAAACATGAATTTTGAAAGGAGTAATAACACACCTAGACGTACTAGCCAGTGACCAAATATTTATTTGAAGACCTACTGAAACCATAAAAAAATGACTTAAGTCCCTTAAAAAACCTTGTAAGAGCATATTTGATCATTAGTGACTAGAAGGACTGGCATTCACTAACAAAAGGCACCATACAAGATGAGCACACTAGAGTTAGTGGAATTAAAATTGAAGTAGTGGAATTAAAATTGAAGTTTAAGGAAATTATTGACAAGGGGGACATTAGGCCAAATGTATCACCTTGGGCCACACCGATGCTATTTTTCAAGAATAAGGATGGTAATCTGAGGTTGTGCACCGATTATAGGTAATTGAACAAGGTGACCATCAAGAACAAGTATCCATTGTCGAGGATTGATGACTTGTTTGATCATTTGAAGGGAGCATCAATGTTCTCGAAGATTTATTTGAGATCAAGATACCATCATGTATGCATTAAGGAAGAGGAAATTTACAATAATTATTTCTAGACCAAGTATGGGAATTATGAGCTTGTTGTAGTTCCTTTTAGTTTGAATAATACTCTAGCTAATATTATGTGCTTGATAAATAATATATTGTGTCCTTATCTGGAAAAGATTGGTATTGTATTAATTGATGATATATTGGTATATTATAAGAATGAGGAGGAAACTTCCGAACAATTAGAAACAATATTTATATTTTTGAGAGAGCATTAGTTGTATGCTAAGATTAGTAAATGCAGTTTCTTTCAGACAAAGGTTCATTACTTGGGGCATGTGGTTTCCCAGGAAGACATAGCAGTGTATTAGGAAAGTATATGAGCTATCATGGAGTGGTAAACTCCTAGGAATGTGGATGAGGTAAGATCGTTCATGGGGTTAGAAAGGTATTATAGGAAATTCATCAGGAAATTCTCACATATAGCTTATCCTATTACATCGTTGTAAAGGAAAGGTAAGAATTTTGAATGGATAGAGGAATGTGCAGCCCATTTTGAGTTGCTGAAGAAAATTTTGGAGAATGCTCCAGTTATAAATATTGCAGATCTGGATAAAGAGTCTTTACTGTGAAAATTTTCTTACAAAATAGGACTTCATGACGCAAGAGGGACAGGTGGTATGTTACAAATAAATGAAACTGAATGAGCACGAGAAAAATTATCTATCACACTATCTTCAATTTGAAATGATAATCCATGCATTGAAGATGTGGAGGCACTATCTTATTGGAAGGAGGTTCGTGCTGATGAGTGATCATAGTGGATTGAGGTATCTATTCGACCAACCAAATCTGAATGCCAAACAAGCTAGATGGTTGGCCATGATCATTGAGTTTGACTTTGAGAAAAAATACATTAAAGGTAAAGAGAACAGGGTCACAGATGATGTTAGTAGGAGGATGCAGGTTAACCATATAGTAGATATGAGCTCTTATGGGATATATTTACATGATCATATCTTATAGGAAGGTCAAAATGATGACATGTATAGGGAGCTTATGCATAGGTTACATCGAGGTATAAGTGATTAGGAAGTGGATTATCATATCACCGTAGATGGATTGGTTAGGTTTAGGGACATGATATATGTCATAGATAACATTGAGCTCAAGAAACTTATCTTGATGGAATTTCATGCTAAGTTGTATTCAGTTCACCTAGGATATCTAAAGACATTGAAAACAGTGAAGAAGTTTTATTATTGGCCGAATTTGAAGAAGTAAGTGGCATAGTTTGTGGCTAGATGCTTGGATTGTCAATAGGTAAAAGCAGAGTGTAAGCATATGAGTGGTTTACTACAACCAATTCAAATTCTAGAGTGGAAATGGGAGGTAATTTCCATGGATTTCATTACAGGTTTTCTGAGGACATCTAGACAACATGAATCTATTATGGTTATGGTGGACATGCTGAAAAAGGTAGCAAACTTCATCCTGGTGAATTATATGAATTTAGCTAGTGATGTCTGTTGTAGCACAACTTCTCTCAACAAAAGGTCGGTTCCTTGCATCTTCATGCGAACATATCTAGACAGGACCGTTTTTGCAAAGATCTTTCTTCATGGAATTCATGACTGGCAAACAAGGAGAATTCTCCCACACCTGATTGCTTCAATCACATAGTCAGTCAAGATCTGAAGGAAGATGTGAAAACATTTATGGACTGTTGTGTGATATAATTCGTCACCTCTTATCTGATAAACATGGAACGGTTGAATGGGTTAAAGCTTCGAAAATTGGCAGAAAAAAGGCATATTGTTGAATCTAGAGTGGCTAGTGGTGATCGTGTTACGTAGGGTCTTGGTGCTGTATGAAGCTTAATTTTGCTGCTTTGGATATCCTTCGACTACTTACCTTATGATTCAACCATGGGGCTACTTCTCAGATGCAGGTTGATTTGCAAGATGGGTTTTCATATGTTAATATTGATACCAGGTTGGTAGTATTGCCACAGATAATGGTAAGATTTCACTCAAACATTACATCTGTAAGAGAATTGATTCAGTCACTATTGGTGCGAATTGGAAGAAGCTAGCTACTTATATTTTGGTGAGTGGAATGTAGAGGGAATGTTGAATGCGCTTGAACCACTATATGTGATGCTAGATGAGGTTGGAACTATTTTCGTGTTTTCGCTTCTTAATGTCTTGTTAGGAGAGCGAATTAGATCACATCTTGCTTCGGCTCCAGTCAAAGTTTCGCGAATTTTCATTCGAATTAACGACCATCGTTTCAGATGTGTATTGCATTTTGTATAACTTCAAAGAAAAATGGCTTCTACAAATGCAAATCTCAGGAAGCCTGTTTTCACAAAGGTTGACCAACTGACACCTGGGTCATCTGGGCACAATCTTGTTGTGAAAGTGCTGAGCGCACAACTTGTTCTTGAAAAAGGCCGACCTGATGCTCCTACCCGTCAGATGCGTATTGCAGAGTGCCTGGTAGGAGATGAAACTGGGTCGATTCTCTTCACTGCCAGAAACGATCAAGTTGTTATCATGAAGGAAGATACTACAATTATCTTGCGTAATGCAAAGATTGATATGTTTAGGGGTTCAATAAGACTTGTTGTTAACAAGTGGGGCAGGATTGAGGCAACCGAGCCTGCAGATTTCGTTGTGAAGGAAGACAACAATCTTTCCCTTGTTGAGTATGAGTTGGTCGATGTGCCGGAAGATTAGACTTTTACATAGAGCTAAGCCAGGAGCTCTCCTGGCATTACAATTATGTAATAACACTTCGGAGTGATATCAGGTGGTATTTTGTATCGTAAGGAAGATGTGGAATTCTGGGTATTATCAGCATAATTTACCTTTGGTCACACTGAGACAGTGAAATCATGGAGCAATATGTCTTCACACTAGTTTGGGAGGATTTTCCAGGTCCTCATTTTGTGAATTTCAAGCATTATCGAAGGACCTACATAGTTGCCTTCATGCCAACAAGCTACCTTATCATAGATGCAAAACATATTATCTTTTTGTAGTAGAAGTGGCATATTTTCACTCCAGTATTTCGGGCAGGTGTCCTTTAGGCATTCAATGTGCTTGAAAATTGATGAAATGTATTGCTGACTTATTTTCATTAGCTGAACCCATAACTGCTTAGTGGAAAATTGACTTTAACAATTTAAATAGCAGTGCTGCTGCAATCCTAACCACTAGTTTCTGTTGGCTCTGGAGTTGGAACACTTTCTGCAATTGATGGGCCAGTTATGAAGGGTTG